>JAJMBC010000010.1:0-402423 GCA_030572795.1 Nematodospora anomalae | reverse complement strand
CGGAGCGATGATAACAACCTTAAGTAATAATCAATATCTGTATCATGTGTAAAAGTAGCCAAATGCTATATACCGCTTTAATATTTTTCATACTGCAAATGAGGCGTTCAAAGAACTTAACCCATAACAGCACCTGACTTCAAACCTGGTGCATTGGAATAGTATTTCTTATTATAACCATAATATCTTGAAAGCAACTAATCCAAGAGAGCAACCATCAGTTACGGAACAGCAAGGTCTTGATAGTGAGATTGACCTACTAACAACAATCCGGAGTTAATTAAGTTAGAAACAGAAACCACATTTAACACCGAAAAGCTTTGACTGTGTATATGGGATTGGACACCGAGCAGATAAGCTTGCAAAAGCTTAAGGTTATATTTATATTACTTCCCGATTTATATTGCTTTCAAGGCACAGAAAATTAAAGCACTCAAAATAGAACGGAAGCTGTGTATCCGAGTCTAACAAATATATTTTTCTTATATATTTTTAGCAATTGAAAGTCCTTTCTGGAACAATCGCGGTGAAGTACTATCAGGTATTGATTATACAAATTAAGCGTTCAGAAATATCTGCTGACAACCTAATTATTCGTTTTTAGTTCCAATTGACTTAAAGGCAACACATTATATTCTATTTTATGACTTCATAATTGACTATGGTGTAAGCACATTTACAAAAAGCTATAATATCTCATTTTAGATTTCTTGTTGACAGTCCATGATATCTAATTGTATACTGCTCAGTCGCAACTAGCTTCCTTGTATCTAGCAGCTTACCATAACGATTGGGCCCTACAGAATAAACAGTTCATCTCTTTACAAGATCCATGACATTCAATATACATATCAGAGTCAAAATATCTGCATAACAAGTTTGTCTATGACCTCAAAGTTGCAAATCCTTGTAATTGCCTTTGTTCTCACCGCATGAACGAGACGCCGCAAGCGTGCCCAAAGAAGCCACGAAAGCACAGAATAAAACTCCAAACTAAATCAGGCTTCTATGCGTAGAAGGAGCAAAGTAAAAGGAAACAAAATGTGCAGTGCTTATTGATTTCAAAATCATGCGTTAAACGGATTTGTAATGCCGTGTACTTGCTTCCTGTACGTGAGGAAAGGGAGAAACTTCTTCAATAAAACTAGTACTTTAGCGAGAGTCAATCAATCCTGGTATCTCAAATGCTTGCGTATGTAAGCATTCATTTGATATGAATATAGACTCTCATTTATACCACTCGCCTTAAACCTTTTCTTATTTCTTTACGCCACGTTTCTTTGAAGAGGTTTTTTTCCTTTTGCTTTCGCTTGCAGATCCAGGTAATACTAATTTGACTTTGCTAACAGTAAATACTCCAACCAAATCATTTGGTTTCAAATTTTTCACAATTTCTCTCTCATTCGGCCAATCTAAATCAGAGTCTGAACCAGTATTATCTATTTCTCTGGTAGTAAAATAATTTAAGAAATCGGTTATACTTTTCCCCTTCTTACCAGCACCTGGTTGAATTTTGACTTTATATTTGAATTTTTGCAATGCAGCCCACGGAGCAAAAACTGGAACCATGCCAATAGTGCTATCTATTTTTGAAGGTTTTGAGACAAATGAGTCCAAAATTTCCAAATAATTAGAAATATGAGATTCTTCATTATCGTCTTCATCGACAAGGTATTTTTGAAGTTCTCTTTCTTCTTGCCTTTTCTTTTTTTCAATTAAGGCTTGCTTTTCCTTAATTCTAACCAAGGCCTCTTGCTTCTGCAGTAATTCTTTCTGTAGTTGGTTTTCTCTTTCTTCAACTTGTTTTAGGGTACCTAAAGCGTCCATTCTTAATTTTCTCTCTTCCTCGTCTTGATCCGCGTATTTAGCAGCAATTTTTTTGAGTTTGGATTTTTTACCTCTTACTAATGCCGCATTTGCCTTTGAAGTCCCATTTTCACTTTCGGTAACTGACACGGTTTCAGATGCATCCTCATTGTCCTTGACATGATCTTGATCATAATTATCTCCATTGTCGGCTTTATCTATTAGATCATCCTTTATATTGGTAAGTTTTATATTCTCAAGTTCCTTCTTCCTATTGTCCACAACAATAGTAAGGCCATGTTCTGATTCTTTGGTAGTTCTTAATTCCTTATATCTCTTCGTGGTTTCATCATCAACCAAACAGTAAAGACCAAATCCCATTACCAATTGTGCAGGTGGTAAATACTCTTTCTCCGCAAGATAGTTGAATTGTCCTGATGGAGCCAATGAACCATCAGAACATCTCTTGGAAATTTCCGTACCATGAAGTACCCATGGAGAGGTTGTTACTTTTCCATTCCATGCACTAGAAGCAGAAATAGAAAAAATACCCGCTTGCATAAGTGTAGATGGTGGAATTGATTCTCCTTTGAATGGGTTCTTGATAAATACTTTCAATGATCCATCCATATCTGAACTGACAAAGAAATCATTGTCACTAAAATGTCTATAATAAATCATATCTATTTGAGAATTATCTCTACCTGCCAAGCATAAATATCCTTCATTTGTAACAAACCAGTAAAATTTTTCGAACCAATATTTGGGCCTGATTTGTTTCAAAGTATCATTCTCCTGCATCAAGCTTCTTGCTAAATCTTGATTTACTTTTCTTTCGGCATTTTTAAGCGCAAGTTCTGTTCTTATTTCAACCTTTGCTTGTTTACTTTCAGCAGTTTTCTTAGAATCGAAATAAGTCCTGGCGTTAGCAAAAGAAGTTAACGACAAATCGATCCAAACGGGAATAGCATTAAAATTCTTTTGAGTCTTGGTTTCAATCTTTTTCGTAGGTTTTCGAACTGGAAGATCATCATCATCATCATCAAAGCCGCTATCGCTGTCGGATTCAGACTCAGTATCTGTTTCGTGAGTTGAAAAACTTTCATTCGCTTCTTCATGTTCGTCAATAGCTGGAAGTAAAACCTGAATCTTGTTCTCCATCAAATTCAAGGGTAAATCAATGGCATTGGCTAATAGATTTTTCTTTTTTTGTTCAAGTGCAATAACTGATTCAATATTGGTCCAATCCATTTGTTGATCTATAAATTCCTGAACATACTTACGACATTCCTCAACTAAAGAAGAATAGTATAGGATTAATTCACCCTTCTTGGCATTTATTTCTTGCAGTACAAGTAAACTTTGAATTTGTTTGTCACGTTCAGTCCTTGCCTTTTCCAATCTCTTTTCAGCTGTATTTTTTTGCTGTTCGATTTTCAATGCAAACTTATTGGATTCAAGAGTGGAGTAAAATCTATCCAATGTGTTATTGTAACCAGCCACTTCAATGAATTGGTAATCTTTCAAATTCGCTTTGTAAGGCTTAAAAGGATGATACTCATCGAATACAAATTCAAACTCAGAATCATCACTTGCTGCTTTGTTCCTCTTTGCAACAATAAATCCATGCTTTTCATTCTTGAAGTCGAGTAATTCAACATATTCCTGTTCACAAATATTCAACGCGTCAACTACTTTTTCAATGGCATCTTCATCGTTTTCAAAAGTCAAACAATTTTGACTGGAATCTATTCCTTGCTCATGAAATACTTTCTGAACTAATCCGCTTGATAAATGATTCGAATTCACGAATGCAAGTTTCTGAATTGAGAAAACTTTGCGTTTCTGGTCATCCTTTTGTTCAACCAACCTTTGTCTATGTGCTTCAATCCAAGATTTAATTTCTTTTGGAGAGTACAGTTTTTTTTCGTAATGATACTCTTGTTTGAATAATGATCGATCAAACAACTTGTATTCTTCATTTACGGCATATCTATCATTATCCGCCGTTGCTGAAACTAATCTTTGTAAAGATAAGATTTTTTGATCTTCATCCAATAATAAAATATTACCAGCGCTGAAAAACTCCAATACTAAATAGAACATTCCATCACTGAATTCCAATACCAATATTCTATCATTTGATATTTGTTTGATGCTTGACAATCTTCTAGTTTTCAAATGCTTTCTTAATTTGGTAACAAAATTGTTTGGTTGTTGAGTAGTTGGTCTTTCAAAGTCTGTCAAATGTATTCTATTACCATATTCTAATAGTAGTACTTTTTTTGAATCGGGAATGGAAAACTTGAATAAATATTGACGTGAAGAACTGGCTACGTTGTAAATATTCTGTAATCTGTAACTCAATAACTCCTTTTGAAATTCTGCATTAAGAATTTGAAGATCTAAGCTGGTGATACGTTGCTGTAAATTAAATGTTAGTTCATGCTTTAGGGATAATTTGAATTTAAATCAACATACTTTCATCGTGGTTGCAAGAAGGAAGAAGATGAGATCAATGGCAGATTTAGTTCTCGTGCGAATAAAATTTTTCAATGATTCAATATCAACTCCAAAAACCCGATTTAGCAATTACTAACTTGGACACAATTCAAATGACATAATACTGACATTAGTCGAAGAGGGAGCTATCTAAAACGTGCAACTGCTAATGTATACTGTGCTGTGAAGTGAATATTTCACTCTATAGCACTGCTTTACAAAGTGGTGCATTAAGATGCATACCCCTGACTACGTAGTGTCCACACTATAAATTGGCATATATTTGAGGTCACCTTTTTGAAAGATAGTGGCTCTAATAGCAAGTTCAAAATGACAACAACTGTGTTTGTAGCTGGTGCTAATAACTATATTGGAAAACATATTGCTTCACAATTACTTCACAGGAATTATAAGGTTATTGGTTCAGTTCGTACCGAAGAGAAAGGTGAGAGGCTTCAATCATTACTTGATAATAAAGATTTCACTTACGTAATAGTTGAAGATGCAGAAGAAAAAGGCTCGTTCGATAAAGTATTGAAAAAGAATCCAGAAGTAACAGTATTCATTGATGCGGATAGTCCATTACCCATCGGCACCAATTATGAAAAACGCTTGATTAAGCGTACTTCAAAAGGTGTAAAGTACATTTTGCACTCGATTCAAGATCATGCACCTAATGTTACCAGGGTTGTTTTGACAAGTTCAATCGCTGCTTGCATGAACGTTGAGCAAAGTAAGGATCCAGCATACGTCGTTGATGAATCGAAATGGAATCCAGATAAGCATAGCGCTGGGAAGGACAATCCTACATCGGCTTATTTTTATGCTAAAGCGGCTGCCGAGCACGAAGCATGGGAGTTTATGAGAAAGAAGGCTCATTTTACTCTTACAACTATTTTGCCAGCCTACACTTTTGGTCCACAATGTTTCGATGAAGATAGTAATGATATTTTAAATACTTCTGTTGAAATAGTTCGAAAGATCTTCGATTTGCAACAAAATGATGCAATTCCGGATGAAAATGGGTTATTTGTCGATGTTAGAGATGTCGCGCAAGCTCATATTGAAGCCTTTGAAAAAGATGAAGCGCAAGGTAAACGCTTAATGTTGGTATCCGAGGAGTTCTCTGGTCAAGCAATAGTTGATATCTTACATAAATTGTACCCCGCTATTCAATTACCAGTAGGACAACCTGGAGGAAAGCTTGGATATAAGTTTAACAATAAACAAACGCAGGAAATTTTGGAATATCCACTTCGTTCTTTGGAAACTAGTATTAAGGACGATTATGATCAATATTTGAGATCCCATGGTGTTATTTCGTAAGTATATATTATGTATAGGAATTGTTTTTAGCTCATTGGAAAAAATACACAATAATTATCTAACCCTACGATTAGCTTTTCTCAAAGTATGTCATCTATATTGGAATTCAAATTGAAACCATTAATAGAAGCCATTCAAGGGGGTAAAAAAGTAACGTTTTTCAATGGTGCTGGAATTTCAACTGGCGCAGGCATTCCTGATTTTAGAAGTGCAGATACAGGTCTCTACGCCAATCTAGCAAAGCTAAATCTACCATTTGCAGAGGCAGTATTTGATATAGACTTCTTTAAGGATAATCCCAAACCCTTTTATACATTGGCAGAGGAACTTTATCCTGGAAAGTATGCTCCCACTAAATTTCATTACATCATCAAATTGTTTCAAGAGCGAAATTTGTTAAAACGAGTATACACACAAAACATCGACACGCTTGAGAGACTTGCTGGGGTAGATGAGAAATTTATTGTGGAGGCTCACGGATCTTTTGCCAAAAACCACTGTGTTGGCTGCCACCAAGAAATGGATACTAAGACATTGAAGCAACAGATGAATGACAAAAAGAAAAGTGGAATACCAACATGTGATTCGTGTGGGGGGTTTGTGAAACCGGATATTGTATTTTTTGGTGAAGGATTACCCTCTAGATTCTTTGACTTGTGGGATGAAGACCGTAAGGACATTGAAATTGCTATTATTGCTGGTACTTCATTGAGTGTCTATCCATTCGCAAGTTTGCCTTCTGAAGTTAGCAAACAATGTTTAAGGGTACTAGTAAATAAAGAGAATGTTGGAGATTTCAAAGCTAACAAAAGAAACTCAGATATACTAGCATTACACGATTGTGATTTGGTAGCGGAGTCGTTGGCTTCTTTGTTAGGTTGGAGAAACGAATTAGATGATCTTTATCACAAGGGAAAACTAAAATATAGTAAGATAAAAGCTTTGGAAGAAAGCAATATTGTAATCAAAGGAATAGGTGTTCATTTGAAGGAAAATATGGTGGAAAAAGAAACGACAATTGATTCAAGCGACGAATCTGACGATGAAACGTTTTTACAAGAATTGGTTCACAAATTGAAGATCTGACTACCCACACACAAAAAAAGCGTATTACCTTCTTAGACCCTGGCTATCATCAGCTTTAACATCTACAACCAGTAAAGGGTGTTAAATGCTGACTGTAACGGATACGGCATTGTGCATTCAACGGATGATCCAAAGAATGCAAGGGATTACCAGTGCCTAATTTCCTCTTGGGAACCGTTGAACTGGTGTGGGTAAGCTAGATATGACTTATAGTTTAAAACTGGGAAACATTGAACCCACAGGGCACGGTATAAAATTTGCAGAGCATGCAAAAGTTGTAACATCTCATTTGATTAAAATTACTGAAGAATTTGCAATCGTACAGGCCCGGGTAATGATAACGCTAAATTGTTCTTAAAGAGAAGAAAGTCAGTACTAGAATTATATTTTGCTTTGAACCATATTGAACAACTTGACGCTGAAGAAATTTTCAATATTCAAGTCTTGAAAACCACACCAAGCTAAATTTGTAGAAGGATAGAGCTTGAGTACAGAATAGGTCTATTTTTTTCTGTATAATCTATAGAAGAATCTCATATTCTCTAACTTCATGGGATATTCAACTTCTTTTTCGTTAATTCGGAACCAAGAACTCTCACTTTGTTGCACTATCTCCCAAGACCCATTGTTTTCATTCGGCTTACCAACCAAAATTGTGTCAATTAAATACTGCACTGGGAATTTTCGTTCCCCGACGGTTATATAAGAGTATGAGCCTGCACTTTCTGCAATCAATAATAGACTATCTTTCGCACATTTTGTGTTTAGTAATTGAAGGAACCGTATAGTTTCTTTTCTCTTTTCGGCAAATAATTCGTTGGTTGTAAATAAAAGGGTTATCAAATTTGAAGACCCGAGGTTTAGCGAGTCCGGATCTGCAGCCAATATGTCGTCGCATATGAATTGAGACAGCAATTTTTCTGGATGGTAAAGCCAATTCAGTTGCATGTAAGAAGTTATAACATTCAGAACAGTAGACCAATCAGCAATATCAATCAACTTGATCTCGATTTCAGAAGAAGAGCTAGCATTGTACTCTTTCAATCTACAAAATACAGCTCCCAACGCGACTAACTCAGACGAAGCTCCACCTCCAACGCATAAGACGGTTTTCTTGAGCTCTGGGTTTCTCAATAATTCCCGAATTGCTTCTAAACTTGCGAATAGTGAACTATAGGCCAATGCCCTAGACGGGGTCCATCTTGCCGCATATGCAAATCTTTTATCACTGGTATTGAATGCCGCTAAATAATCTCGATTATACAAATCACCTTTCACAACCTGAATATGTTGATGTAGATTCGGAGAATCTAATATATGCTGGAAACAAACCTTGAACACTTCAATAATTTTTGATGGCTCCATGCAATCATCTGTTGTAAAAGGAAATGTCCCACTCAAGTTGGTCTCATTTGATAATTCCCTTACTGCTTTACGCCCTTTTTTTGCCCTTATATCTTTGTTCATCGTAAATGATCTATTTTGCTTTTTTGGTAACTTGCCTCTCTCTCATCTCTTCGCGGTATAAATACAGATGAAAAATAAAAATTTTTAATTATTCTTTCTCTCTCTTCTTTTCTCTTCTTTAACTAATTACCATCAATCTGTGTTAAGGTGGACTCTCAGTTGGAAAGTCGGAGTTAATCAGTTTCTACTGGTTCCTCGATTTTCCCTGTAGCTGTTTTCCTTAGCAGTTCGGCGCTCGAGAAGCGAGCTTGATGCACATCGCATTGAATTCCAATTATAATTCAGTTATGGAATTCATTCCATAGTCCGTTTCAGCTGTTTTAAAGTTTTTTGAGTTTACAATGGTTGGTCCTCCTTCCGGGGAGTTGAGCGGTCGTTTGTTGAACGAAAAGGAACCAGGCTGATTCGGGTTTGAATTAGGATATTAGATGTTATGTCACTACCTTTTTTGGCCTGAAGCAGGGTAGCTCCGTCGACAGATTGTATAGTAAGCGGATTGGTCTTGAGCTCACTTGGTTGATGATCTTTGTCTCATGATAAATGTGAAGTCTTTCTCGTTGTAGCTCGACCATTATAATCCGTGGCAACATATTCCTGGACTCTGCGCAGGTCATACTGACCTTTGACGATTTGAGTAAAACCATGTTGCAAACATTTTTAAATATTGATCAGTACTTAACTTTGTATATTGCGGTATATTGCGTCAGCTTACCTAAGTTGGAGTTCTTTCTATTTCTGTGCATGGTGTATACTACCTTGTAGACAGTGCGAAGCGCATACGCGACTAATAATGATCCCCAGTTGATTATCAAACTATCGATTTGAAACTTCTCTTTTTTATGTTATAAATGACTACCACAGCATGTCCGGAGATCCTTCAATTAGTTTTAATGGTTCATATAGAAGATCAATGGCCGAATCAAGAGATCTGATCCCTTCACCAGTGGTGCATGACAAGTATTCGAGTTTTTCCAATAAAATAAGCGTTAGCCACCTACCGCAATTACCACCAACTTCATCCTTTGAAACGCCATCTTCTGCAATCCCACCACTGCAGGGACAAGACGGGAGTTCGACAAGGAATGAGAATACATATGTTGAATTTGATTTGAGTTCCATGGAAACTAGGAGTAGAACAACGGATTCAGTTAATTATTCTTCCAATGCTTCAGTTCCAAAACAGAGAAATATAGATTCGGACGTCGAAGAATCTCCCTTCACTGCTGAGATTCGTCAACTAGAGAAATCTGTAGGTGAAGAAGATTTTTTCAATTCCAACTCGACCTCAAACTGGAAGGCAATGAAAACTATATCAGACTTGGATTACTACAACGATAAGGGAGAGTTGGAATACAGTTCAAAATCGGGGAAAGAGTTTTTGAATAGCCAAAATAATCACTTTGGATATACAAAGATAGATACCGAAGAGCAAGTTAATAAATATGCTGCATTGGATAAAAAGACCGATTTCTTGTTTCGATCACATAATACAAAAAAGAAGAAAACAAGCATAGAGGATACACATGGCAAAGAAAATGTTTTATTTGATGCTGATGATGTTTCTGATTATGATGTTGATGACGAAGTCGATTCGGAAGAAGCGTTGACAGAAACTAAACGCATGCTAACCGAATCACAAAAATTTGCATACATTGGAATAACCAAGCTACTAACTGTGGAAATGGCAACTGATTTGGCCATGTTGCGAGTTGGAACAAGCAATAAAATTGCTAAGTTATTAAGTGGTGGTCAAAAGAATTTTTCGAATTGGACCCTTTATATAATGTCTAAATTATATGAACATTTGAGTGTGAAAGGTCAAGAAAAAGATATGATTGAAAACTTGAGCAAACACTGTGTTGAAGTTAGTTCATTATCCAAGAGTCTAATGAATATAGGATCGAGCACCAAATTAGAAACTAATGAATCGTCTATTGACGAACATTTTGATTTGAGATGGGTCATTATTTGTGATTTGTTTTTACTATTATTGAGTGATGGGTATTATGATGCAAGGTCCAGATCGCTACTCATGCGATTTGCACAAATTGTAGATATCTCGCAACTAGAGATTTTGCAATTTGAAAGAAGATTAATAGAATGTTTGGATATGGAAACTAAAGAAAAATCAATCGAAAATAAAGATGAACTTTTGAATGATCAACTGTTCGTCCAACAACAGATTAGGAAAAACAAGAATAAGCGATTGGCTTATATTGGATTAGCCACCTTGGGAGGAGGTCTCGCAATTGGATTGTCGGCAGGTCTATTGGCACCTGTCATTGGAGCTGGTATTGCTGCGGGTTTAACTACTGTAGGTATTACAGGTACTAGTGGATTTTTGGCAGGAGTTGGGGGGAGTGTGTTGATCACCACAAGTGGTGTTGCTATTGGTGCAAAAGTTGGTAATAAAGCAGGTGCAAGAAGGGTTGGAGATGTACATACATTTGAGTTCAAACCTTTGCATAATAATAAAAGAACAAATTTGATTGTCACTGTAAGTGGATGGATGAATGGTGAAATGGATGATGTTAGACTTCCATTTTCTACCGTTGATCCAGTTATGGGTGATATGTTTTCATTACTTTGGGAGCCGGAGATGTTACAATCTATGGGTCAAACGATTGGTATTTTGGCAAGCGAAGCATTAAGTACTTCAATACAACAAATATTGGGTGCTACTATACTAAGCGCGTTAATGTCAGCTATTCAATTACCGATGGCTCTATCTAAACTTTCTTATTTATTAGATAACCCTTGGAACGTGTCATTAGATCGTGCATGGAAAGCAGGCAAAATTCTTGCAGAAACCATAATATCAGGTAATTTGGGTGTAAGACCAATTACTTTAGTTGGATTCTCATTAGGAGCTCGTTTGATTTATTCGTGTTTGTTAGAAATGGCAAAAAGGGGTGGCTATGGCTTGATTGAAAATGTTATTATATTGGGTTCACCTATTTCAATCACTGTTGATCAGTTGGCTGAAGCTCGTTCGATTGTGAGTGGTAGGTTCATTAATGGATTTTCTAAGAAAGACTGGATTTTGGGGTATCTTTTCCGAGCAACAGGCGGTGGAATACTGACGGTTGCTGGGTTATCACCATTAGAAAATGTAAAGGGAATTGAGAACATTGATTGCACAGAATTTGTTGAAGGTCATATGGCATATAGGAAAGCCATTCCCAAAATTCTAAAAACTATGGACTGGGAAGTTTTGAGTGAAGAATTTGCGGAGATTGAAGAACCAGATCCCGAGCAAGGTGAAAGGCAGAGACAGTTAATAAATGAGTTCGATGAAGCTAGAGCCAAAATGGAAAAAGAAAAAGAGGAAAATGTGCAACCAAAAGGATGGAGAAAATGGTTCAAACCTAAGAAGAAAGACTGGTGGGATATTTATGGCCAACCAGGGGATAGCAGCACTGATAAAACTATTGAAGTTTACGATGAGGGAGAAGCACGGGGAGCAGCTGTCTTTGATGTGGAAGCGTTGGTTCAAGAAGTTAATGATATTAATCAATTGACTGAAACAATGGATGAGAATTTATTGCAAAAAATCCGCGCAGATGTGGAAGATCCTCAACAACATAGGTCGGTACTTAATGAAACCATGGAAAATAACCAATAACCAACAGATGATGAAGTAGAACCTTATTGATACTGTAGAATTTTAGAATTTCATTAATGTACATGCACATGAAAGTGACCTTTTATGGTATCTTCCGATATCTGAGAGCTAGTACGTTTATGAGTTATGCGATTGGCATTTGTGTGTATGTTTGGATGCCATGATAGTCCGTTTTATTTTTTTTTTTTTTTTTTTTTCTGTAGCTTCGGTTTTTCTGACTCAAAAATTTTCAACACACCAAATCATCATACTAGATCGCTACGAAACTACTACAAAATAAGATATGCCAACTATTGGGGTTGATAAGAAAGATCTCTTTAAATTATTGGGAAGATCTTATACTACAGAAGAATTTGACGAATTATGTTTTCAGTTTGGTATTGAATTGGATGAAGATACTACCGAAGATTGCCAAGGTGATGAAAGACCACAATTGAAAATTGAGGTTCCCGCAAATAGATATGATATGTTGTGTATTGAAGGTATCGCACAAGCATTAAATGAGTTTTTGGGTAATGAAAAATCACCGGAATATATTTTAAACCCAAGCAAACCTGCTACATCATTAACAATTAAGGAATCCACGCTCCCAGTACGTCAATATGCGGCTTCTGCGATTTTAAGAAATGTTCAATTTGATCAAAGATCTTATGATTCATTTATTGCTTTGCAAGATAAATTACATACAAATTTATGTCGTAATAGAACTTTGGTGGCCATCGGTACTCATGATTTGGATACTTTAACACCACCTTTCACTTATGAAGCATTACCACCAAAGGAAATCGTCTTTAAACCATTGAATCAGACGAAAACTATGAATGGTGAAGAATTGATGGAGTTTTATGAGAAAGATAAAAACATTGGTAAATTTTTACATATAATTAAGGATTCACCTGTATATCCAGTTATGCTTGATGCAAATAGAACCGTTGCGTCATTACCACCTATCATTAATTCGGATCACTCCAAAATCACGTTGAATACCAAAAATGTGTGGATTGATGTAACAGGTACCGATAGAACAAAGACAGAAATTGTCATTAATCAAATTGTCGCGATGTTCTCCCGTTATTGTGAGAAGCCTTTTGAAATTGAACCTTTGGATATAATTTCTGATCATAATGGTGAAACGCGTATAACTCCAAATATCATTCCAAAAGAATTCGATGCAGAAATCTCTTACATTAATTCATGTGTTGGATTAAACTACTCTGGTGACGAACTTGCTAAGTTATTAAAGAAAATGTCATTGGATGCAGCCCCATCCAAATCCGAGGAAGACGTACTTAATGTTAAAGTTCCAATAACAAGATCGGATATTTTACATCAGTGTGACATTATGGAAGACGTTGCTATTGCTTATGGATACGATAATTTGAAAAAAACAAAACCAAATAGTGAAAGTTTAGTGGCTTCTGCATTACCAATAAACAAAGTTGCAGACATTTTAAGGCTTGCAAGTTCTCAAGCTGGGTACTTGGAAGTAATGCCGCTAACTTTATGTTCACATGATGAAAACTTCAAATGGTTAAGAATCAAGGACGACGGAACTAAGGCAGTCAAGTTAGAAAATCCAAAAACAATTGAATATCAAGTGGTCAGAACCACTTTGTTGCCAGGTGTTTTGAAAACCATCAAGGAAAACAGAAAGCATTCGTTACCAATAAGAGTCTTTGAATGTGGTGATATTGTATTGAAAGATTCTGAATTGGAAAGAGGTGCATTTAATCAGCGTAACTGGTCAGCTATATATGCCGGTAAAGCATCTGGTTTTGAATACGTTCAAGGTTTATTAGGTAAAATCATGCAAACTATGAGAACTCCGTGGTTAGAAAATGGTGAAAACGATAGAAGAAGAGGATATTGGATTGTTGAGGATAAAGAGAATCCAACATTCTTCCCTGGTAGAGGTGCTAAGATTTTCTTTAGAGCTAAAGAAAATGGCGAATCTCGTCATATTGGTGCAATAGGAGTATTACACCCTGAGGTAATGAATTACTTCGATATTCCATATGCCGCCTCATCCGTCGAGATCAATGCCGAAGTTTTCTTATAAAGAAAGCCATATGATGTTGCGGGGAACTTTTTCTTCTATAATAGAAATAGATAGATATCGTTTCATATAATTTGATACACACGTAGATTAGAGAGTACAGCATTTTTCTATCATGAGGTATCATCAGATCATATACCATAGTGATTTGCCGACTTAGTTTATTATCCAAAACACGACTAAATTTAGTAATGAAACGGCCAAAGAAAAAAAATGTAATCCTATAGTCATAACACACATTTAAGAATAATATCAATAAAGAGATATTGACATTGTTTTTAATAGTTTGAGAATCATCCATTACAGACTCACGACTTTATAGTTGAATTGAAGAGTAAAAACCATTGCTAAGCACCAAATCAGTCTCGAAAACTACTTCCATAGATATTTTATTACTACTTTTTAATCTACAATCTTACAACCAATAGACAATAACGTATAGTGTTAATCATGAGCGGTAGAGGAGCACCATCAAGAGCATATGACATGATTATGAAGTTGTTACTTGTAGGGGATTCGGGGGTTGGTAAGTCTTGTTTATTGTTAAGATTTGTTGAGGATAAATTCAATCCGTCATTCATTACAACAATTGGTATTGATTTCAAAATTAGAACAATCGAAAGTAAAGGCAAAAAAATTAAATTGCAAGTTTGGGATACAGCAGGTCAAGAAAGATTTAGAACAATTACCACCGCATATTATAGGGGAGCTATGGGTATTGTATTAATCTATGATGTTACGGATTCCAGGTCTTTTGAGAATGTCGACAATTGGTTTCAGACAGTTACACAGCATGCAAATGAAGATGCGCAAATATTCTTAGTTGGTAATAAATGTGATGATGAGGTTAATAGGCAAGTTTCTAAAGAGCAAGGGGAAGAATTAGCAAGTAAATTGAATGTTCCATTCTTGGAAGCCTCTGCTAAAAGTAAGGAAAATGTTGACGCTATCTTTTATGAACTAGCTGGAATTATTCAAGAGAAGCATATTGAAGAAAATGTTGGTGGTAACGGTGGAGGTTCTGGTGGAATTGATGTTTCTCAAAACAGTTCCGGGATAAAGAATAACTGTTGTTAGTTGCGGAGTGAAAATAAAGATAATAGAAAATGGCTAGTTTTGCGAGAAGATTGGTTGTATGAAATATGATGAAATGTATTATTCTATCGTCTTACTTATTAATACTTTTTTATACGGGTCAGTTGGCTATATTGTTATACTACATTGTTAGTACTTTTGTACACTGCCTTTGTTGTTTATATTACAAATAAATGTAGAAGTATGTTTTATCGAACTTTTACCTATCTGTGTTGAACATGCATTATGCTGTGGTATATGTCTTTAAATCTTCTTGCCAAAATAAACCCATTGGTCATCTAATGGCTTATGCTCTAATTCTTCCCAACATTTCAATTTAGCTAATTGATGAGCTAAATTTAATTCATCAGCTGCTTGAATTACAATTTCTTCAATTAATCCACCACCAATTTTATTTTCTATATTTTCATTTATTTCTTCCTCTTGCACTATCTTTAACCTATTTTTGGTTAATTGTTCAACTGATTGTCTATAAACCGAATCTTTTGGAAAGCTCTCATTTAACAATTTCAAAGTTTCGTTATATAATTGCATTAACGCTGGTCTTGGATTTGGATGTTTGTACAAACCCGTTAAACCAGTTGGTACCCCTTCACCTGCTTTGACTAGTACATCGGCTACTCTTGACACTTGTCTCAATACTGATGTGTATCTCATTATGGTTATGTAATTAATGTTTGATAAAGATTTTCTCTAAATTAACAATTCTGATAATTTGGTTGGTTCAAAATGCAGAAAAAAACACCTACAGGTACTCACATCCATACACCAATATACTACATACAATCCACATTCAGCGATAAAGCAGTTTGATATCAAAGTATTATCGAACGAATATAAACAAAGTAGCGCTATAACTGTAAGGTTTCTATCTTTCTACATTTCTAAAAGTCTCCACCATCATAATCTGCTCCAAAATCTGCTCCGTCATCAAAGCCGTTTTGGTACCCATCTTGGTAGCCCTCATTTCTCTCATGATCCTCCCAACCATTGATTGCATGACCTAATAACATACCTCCTAATAACCCACCACCTACTCCAAGCGCCATATTACCTGCACCACCAAATCTGCTTTGTTTCTGTTGAGGTTGTTGCGGTGCATAGCCTCCAGAAACACCTTGGGGAGGGTAACCACCGTATCCTTGTGGTGGATAGCCACCATATCCTTGTGGGGGATAATTGACGTATCCTTGAGGTGGAGGTTGAGATTGATAGCCTCCTGCGCCCTGAGCGGGATATCCTCCATAGCCTTGCTGAGGAGGGTAATCATTCGTGGGAGTGTCCCGTTGATATCCTGACCTTTCTTGATGTTGCTGTTGGTATGGACGCTGCGGTTCTGGTGCTGGGGATCTTTTTGGAGGTACTGTAGATTGTGTTTTTGGTCTGCTATGACTAGCAGCTTCAGTTGGGCTATAAGCTGGTGGAGGTACATCAGCAGCCTCACCTGTATCAAATTTTGTGCCTGGTGGGGCCTCCCATTGCGACTTTTTAGTTTTTAAATCAACATAAAACCATGTCCTATATTTATCATCAAATTTGGCTAGCCAACCTTCTGGCACATTTGGAGGTTTACTAGGATCATCTTTTGCCATTGTACAGTTCTCTCGTTGTCAAGGCAGGAGGGGACCAGAATAAACTACCGAAGAAGTAAAGGAGGGAGTAAATAGTTCACGAATTGATAAGTGAAAGTTGGAAGAAACTAATTCACGATTCGTATCAAAGAACAAAGTGTTAAATATAAATATACACTTTTGTGAGGTTGTTGGGTGTCCCGGTTATGTACCGAAACCTTGTGAGAATTATCCCGAAAAATATGTGCCAATATCCAAATCAATATGTTCAACAACCACGAATATGAGTGTCTCTCCAAATGCCTAGTTTATAGTTATATTATTCCATTTAAATTCTGCAGCCCTGCGATTGACAGTAATATTTATTATTAGTCCTCAATGAATAGATAAATTTGCACTGGTGCAAAGATAGAGGGTGTCCGAATTGAGGCTTTGGTTTTCTTACCAAAACTAGAAAATAATCGTGATTACAGTTTCGCGATTGAATAAAATACTATACTTGTAATTCAGGGAAGATTTTCCTCCAGAGGTCTTCTACTGTATATATACACATATATATTTACGAAATCATCTCTGGAAACATCTGTTTGATTATCTCATCAAAAATTTCGAATATCAAATGTTTGTTAAGGAAATCATTTTGAATCATTCTGAATAATTTATTAGATGCCAGAATGGTATTATTACTACCAAATATCCTGGAACATGTTTCATACATGAAAATGTCTAATAGTATCTTAGCTTCATGTCTTGTATTTGATTGTTGGTATAATGATCTTGCAATAGGCGGTTCTCTGAATTTGCCATTGGGAAACAACATTTTCTTCAAAGTATTTATCAAGTCTAACAAATTTTCCTCAGTTTTCAATTGTGAATCAATCATTTCGTAAACCTTTTTTTCAATTGTAGTGCCAAATAGTTGTTGCAAAATGACAACTAGAGCTCTACCCCTAAGCCAACTTTTTGAATTGTGAAGTTTGAAAATTGCAATTAACAAATCACTAATTGGTTTAACAAACGGTGGATTTGCTGTTTTTGGGGCCGAACTTTCGTCAAATTGTCTTAATTCTTTCTCCATATCTCTTATGTTCTCCATAATTTGTAAATCAATAACACCATTTGTCTTTGTTGTTGATACACTAGTTTCGTTTTCCTTGGGTGCAACCGTCAATCCGTGATACCATTTGCTAGCAAAAATCTCTGTATAAAGGGGTTTTCGTCTGGTAGATAATTCTTCAAACCTCTGGTTTTTTCTTAAAGTGAAATTTTCAGAAGACAAGAACGATCTAAATGCTTTATTGGAACAAATTTCTGGAATGTTTATTAATGCTTGCAAATATTCCTCTAATTGCGATTTACGTAATTCCGCAATTTGTTTCTGTTGGAACTTCAAAACCAGTATTGACTTTTTAGGGAATTTCAAACTTGCAACTAGAGAAGAATATTTTAATTTTAAGTATTCATTCAATCGATAAAATTGACTGAATCTCCTAGCTACAACCCAACCAGCTTTAATTATATTCGGATTCTCGTTGGAAAACTTTTGAATTTCAATTATATATAACGTAAATTCCTTACCATTCTCATTACCATTGATGTATGATTGAATACAGACTCGGGATTTCGCATACAAACTATTATCATTTTCTTGGACAATATATTGCTGTTTCTGTAATTCCTTAAAGTTAATCTCTCTAATTAATCCCAATTTGGATTTACGCAAAACTTTCAATTCAGATACGTTATTAGATAGTTCAGCTTTTCGTAGTAAAGGGTCCAATATAGCAATCTGTTGATTTAAATTTTCAATCTCTTCTGTTAATTTAGGTATTTCTTCAGCTAAGTTTAGATTTCCAGGTGCTGCTAGTTGAACCTCCAGATTTTGACTCTTGCTGTCATATGGCTCATTTCGAAGTTGTTTATCTGATTGCAATGAGTCTGTATCTGTGCCTGCATCATCATCATCATCATCATCATCATCATCATCATCATCATCATCACTCAATTCATCATCAAATAACCGCGAATTCCTATTGCTAGTAGTATCTTCTGATCCGTAGACAAAAGTAATGTCCCCAAACAAACTTTTCTTCAGGTCTAGTGTATTTAGTTGGTTAAAATCTTTTTCAGATGATGGCGAAGAAGCTACTTGAGTTTTTAATGTTTCCGGTTTATTCATAATTTGAGTAAAGGCATTTTCTATTGCATGTATGACCTCAGGATTCACACTAGTTGAAGAGCGAATCTGTTGATCATTCACTAGTTCATGGTATGAATTTGACTTCTTAAATAGTGCTAAATCATGCCTTTCCATTTCGTCGAATACCCTTCGTTGTAATTTGAATAATAAAATTCTACACTTTAGATATATTTTCAATTTTGATTCGCCAACCAGTGCGTTAATCAACTTGTCAAACATTTCACAATCTTCACTTGTATTCAATGATATATCCCCAGAGTCTATGAATCGATCATAGATTTGCTTCACATCGTCGCCGTTGCTATACTCTAAAGATAGCGCTAACGGATTCAACTCGTCCAAATAATCACCATCCATTCCTTCCAATGGGGCTTTTATTTGCTCTACTGCCTGCCAAAATTCAAGTAATCTATACCTTCCTGAGTCTTTCATGTATTCATTGAATGCTTTTCGATTAGTATCGTCCAATAAAATGTCACCAAATTTGACACCACTTAGAGTTTTCTTATGCTCAGTAATTTTTTCCTTTAATTGACTTTGTAAATTTCGATCTGATAGTTGATTAACAGATAATTCAAGCTGTTCATCATTATCGAATTTTTTCTTTGTCGAGTCTCTCGGTGCTTTTAGCTCATCTTGAGATATTTTTGTTGTATTTTGAGTATGTTCTTCCAATGCAGCTCGCAATTGTTTAACCTGATCTCTTCTTCTCAAGTTGTCGCCAATGAGTCTAACAATCAATAAATTATAAAAATCATTTTCAGCTAATAAATTGAATACATTACACAACACGGTACAAGACAAAATTTCAGTCAAGAAGCTAAATCCAATTTCATTGTTCTTTTCCTTTACGGAAAGTATACGGGGAAGGATATTTCCTATTTGTTTTCTCAAATATCTCTTTTCTTTAGAATTTGTTTCATTTGAGGTATTATTTATAGTTATCGCTTCATGCAATTTGCCTCTTTTGTACTGTGAGACAATGGCCAAATGAAAGTCATTAGAGTCAAATCTAGTAAACCCTCCCTTCAGTAAAACATTATCTTCAGCCTGTGAATATGTTTGGAAATGATCTTGAATTATTGGCAAAATGTGCGACACTAACAATTTGGCGAAATCTATGTCAGCCAATCTTGGTATCAAATTTTGAATCACGAATTTAAATTCTAGTTTGATGTCATTTGTGAACAATGACGATGAAGTAATTTTCGAGTACCATGGTTCTACGAATTCTCCCATTATTAAATCGATTAGTTCGTCCAAGGACTCTGAAATGAGAAACGATTCAGGTAGAATAGGTACTCTCAATTCATTTAAGTCGGTCTCAAACGCTTCTATTTTATGCTGCCACTTTTGTGGATGTGAGAAATTATATCTTGTATAAGGGATAGTCTTCTTTTGTAAGGGGGTTTTTGGTGTTAACGTGATCAGTAAATACACTATAAAGATTAAAGTCGTGAATATCCCTACGAAGATTGAAACCAAAAAGTGCATTTGCGTATTTATTGCATGCCACAGCGTTAAAATGAACAAGACCCATCCAAATGCACTCAATGGTAAACCCATAGGTGTAATGGTTGATGTAGTCTTTAAATTTGGCGATCGTAGAAAAACAAATCAGTGATCGTGTACGGACTTAATTGATGATACCAACTATTAATTTATGTATTGTCTATAAAATGCTCTTCGCTTCACAAACCCTATATAACTTTGATTTTCTTCTTTTTATTCTTGGAAGAGGATGATGAATTATCTTCATTTTCAATCTTTCGTTTCTGTTTGTATGGTTTGTTACTCTTTCTGTCGTCTTTATCAATTCTTGCAATATCTAGTCGTTCTTTCTCTTGATCACTCTTCAGCCTTTTAGCATCATTCAACCCAGTGGTCTTCTTCTTTTCCTTCTTTTCCTTCTTATTCTTCTTCTTCTCCTTCTTATTCTTCTTCTTCTCCTTATCGTCATTCTTGTCGCTTCTATCTTTCTTTTCTTTGCGTATCTTTTTCTGTTTAATACTTGTGTCATTCTTCTCTTTCTTGCTCAATTTTCTGTTCTTCTTGTCACTAGTTAATATTATCATTTGTTCTAAAGCTTCGGATGACTGGATTTTAATATTCCTCTGCTTGGTATGATCCGTTTTCCCTACTGTTCCTGCTAAACCTTCACCCTTGACAAACATTTTATAGAGTGGAGACATAGATCTATGCAACGTGCTCATCACATTCTCGCTATTTTGCTCAAACACCACTTTTCCATTCGAGGTTTTGCTAACCTCAAGGTTTTTCAATTGTCCATCGAATAATTTTTCCCACCACATATCTGAATCATTTGAGTCATGACCTAGACCTTTGGTATCCTTCTTATGTTTAACTAAAATTGGTTTTTTAAGGCCACCATGCTGCAACGCTTCTCCTTCCTTCCATCCATATGATTGTAGATATATACTAGCGTTCATTGTGGAGGTGGCTTGGCTGTGGAAGTTATGTAAGATTATCTTTGTAGGATCAGATGAGACTGAAGAGATTATTTTTTTTTTCAAACAGGTTTTGATAATCACCTCCATAATAAATGAACTGGATCCTTTTCGAGGGTAAAAAAGATAACAGCACGTTAACATACATTTTTAATATTCAACCGCAGATCAAGAGATTATCCACTGAATTTCAAATTCCATGAACGAAGAAATTGAGGAAAAGATTCACAAAAGCCAAGAATTGATTTCAAGGAATCCTTATATTAGGAAGAATTATGATAATTTATTGAGCTGCCTACGAGTTTCATCTAATTCACAAAAGGGACAGCTACTACACGAAGCATACAAACAAAAATTAAAGCATTTTAGACCAAGACAAAGTGAGTTGAATGATTGGCTAATAGATATACAGGGAATTGAAGATATAGGAGAAAGATCAATTGCTGAATTCGAGTTTTATGATTTGATACTTCCTGATTATACAAATGTACAAACAATGAAGGGCTACCTTGAACTATCTAAAACCTTAGCTAAAAATGGAATGATTGATGAAGAAGATTACAGAGAATTGCTATCTTCGGCTTTGCGAAAATGCGCTTATGATTTTTCAGGGGGAAATATTATTTGGGAAATGGTTTTGGAATTCTTTAGAAACATTTATTTACAATCTAAGACAGATGAAGATTTACAAGCATTGATTAAATTATATGAGAAACGGTTAACGTATCCCCACGCACAATTGGACCAATCTTTTAACGAGTTTTCATCATTAATTAGCTCTTATGATAACAAGAATTATGACCAGCATATGCAGACAGCTAATAAAGTGTATCAATCTACAAAAAAACAACAGATATATTATGAAAAATTTGAATTTCAGATTAAAGAGACACCTGATGATCCTCAAGTGTGGATTGACTACATGGAAGGTGTTTTCAAGTATCAGAGTAACAGAGATTTTACACAGATAATAATTATATTTGAAAGATCGATTCTTAATGATTTCTCTTGGTCAGATAACTGGCAACAAGTTTGGATGGCTTTATTGTACCTAATCTATCTGGAAGAAGACGTTGATCATGAAAGTCTTGAGTTTGTATTTCGTAAATTTACAAGAACTTTTCCGCATTCCTGTCATGCATACGCAGAGCATATCAGAAATTGTTTGATATCAGAAGGGAACGGTGTTCAATCATTCAACTTGATTAAAGATAGAATCGATGGAATCAATTTGATGACGGGATCTACATATCAGGACTGGAAGTTGGTAGCTTTGGCAATAATACAATTCAAATACCAAATCTCTGTACAATTTAATTTACTTGATGAAACTGATGGTCTTTTAACTGATTTAACAAAATTCGCAGAATTTTCGTTGGAAAACAATGACATATATCATTCCGTAGAGAAACTAGTCATATCGATTCTCACTAAGTTAGGAGAAACTGAGTTAGCTTTAAATATATTGGAAATGATGTTTGACAGGTTTAGCAATCAAGCAGATGTTTGGTTGTATGGTTTGAAATATCTAGTAGATAATTTAGCAGACTTGAGTGTCGTAAGAGACACGTTTAGAACTTCATTGTCTTACGCTAATGTTTTAGATAAACCAGAGGAAATTACGGAGGCATGGCTATTATATGAGCAACTCAACGGTGATGTTCGAACGTACAAAAAAGCAGTGGTTTCGTGTAATGTAGCAATGAAACAAGTTTCTGAAAAAAGAGCTAATGATATCCAGCAGGTTGACGAACATAATGAAAATTTATTTAAACTGGTTACAAAAAAGAAACGGTCACATCATGAGTTGGAAAATAGCCAAAGATCTAGGGAAGATTACACCGTAAAAGTCACCAATATTCCTGAACTTTGTAATGAGCAGGACATCAAAGCTTTGTTTAATGAATGTGGTGAGATAAAAGAGATTTCATTTGTTGGTACCAACAAAGAGCGTCAGGCAATAATTGAATTTTCTAATGAGCAAGAAGTTTTTGCAGCATTAACGAAAAGTCACAAGCGTCTCGGAGCAAATGAGATAGAAGTTACTAGACTGCAACAATCCTTACTATTTGTTAACAATTATCCAAGTACCTATAGTCAGCTTGATGTAAGGGAGATGTTTGAAAAAGTGGGTCCGATAGTTAGTATCAGATTTCCATCACAAGTTCGAAATAGAATTAAAAGGTTCTGCTATGTACATTATGTGTCCCGAGAGGATGCAAACAAAGCCATTCTTTTATATGATGGTCTAAAATATAAAGATGAAAGTGTTAATCGCGAATTTTCATGGGAAGTTAAAATCTCAAGACCTCAAGAAAGAAGAGAAAGATCGTTACCAATGTCTGAACGTAAAATCAGAATTACTAATGTTGCATTTTCGGTTACTGAGAGTGAACTCAGGGACATGTTTAGTCAATGCGGCGAGATTGAACTGATTGCTTTGCCAAAAGCTGTGTTTGATACAAAGAAAAAGAAAATGAAGCATAACGGTGGGATTGCTATAATTGCATTTAAAACTGAAAAAGGTTTAGAGAAAGCTCTTACAAAGAATGGAACGAATCTTAAAGGGAGAGAATTAATTATTAATAAACAACAATATAGGCATCACCAATGGACTCCACAGGATTTTGATAATATTAAAACTATCGGCTTATCAGGACTAGTTCCGTCCTTGAGTTGTAATCAGATCAAGAAATATTTTGAGGAAAAATTTGGTCAAGTATCAAAGGTAATGCTATTTCCTGGTGATAAGAGGGCCATGGTTGAGTTCGTTTCGCCTTCTGATTCTGGAAAAGCTAGTCTAACGGATACAATCGTTGAAATCGATAGCTATAAGATTCAAATTATTTCCAAAGCGGAGACCTTAAAAGGGCTAAAATCATTTCCTAATACATTCAACGCTGATCTTACTGCTGCTGCTAATACACTGTCTTCTACTTCCTTGGTTCCAACTTCAGTGAAAAGACGCAGAATCTAGAGTTGTATAGTTTTGCTAATAGTGCACTACCGTAGTAGTCAGATTTGGAAAATAAAAATTTTTATTCAGTCATTTTCTATGCAATATTAACAACAAACCTCCGATACATATTAGTATTTATCGCTTGGATAGAACGCACTCTTTACAATGAGTGGTACAGTAACATTTGAAAAGACATTTCGTAGAGATGCCTTGATTGAAATTGAAAAAAAATATCAAAAAAAATGGGCGGAGGATAAACTTTTTGAAATTGATGCGCCAACGTTTGAAGAATGCCCTATTGAAGATGTTCAAGAAGTTCAAAGAAAACACCCCAAATACTTTGCAACCATGGCTTATCCATATATGAATGGTGTTTTGCACGCGGGTCATGCGTTTACTTTATCTAAAGTGGAATTCGCAACTGGGTTTGAAAGAATGAATGGAAAAAGAGCTTTATTCCCATTAGGTTTCCATTGTACTGGTATGCCAATCAAAGCAGCGGCAGATAAAATTAAAAGAGAAGTAGAATTATTTGGCCGTGATTTTTTAGGAGCTCCAGCTGAGATTCAAGAAATTGAGGAACAAAAAGTTGAGAAGAAGGAGAGTAGAGAAGATGTCACTAAATTCAGTTCAAAAAAATCTAAAGCTGCTGCTAAAACTGGTAGAGCTAAATTTCAATTTGAAATTATGATGCAATTGGGTATCCCTAGAGAAGAAGTAGCTAAGTTTGCAAATACAGATCATTGGTTAGAATTCTTTCCCCCATTATGTCAAAAAGATGTTACTGCATTTGGCGCTAGAGTAGATTGGAGACGTAGTATGATCACAACTGATGTTAACCCATATTATGATGCTTTTGTTAGATGGCAAATTAATAGATTGAGAGACTGCGGAAAGATTAAATTTGGTGCAAGATATACCATTTATTCTGAGAAAGATGGTCAAGCCTGCTTGGATCATGACAGACAGTCAGGTGAGGGTGTTACTCCACAAGAATACGTTGGTATCAAAATTGAAGTTGAAGAATTTCCTGATGAAGCTCAGAAGGTTTTCGAAAATGAAGGATTTAATACAAATGACAAGAAAATCTTCCTTGTTGCTGCAACTTTAAGACCTGAAACTATGTACGGTCAATCGTGCTGTTTTGTCAGCCCAAAGATTGATTATGGTGTTTTTGATGCTGGTAATAACGAGTATTATATTACAACTGAACGTGCCTTTAAAAATATGTCATTCCAAAATTTAACGCCAAAGAGAGGCTACTACAAACCAGTTGTAAATATCAACGGTAGAGCCTTAATTGGTGCTAAAATTAATGCCCCATTAGCAATACTTAAAGACTTAAGAGTCTTGCCTATGGAAACTGTCAAAGCTACGAAAGGTACCGGCGTTGTTACTTGTGTTCCATCGGATTCTCCAGATGATTACATTACAACAAAGGATTTAGCGAATAAACCAGAATATTATCAAATTGAAAAAGACTGGGTGAAAGAAGATATTGTTGCCATTATTGAAACCGAGAAATATGGCGCCAAATGCGCTGAGTTTTTAGTTAACGAATTAAAAATTAAATCTCCAAAAGATGCTGTGCAATTAGCTCAAGCTAAAGAATTGGCTTACAAAGAAGGCTTTTATAACGGTAAAATGGTCATAGGTAAATATAAGGGTGAAAAAGTGGAAGAAGCTAAACCCAAAGTTAAAGCTGATTTAATTGCTAGTGGTGACGCTTTTGTATACAGTGAACCTGAATCTCAGGTTATTTCTAGATCTGGGGATGACTGTTGCGTTTCTTTAGAGGATCAATGGTTTATTGATTATGGAGAAGAAGTTTGGTTAGGTCAAGCTTTAGAATGTCTCAAAGATATGGAAACTTTCTCTAAAGAAACTAGACATGGTTTTGAAGGTGTTTTTGCTTGGATGAAAAATTGGGCAGTCACTAGAAAGTTTGGTTTAGGTACTAAATTACCATGGGATCATCAATATTTAATTGAATCATTATCCGATTCTACTATTTATATGGCATATTACACCATTGATCGTTTCTTACATTCGGATTATTATGGGCAGAAACCCGGTAAATTTAATATAAAACCAGAACAATTAACAGATGAAGTGTTTGATTACATTTTTACCCGTCGAGATTCTGTCAAGACAGATATTCCAATTGAGCAATTGAAAGAAATGAGAAGAGAGTTTGAGTATTTCTACCCATTAGATGTTAGAGTTTCCGGTAAGGATTTAATTCCAAATCATTTAACATTCTTCATTTACACACATGTTGCTTTATTCCCAAAGAGATTTTGGCCAAAAGGTATCAGAGCAAATGGGCATTTATTATTAAACAATGCGAAGATGTCTAAGTCAACAGGTAACTTTATGACTTTGGAACAAGTCGTCGAGAAATTTGGCGCAGATGCTTCAAGAATTGCTATGGCTGATGCTGGTGATACGGTCGAAGATGCCAATTTTGATGAAGCAAATGCTAATGCTGCAATCTTAAGATTAACCACATTAAAGGATTGGTGTGAAGAAGAGGTTCGTAAACAAGATACATTGCGAACCGGCGCATATGATTCCTTCTTTGACGAAGCTTTTGAACATGAAATGAATGATTTAATTGAGAAAACTTATCACCAGTATACTTTAAGTAATTATAAACAAGCTTTAAAGACCGGTTTATTTGATTTCCAAATTGCAAGAGATTTCTACAGAGAATCGGTTAATTCTTCGAATATTGGCATGCATAAAGATCTTGTTTTGAAATATATTGAAGCTCAGGCCTTAATGTTAGCACCAATTGCACCACATTTTGCTGAATATCTTTACAAAGAAGTTTTAGGTAAGGAAGGAAGTGTACAAACTTCAAGCTTTCCAAGGGCTTCTAAACCGGTTTCTAAATCCGTCCTTGATGCTTTAGACTATGTTAAGGATGTTTCAAGATCCATTCGTGAAGCTGAAGGTCAAGCATTAAAGAAAAAGAAAGGTAAATCTGATGTTGATGTCTCAAAACCAGTCAAACTAACTATTTACGTTTCGAATACATTCCCGGAGTGGCAAGAGAACTATATTGAAATTGTACGTGAATTATTTGAAAATCAGAAATTGGACGATAATAATTTAATTAGACAAAAAGTAGGTAAAGACATGAAGCGTGGTATGCCATTTATCAATCAAATCAAATTTAGATTGAATAACGAAGATCCACAAACCGTTTTCAACAGAAAGTTAACCTTCAACGAAGTTGAAACATTGAAAAATACTCTTGAAATTATCAAAGAATCTCCGTACTCTATAAAAGTTGAAGATTTCAGAATTCTTGCGTTTGATAATGGTTCAAGCAAAGGAATGGATATTTTAACTGGCGAAGATGTTGAAATAGAAATAAAGGGTAAGATCATTGAAAATGCTGTTCCTGGTCAACCTGGAGTTTTGATAAAAAACATTGAATAAATGCTCCGTAAATGGCTTGCAAAATCAATTAGAGTAATTTAATATATAGAATAAATGAAAAAAAATTTACTATATCTTAGTAATACATTTTATAGACGAAATTGGCGATTATCTTTTCATCACAAGGCTCAAATAAAGAAGAAGCAAGTGGTGTCATTGGTGACGAATTGAAATAAGAGCAAAACAAAATTTATGTAGTGCACAGTTGTTGATAGTTGAATTAATAATTAAAATAGTTCAAAGCAAGTTCTGAAACTAAGAAATTATCGAGAGATTAACAACATACACTACAATAACAATAATCACAAGCATTAACGGAGAAGCTGTCATAACAAAACGGCTTTAATCAAAATCTGCTACTTTTTGATTTTCATACCAAAGATACTTAGTTTAAGCATCCTCGTATATTCTACTTCTCACCCGCTCAAGCAAATAACCACAATCATCACTCATCGGTAAAAACGTTACAAATAGTCAAATATTCATCCAAACAGAGATCATTTACATATCTAGATTCTTTTAAAGAATAACAGATTGACATACTTTTATATAAACTAAGCAGACTCTTAGTTTTGAAAATATTCTAGTGCCCAAGTTGTTGTACTCGCCCCCTACTATGGATAACACAACGAATAATGAAGACACCATGGGTTGCTTTTCGTACCCCTTACGTGATCAAACAGCAAAATATGATTATAAGTTAACTAATCCAAATGGCAAATTAGCGGATGTACTATTACATAAAGAATATCAAAAACTATCCCTCAATACATCAGAGTCCCAACAATATCATCATCAGTATCTGCATCACAGTCAGTACCCTCAACACCGAGAAAACAGTCGTAAAAGAAACGCAGGAGATGAAGATCTATATGAACAAGAAAGTATGATATCTGGTGATGAAATGACCCTTTCTGATACTGATTGTCAAAGCCAAGTTTCTTCAACTGCTCATGTTCAATCATATCGAAATAATGGATCTCTACATCCACCTCCAAAAAGAAGGTTGACGTCAAATGCTGATAATACCTTAACAAATGTTGTTTCTATGGCTTGTCAAGTGGAGTCTCCAGGAAATATTGCCACTACAACTTCAGGAAGCACCAATGGGAACACTGGCAATGGTATTTCACGCCCTTCTGATCACGCACGTCATCCAAGAACTCCTAATGCTATCAATTCTCCGAGTCACACTCCTATATCAGATATTGAAGAAGATCCAATTCAACAACTACCATTACCTTCACCTAGTGCATCACCTGTACAACTGGATAATGAAGATTCTGCTGCAACAAGTGCACCAAGTACATTTAAATCACACAAAGACACTATTGAAAACATTATGTCAAGTGTTCCTACTACCCAATTAGAGATGATGGGTTTATTAATGAATTTGTCGAATTATTTAAGTGAACGTAATCAAAATCATTTTATTTTCAAATTACTACAAAATACAAATCGTGCGTCCTTAAGTACATTCAATGAATTGATATATAATTCCTTAAAAAGAGATTTAGTGAGTAATTTACCTGTAGAAATCACCATGAAAATTTTATCATATCTTGATTATAAGACATTATTATCAATTCTGAAAGTTTGTAAAAAATGGTTTAATATGATAAATAATCCTAATCTTTGGGTTAATCTAATCAAAAAGGACAAATTGATTACTGATGATGCTGTTATAAGATATGAGTTATCTCAATCCGATCAATTAATACGTGATTGGTGTACATTGCCTGAAAAGATAAATGCTGCTCAAGTATTATATAAAAAGAGAACAATTATCGTAAAGAGATGGATGGACCCAAATTATAAACCCAAAAGAATAAGTGTAACAGGACACGGAAATAAAGTTGTAACTTGCCTACAACATGATGATGAGAAGATTGTAACCGGTGTCGATGATAAATGTATATTAATTTATAGTACTCAAACTGGAGAACTAATGAGGGTATTGGAAGGTCACGAAGGAGGTGTGTGGGCATTAAAATACACTGGTAATACATTGGTAACTGGTTCAACTGATAGAACTGTTAGAGTTTGGAATATGACGACCGGTAAATGTACACATATATTTAAAGGTCACACATCAACCATTAGATGTCTTGATATAATACATCCTACAGTCATCGGTAAAGATGCCAATGGTGATGACATCATATTCCCGGAGTATCCATTATTAGTCACTGGATCTCGTGACCATAACATTCATGTATGGAAATTACCAATAGTCGATAACATATCAGAAAATGTTGAAACATTCGATGGAGAAATTGATAATCCATTTTTAATAGCTGTATTATCTGGGCATACACAATCGGTACGTTCCATATCAGGATATGGAAATATTATTATTTCTGGATCTTATGATTCTACTGTTAGGGTTTGGGATTTATTAGATAATGGAAATTGTAAACATGTCTTGCAAGGACATCAAGACCGTGTATACTCTACAGCCATGGATTTTGCCACAAAGACATGTTTTTCAGGCTCGATGGACTCAAATATAAATATATGGAATTTCGAAACTGGTGAACTATTGAAGGTTCTAGAAGGTCATTCATCTTTAGTTGGATTATTAGATTTAGTCGATGATGTATTAGTCTCTGCTGCAGCTGATGCGACATTGAGAATTTGGAATCCTCATACGGGTGAATTAATGAGTAAGTTGAAAGGTCATGGAGCAGCCATAACATGTTTTGAACATGATGGACTAAGAGTCGTCAGTGGAAGTGAAAAAATGTTGAGATTATGGGATGTCAAAAAAGGAGTTTATGCAAGAGACTTATTAAATGACGTAACTGGTGGTATATGGCAAGTTAGAATTGATTACAAGAGATGCGTTGCCGCGGTGCAACGATTTAACGAGGAAGAGGAAGGCGAAACTTATATTGAGATTTTAGATTTTAGTGACCTCCCAAAATGATGTAAAGTATATGTATGTATATTTTAGTCATCTATTAAATACAATTTACGCAATTTGTTCAATCTCTCCAAACCTTCGTTCACGTTAAAGCTTTTTCTTCTCTTGCATGTATAAGTTGTAGCATTATCTATATTCATCATATCGTTGTTAATTATGTAGTCACCCAAAGGACCAATATAGGGTTCCGATTCAATCAACATATCCTGGAAATACTGAGGTAAATCATCATGTAAAAAGCTACACCAACATTTATGGTCTTTTGCTGGGTTGAATTTGGATTCGCATGCGGGGTCATATTCAGTACTATCATTCGTTGATAACATTGGATATTTTACTGGAGTGAGGATCTTCGACAGTGTGACGTGTATAGGAATACTTGGCTTTTGCAATGATGTATTGAGAAACACCCTCTGATTACACATACTGCAACTCATTACCAGGATGATGTCTTGAGCATATGTTTGAGCGTTGAGGGACCATCCAAAACATGCTAGTTGATAAATCCAATTGGGAATATACTGTAAGAGACTTGTAAAGTTTTCTTTGTTGTCACGGAAGAATCTCTGGAGTAACCACTGATTCGAGACGTGAACGAAATTTTTATTAACCGACAGATTCAAGAAATCTGAATCGATTGAATCACTATATTCTTGCAAGATTATTGAGTTATCGACTAGATTCCTTAGATTCTTACAAAACTGTGTTATGAGAAACTCGTCGGTTGTAGGTAGATATTGACGTAAATAATATACTCCATCAAGGGGCGTTTCGAAATTTCTCCACAAGCAATTTGAACTGTGCCCAGTATTCTCGAGTTGATTTATATAATTCTCAACTAATTTCTTGTGAAATGATTCATCATATAATTTCCCGCTCAAAAAGTCGTAATCAAATTGTGATGTAAAGGCATTCTTTGTTCCGTTGCTTGATCTCAAAATCAACTGCTGGTTGCAACAAGTGCATAAGAGATGATTTTTCGACTCCTTTAAGCCAAACGATACGCATTTCCAGCCATTTCGAGCACACTTCAACTCCGTTATTGAGCTATCAAATCTCTGCCAATTCAACGAGTTATAGCTTCTGATTCTAGTTAATAAGCTATCGAGATTATAAGGATCAAAGTCCGAAGACATTTTATTAGAACTAATTTTGTCTATATTCCATTTGGCTTGGTATTTGGATTTATGATAATTGAAATGATTCTTTTCTTTTATTTTCTGAAAATATTGTATATCTGGGTGGTTGCTGTAGTTAATGTTGTTATTGCTTTTTATTTGTTGTTGATATATTTCATGACTTGGTGATTGTATTAAACTGAGGCAATCCTGTAATACTTGCGCGGTTGAGGTGGGTGCAGCTGACGGTATAGCATTCTCGTCCATACTTAGTTTGAATATGTGATCCATGATAAAATATAACTCTTAGTTTACTTATGTTTAAAAAGATGGCTCTGTTGAATCAAAAGTTTCTTGGATCACTAATCCACCACGGTTTGCTTTACTTGGTGATATTGTCATAGATTTCACGGTATTTTCGAGGCGAGCCCGTACTTCAACTTTTTCTTTTTTCTTTTTGCAATGAGGCCGATTCCGAGCTAGTCACATGATTCGCTTTATAATGTCCGAAAATCTATTGATTTCATCAAGGTTTTTTTCTTCACCTGTAGTGAAGTAGTTTTGTTGTTCATATGGAGTTACTCCTTTGGCTTCTTATAACAATACTACACAAAATGTCTAGAAGACCAATATTAGAGGAAGTTAGCGATGCTGATATTGACGACATGGATATGGATATAGCTGAATTTGATCCAAATTTGAAAACTCCAATAGCCCCAAAAATACCAGAGCCAAAAATAGTTCGTTCTCAAGATTCCGAACCGCCAGTATTCCCAAATATGCCAATGTCGCAAATGCAGTCACTTCCAGAATCACTGAGACAAGAGGTTCATCAAAAAAATAATATAGTTGACCCAAATTCATTTACACAAGAAGAAAAGGAGCAGTTTCAAAAATTTCAAATTATATATCCTTGTTATTTTGATATAAATCGATCTCATAAGCAAGGACGAAGAGTTAGCATCGACAGAGCCGTAGAAAACCCGTTAGCTAAAACTATTTCTGATGCTTGCCGCTCATTAAATTTACCTGTATTATTAGAATTGGATAAAACTCATCCACAGGATTTTGGCAATCCCGGTAGGGTCAGAGTATTGTTAAAAGATGTTTTGCATGGTGGAAAGCAAGTGGACTCGAGGTTTGATAATAAGAGAGCTTTATTTAATAAAATATCTGACTACTTGGCTGATCACCAGACAAGTTTAGAAAGTGTTGGTAAAAAGAGTGGTATTGCTTTACCTGCCGATTTTCAAACTAATTTCGAACCCGAGGAAATTCCTAAAGTCAAAGGTTTTAAGATGAATACTATTGTACCTGTACATTCCAGTTATACATTAAAACATCCCATGACTAAACAAATATATGATCCTGAGCCTGAGGTTCCTGTTTCCAGCGCTAGTAAAACAAATGTACCAAAAATGCCAAAGAAGAAGATCATGAAAATCAGAGGGTAATATATTTATCCGTTCTTTTCGAGTATCTAAGCACCATATTTAGTTCTATATTCTTTTATTGAAGCTAAATCGGACTCACTGATTTTACCACTTAATATACTAATAACTTCACTTAAATTTACGATTGACAAAACGGGAATTCCGTATTTTTCTGCTACAGCTCTAGTGGCTGATTTAGTAGGATCAGCAACTGTAGTCTCTTGTCTATCTAACGCAATAATACATCCCACACATTTACCTTTTTCATTTGCAATAATTTCAAATGCTTCATTTATAGCAGTTCCGGCGGTTATAACATCATCAATAATTAATATTCTTTTCCCTTCCATTGCGCATCCAACAATAGACCCACCTTCTCCATGATCTTTCTTTTCTTTTCTGTTGAAGGAATAGCCTAAATTACCATAATTTTCAGGATCCAATTCTGCCAATTTTGCAACAGTGATGGCTGCCAAAGGAATTCCTTTATAAGCTGGGCCAAACAAGATATCGAACTTGATGCCCAGTTCGAGTATAGCTTCTGCGTAAGATGTGGCCAAATTAGATAATAGTTTTCCAGTGTTGAACAAGCCCAAGTTGAAAAAATATGGCGATTCACGTCCTGATTTAAGTGTAAATTTTCCAAATTTTAATGCTTGAGAATCTAATGCTAATTGTAAGAATGACGACTGATATGATGACATTGCCAGAGTTGGTCTACAGAGAAAAGAAAGGGAAAGAGAAGGAGAGAAGAAGATGCATAGAAACGAACAAGAGAGTGATTATTCAAATTTTGATTAGTAGAGAAGAGGTCGTGTAAATTAGAAACAGAACAGAATTCGATATGATTTTGCAGTCAGACTCATATATAATATATGGTAAATGCTGTATTATGATAATAGTCCATACCAACGTTTGTAAAATTCTGAAAAGTGGCTTTCTATTACCCGGAGAAGGTGGTTTAGAGATTGTTCAAAGATGCATTCATTGTCACATAAATTGATAGTTTTTGGAGTTATTTTGTTAGTTACATATCCTATAAACAAATGAGTCCAGAAAATGACCTCAGTCTGGTAAATAGGTAAAGGTTATTTAATCCATGAGAGTGCCCATATGCTTTGCATACTTGAAATAGTTACTGTAAACTCTATCCTAGAAGAATTGTACTGCACGGCCCAACACGTTTTTTATGATTGGTTGCGAAAAAGAATAAAACAGATCACAAATGAAACACCAACCCTAGAGATTTGTACCAAATGCTTTCAACTGGAAAAAGTACTCAACGCTGGTCCCTACAAAAATATCTGATAAACAGATAACTGTACAGAAGAGAGATTTTTTGGATTAAGAATATACTAGTGAAAAATCCGAATTGGCAATAGTAAATTTATTTCAACTAAATCTTAGACTTAAAGAAAAAGGTTTTATTTTTCTGTTTAATCATGTAGTTTCAGCATTTGTAGACAAATGAACAGTATTAGAGAAAGGTGAATCACGTTTATCAGGTATTAGAATGGTCTGAGCTGGCGGTATCTTTTGAAATTGTCTTGTACTCAAGGCTGTAAAGACTACTGGATTGGACAAATCTGCCCGCTTCTAGACGACACTCAATTCAAATGCCGAATTAAATTTCTTAGGCTCGACTAATTATTATCTTATAAATGGTGAACTACGACTAAAGAAACAATTATCTTTCATGGGGCACGAACTGTATATGTATGTATCATCAATTGAAATACTGAATATTAATACGCAGGTCGAAGCGTAGGGCCTAATTTAGATTTTTCGTTTAGGGGTAAATAACAATTATTACAAAGTCTTTTACATAATAAAGATGAAAAAATACCTCAGCTTCAATGTGATTCATCTAAGATCCAAATTGCAACCTAGAAAATGAATAAGGCTAAAGCCATGCTCACTAGCCTTCGACCAACTGAATTTTTAGCTCCATTTTTTTTATTTCTTTAGTAGAAAATGAAATTGCATAGAGAATAAGAGAATCACGATTCTAATACCAATATAATGTAAGCTGCTAGACAGAATTGTTTGCAAAATTCTCTCCTTCGTTTGTGTTTTTAAGATTAAAACATACAGCAATCTGCTGGTCTTTCTTTCTATTGTTTGCATCACCGTTACAGAATAGAATAGATTTCGTATGGCGCTAGTCGTGAGGGATTTTCTTCTACTATTTTTTTTTGCAGTAATTAAACAACAAAGAACAATAATCATTCAGTTATTATCAAGGCATTAAATCAATTTGCTTTCTAAAGGAATACATACATAAAATTAAATACCTCAAAATGAATCCTTGCCACAAATGATATCTTGTAACAATGTGATTGACCATAAAATAGATTTGCTCTGTTACCACCACTCTTTTAGCTGTGATTGCCATGTGGATCAAAGAACATTTGATTCAAGAGGGCAGTATATAATGCGGTGCTCAGATCTACACTTTCTATTGCTTTTCGATTCCTTAAGAGCCCACAATGGAGTCAAGTTATTCGGAAAGTACATTTTTCAAACTGAAAAGAGAAGATGATGGTATCAAGTTTGATGAAAACGAATTGGAAGAACAAAGAGGAAGGTCGAGAGGAAGAAGGTTTTCAATTCATTCACGTAGCTCATCGGGTGCTGGAATCTTTCCTATTGGCGAAAAGGTAGAGCCCGGCGTTGTTCTACCAACTGTTTTTAAAACTATATCCCACAAGATCGATATCGAAATTAATAACAAACGGTCTGTTACTGATACCACCAAGTTTGCTGGATACACTTATAATATTGATTCAATTGACTCAATTGCGGATAAATTCAGTACTCATTTGATTCATGGACTAAGTAACCATCAGTACAAAGCAAACCTGAAGACCTATGGTGCAAACAGACAGTCAAAACCACCTAGTGGATTATTGAAAAAAATATTCATGTACTTTTTTGGGGGATTTGGGATCTTACTATTAACAGGTGGAATATTATGTATCGTTTGTTGGAAGCCATTAGGTGATCCACCAGCTGTATCCAATTTGGTTCTTGGTATTATTTTGATTGTAGTTTTTTTGATTCAAGCTGGGTTTAATTTCATTCAGGATTATTCAAGTTCAAGGGTGATGAAATCGATTCATAATTTAGTTGCAACTGAAATATTGGTTATACGTGATGGAAAAACCTTCAAAATTGATTCAGCTGATTTGGTTCCTGGTGATATTGTAAAGCTTGCACCAGGAATAAAAATCCCTGCTGATATTAGGATTATTAGTAACTCTCCTGATTTGTCTTTTGACAGAGCTGTTTTAACTGGTGAAAGTAAACCAATTGCTGCTACCTCATTCAGTGAACCAGAAGGATCAAACTATTTGGAAAGCAGTTGTATTGCCATGCAAGGAACATTTTGTTTGAATGGCACAGGTAGAGGTTTGGTTGTATCCACTGGTGATGATACAATATTTGGATCAATTGCTAAATTATCATCAAAACCAAAGACAGGCTTATCTCCATTACAGCACGAAATTATTCGCTTTGTAGTATTGATTTCACTTATCATTTTGTTCTTGGTTATCTTGGTTATAATAGTTTGGTGTGCTTGGTTGCATCGTGTATATCCAGATTGGATTACTGTTGCAAATTTAATAGTATCAATAGTATCTTTTGCAATATCTACAATTCCTGAATCATTGCCGGTTTCAATTGCATTCGTACTATTTTTGACAGTTTCAAAGATGAAGCAACATCAAATCCTGGCTAAGTCTTTACATATGTGTGGCACTTTGGCTACATGCAGTGTCTTATGTTTTGATAAGACTGGAACATTAACTCAAAATACAATGAAGGTTACATTATCTAGTGTTGCAGACACTATACATGAAAACGACGAGGAAATTCCTCTAACTGTTTCAAGGATGCAATTCTATACTATTGGAATCTTATGTAATGAAAGTTCTATAGTTAATGGTGTCGTTATTGGAGGTAATGCTACAGATAGAGCCATACTAGAATTTGTTGAAAACAATCTCAAGTCAGAAGACATCAAGGATAAATGGATCAAGAAATTGGAAATCCCCTTCAATTCCAAAGATAAATATATGATTTCATTAATTGAACCAAAATTTACTTCAATTTGGCAAGAAGTCGGGTTTCAGCAAGAGCTGGGTTGCTTACTAATTGTTAAAGCAGCACCAGATGTGTTGATCGACAATTGTGCGTATATGATGAACGAAAATGGAGTTGTGCTACCAATTACTCAACAACAGTTACAAAATTATAAAGATATCCAAAGAAGGTGGTCATCCAATGGTAAAAGAATGATTATGATGGCTTCCAAAGTAATACCAAAAGAATCAATTAGTTTATCGGACAGAATTTCAAGTGCTAACAAATTGAAAGAAGAAATACAATCTGGATTAATCTTTATGGGCTTTTGGAATTGAAGACCCACCTAGAAAGAATATTGACAAGGTCATTGGAACCTTGCGAAGGGCTGGTATAAAAATAGTTATGATTACCGGAGATTACGAATTAACTGGAGTATCGATAGCAAAGCAGTGTGGTATTGTAACCAGTGAAAGGGTGCACAAATTGGAAGATTTGGGGCTACAAGGAAATTCCATTAGTGTAGCTGGCCCTGAATTGAATACACTTGATGATCTGCAATGGAAACAACTAGTAACGTATGACGAATTGGTATTTACCAGAACTACACCTGAACAAAAATTATTAATTATTAAGCAATTCCAAAAGTATGGTCAAGTTGTAGGTATGACAGGCGATGGGATTAATGACGCCCCAGCATTGAAACAAGCAGATGTTGGTATATCCATATTAGAAGCATCGGATATTGCTAAAGAAGCTGCCGATTTGATTCTTATGAACTCTGATGCTGATCAATTATTCTTATCTATTATTGAAGCATTGAAATATGGTAGGTTGGTTTTTGAAAATTTAAAGAAAACCATATGTTATTTGTTACCAGCTGGTAGTTATTCTGAATTATGGCCAGTTATTATGAATGTATTCTTTGGAATGCCACAAATGTTATCCTCATTCTTGATGATTATTATATGCTGTTTAACCGACTGTTGTGGATCAGTTATATTGGCTTATGAAAGTGCTGAAAGTAATTTACTTACAAAAAAACCACGAGTTGTGACAGGTGAAAGATTAGTCAATTTGAAGTTACTATTTCATGGATATATCTGCATTGGTACATTCTATACCTTCACCTCATTTATGGTCTCCTTTCTTAACTTGACTCGCCGTGGCTTGAAATTCAATCAATTTGCACTATCATATGGTTCATATCAAAACATTCCAAATATAGACCATTACTTAGCAATCTCGTCATCAATCTACTTTGTCAATTTGATTATCATGCAGATATTCAATTTATTAGCCTTAAGGACTCGCCATTTGAGTTTGTTCCAACATTCTATTCTCAAAAATATGAAAGTATTATTTGTAATCCCATTTGTTTTGGTTGTTAATTTTATTATCAATTATATCCCCGCTGTACAAAGCGCTATGGGCACTGCTCAAGTTCCTGTTGAATACTATTTTATTGCCGTGGGCTTTGGATTATTTGTCTTGTGCTGTGATGAATTAAGAAAATTTGTAGCTAGAAAATACCCCAATGGAGTTATTGCAAAGATTGCTTGGTGAAGGTTACTAGCCAGTTAGTTCGTACTGGTGATCAAACGCTACCAGCCAAGCTTCCTCGATGTGATTGTGACAATAAATGAGATTGAATTTGAGCCCAAAGAAACTTTGTTCTGAAATGTTAGGATATTCAGCATACTCTGTATATCTCTTGAATAAATATGAAATTTATAGACTCAAATGAACAAAACATATCTCTGACTGCACTGGAGTTATACTTGACGAGAGTTTTTGTAGAGTTTTTGCGTTCTATCAGGTATAGAGTGCGGAATTATTATTCGAGCCCTTTCTATCCTTTCTATCTACAGATGGGAGCCCTTGTCCAACTTCACTATAGACCCTTTCCTCAGAATTCATAAGCAATTGGACATTTCACTTTAAAACCAAACAGTGTCAAGACGACTACACCGACACAACCGTCCGCCGACCCAACACCATGCCAGCTAATCTGAGGTTTTCAAAGTTTGCCAGAAGCGAAACGTTTTCCGCAAACAAAGTAATGCAACGCATTGCAATACAGTAATACCATCTATTTCACGAAGTATTATAAGGAGAATTATTAGTGGTTACCTGCGTGCAAGATATTTATTAAACGATGGCAAAATGAATAATAGACCTAGGAAAACAACACGGGAGAGAAACGACAAACGACAAACCAGAAGCGACAAACGACAAACGACAAATGCGAAACGAGAAACGAGAAACACAGAAGTCAAACCCAGGCGGAAAAGAAGTAAAAAAAACTGCCTGCTGAAATAAAGTGGAGATTTTACAATTGCACGTGTCTTAATACCATGTGAATCAAATACGACTCAAATAATGTTGTACGAAGGAAAGCTGTTGGTTAGTTGCAAAACTTGCTAGTGCTAATAAATTAGTCCACATGTTGAAAATCAGACTCTGAGGAGTGCAGCTTTTCGATGTTTGGACGTATACAGTTTCCTCAATTGCTTATAATGGTACTACTTAATAAGCTGTTCATATATGGACTGGGTTGACTTGGGTTTATGGGAACAGAGGTGTTTGATATCTATCGGTATCACAATCTTATATACTTGAACCATATGCCGCTCACAATGTTATGTCAACTCCATCTATTATTGGTATATAGGTACCGGAGCAGGAGCTCTGGTGAATCTAAATGGAAAAAGACACGTACTTACATTACACAAAGTCATATAAAATGCATAACAATATACAGGATTTTTCACTTTTTTATCATACGTACATATATGCCGAACTCATCTACAAATGACTCTGATTCGCCATTGGACTCTTGCTAAGCTCTCAGCGCTTTGTCTCACTTCTCCCGTATGACCTTCTTGGTAAAGTTTCCACTATTTATATCAATTGAAATTTCCACCGTTTTACTTTAGTAGCATTTTACTCTCTTCTCCTTCTTTTCCTTCCTCTTTTTTTTTTCATTTTCGTTGTTGTAGTCAAACAAGTAGCCCATTCATCATGGTTCAATCATCTGTTTTAGGTTTCCCACGTATTGGTGGTCAAAGAGAATTGAAAAAAATCACTGAAGCTTACTGGGGTGGTAAAGCTTCCGTTGAAGAATTATTATCAAAAGGTAAGGAATTAAGAGAGCATAATTGGAAATTGCAACAAAAAGCCGGTGTTGATATTATCCCATCAAATGATTTCTCTTATTATGATCAAGTCTTAGATTTGTCTCTTTTATTCAATGCTATTCCAGAAAGATACACTAAATTCGATTTAGCTCCAATTGACGTTTTGTTTGCTATGGGTAGAGGCTTACAAAGAAAAGCTACCGACTCTACACCGGCAGTTGATGTTACAGCTTTGGAAATGGTCAAATGGTTTGATTCTAACTATCATTATGTTAGACCAACTTTTTCTCACTCAACTGAATTCAAATTAAACGCCGCTGCCGGAATTAAACCAGTTGATGAATTCAATGAAGCTAAGGCTTTAGGAATTAAAACCAGACCGGTGATTGTTGGTCCAATTTCTTACTTGTACTTGGGTAAAGCTGACAAAGATTCGCTTGATTTAGAACCAATTTCTTTATTACCAAAAATCTTGCCAGTTTACAAGGAATTGTTACAAGCATTGAAAGAAGCTGGTGCTGAACAAGTTCAAATTGATGAACCAGTTTTGGTTTTAGATTTACCAGAATCTGTTCAATCTAAATTTCAACAAGCTTATGAACAATTGGTTGGTTCTGATGTCCCAGATTTGGTTTTGACAACTTATTTTGGTGACGTAAGACCAAACTTGAAAGCTATTGAAAATTTGCCAGTTGCTGGTTTCCACTTTGATTTGGTCAGAGTTCCAGAACAATTGGATCAAGTGGCTTCTATCTTGAAAAACAACCAAACTTTGTCAGCTGGTGTTGTCGATGGTAGAAATATTTGGAAAAGTGATTTCGCTAAAGCCTCTGAGATTGTTCAAAAGGCTATTGAAAAGGTCGGTCAAGACAAGGTTGTTGTTGCCACTTCTTCTTCATTGTTACACACTCCAGTTGATTTGGAATTGGAAGCCAAATTAGATGCTGAAATTAAAGACTGGTTCTCTTTTGCCACTCAAAAATTAGATGAAGTTGTTATCATTGCTAAGAATGTTTCTGGCGAAGACGTCTCCAAGCAATTAGCTGCTAACGCCGCTTCCATCAAAGCCAGATCAGAATCTTCAATTACTACGAATCCAAAGGTTCAAGAAAGATTGACTACAATCAATGAATCTTTATCAACCAGAAAAGCTGCATTCCCAGAGAGATTGGCTGCTCAAAAAGAAAAATACAATTTGCCATTGTTCCCAACTACTACAATTGGTTCATTCCCACAAACTAAAGATATTAGAATCAATAGGAACAAATTTGCTAAAGGTCAAATTACTGCTGAAGAATACGAACAGTTCATTAACAAGGAAATTGAAACTGTCGTTAGATTCCAAGAAGAAATTGGATTGGATGTCTTGGTTCATGGTGAACCAGAAAGAAATGATATGGTTCAATATTTTGGTGAACAATTGAATGGCTTTGCTTTCACCACTAACGGTTGGGTCCAATCGTATGGTTCAAGATATGTTAGACCACCTATTATTGTTGGTGATGTTTCAAGACCTAAAGCTATGACTGTTAAAGAATCTGTTTATGCTCAATCTATAACTAAAAAGCCAATGAAAGGTATGTTAACTGGTCCAGTTACCATTTTAAGATGGTCCTTCCCAAGAGATGATGTTTCTGGTAAAGTTCAAGCTTTACAATTAGGTTTAGCTTTAAGAGATGAAGTCAATGACTTGGAAAAAGCCGGTATTACTGTTATTCAGGTTGATGAGCCAGCTATCAGAGAAGGTTTACCATTAAGAGCTGGTAAAGAAAGATCAGATTACTTGAACTGGGCTGCTCAATCATTCAGGGTCGCTACTTCGGGTGTTGAAAATTCTACTCAAATTCATTCCCATTTCTGTTATTCTGACTTGGATCCAAACCACATCAAGGCTTTGGATGCAGATGTTGTTTCCATTGAATTTTCCAAAAAGGATGATCCAAAATACATTCAAGAATTCTCTGAGTATCCAAACCATATCGGTTTAGGTTTATTTGATATTCATTCCCCAAGAATTCCATCTAAACAAGAATTTGTTTCTAGAATTGAAGAAATTTTGAAGGTTTATCCAGCATCCAAATTCTGGGTTAATCCAGATTGTGGTTTGAAAACTAGAGGCTGGCCAGAAGTTAAAGAGTCTTTAACTAATATGGTTGATGCTGCTAAAGAGTTCCGTGGTAAATACTAAACAAGTTACTAAACAAAACAAATTGTTTGGCATCTATCTTGCATTAATTCAATTCTTTGAATGTTGATGCTTGTGTTATTTGACATTACATTTTATTCAACATTAATGTAATTTTATTTCAGTATTTGATTTTTTTAATGAAGAGTTATGAAAGTTAATTGTGGCTAAAAAGGAGAGGTTGCTTTTTTTATTATTATTCCTATCATTATTGTTCTGTACATTTACTATTTAAATTTGGGATCTCAACATCGGTTAATATAATATATATACATATATTTTATAATTTTGAAAATATTTCAGTATTTTTTGAAATTATCAGTGATTGTAGTTTATTGTAATTAGTAGATGTTGAACACAGGTGCACGTAATCCAGAAATCATAAATTGTGTTGCCCTCGTAAAAAATAATCCATTCCCTAACAATTGACACCGCTAATAAACACATCAGACACAAGTCAGCGGCAATATGTCGGAGGATACTAATAATCAATTGGTCGCAGAATTCGTATCAATTACAAGCTCATCGACTTATCTAGCTGAACAGTACTTGGGAAGAAATAATAATGATTTAGTGGAGGCAATTGAAGATTATTATGCAAATAATGAACTGAAATCGACACACGGAGCAAAACAAGCAACAAAACCATCTACGGCTACGAAATCGGGAATTAGGACATTCAGAGATTTGAACAACGATGAAGAAGACCTGGAAGATGATCGTACAAACACTAATTTTTTCACTGGAGGGGAAAAATCAGGATTGCAAGTTGAGGATCCAAATAAAGACAAGAATGATCAGAATATAATTGAACAGATTTTCCAAAAAGCAAGAGAACAAATGCAGCAACCTGATGACAGACCAAGTGCGCCAGCTCTTCCACAACAACAAGAGACTATAAAATTTTCCGGTAAAGGTTTTAAATTAGGTGATGGCAATGAACCCAGTGAGGTGATTGAGGATCGCCATGCGGATAATCTACCAGAGTTCAAGCCAAGCAAAGTTAATAGAGAAATTACGTTCTGGAAACAGGGCTTTACGGTTGGGGATGGTCCGTTACATAAGTATGACGATCCAAGAAATGCAAGTGTGTTGCAACAATTGAATCAAGGTAGAGTGCCAATGTCAATTCTCGATGTTGAATTCGGTCAAGATGTTGATGTGTCTGTGTTTAAAAAGACCGATGAAGATTGGATCCCTCCAAAAAGAAAACTTGGGGGATATCATGGTGCGGGACATAGATTAGGCTCGCCTGTCCCTGGAGACCCAATAATAACATCACATGAAGCTTTGCCAGTAGAGGAAATAGAAGAAAAGAAAAGTAATAATGAAGGTGAAGGTGATGCAATGGTTCAAATAAGATTTGCAAATGGTAAAAGACTTTCTCACAAGTTTAATTCAACTGATCCTATAACAAGAGTTTATGAATTTGTCAGAAATCATGAATATAATCAAGACAACAGACCATTTACTTTAAGTCATGCATTTCCTGTCAAACCAATTGATGAAAATGAAGATACTACTGTTGCTGATGCTAAGTTGAAAAATGCTGTTATCGTGCAAAGATGGAAGTAGATACATCTCTATAGCTTGATATACATACCGTGAATATCACATTAAATCCGCATTGTGATTAAAGCCTACTAACCAAAAAAAAATTCTTGCAACAATTTCTCTCAGATGGACTATCGAGTAATAGCACCAATGATATCATGAATAAATACTTGCTACGAAGGATAAGGATACGACATAAACCAATACGACATAGCATACTACTGCGACCTTATACCAATACCCCATTTTTCCACGAAAATATCCTACCGATACCATTGACACTAGAGCAGAAAATCGAACAACACTATACGAATCAGAATAAATTCAATAATATTTTTAAGCGTTATGACAAATATTCGGCGAAGAATGAGAACCTAGAAATCCCGAGTGGTGAACCGCAAGATTTTCAAAGAATCATAAATCGAAATGAAAGTATACCGATTGAGGGATCAGTAGTAGAAACCGATGATGGAGTGGGTGTCGTAATTCGACGAGCGATGTCTAGATTCGATGAACGATACAACAAGCTACTAATTTTGAGTAGTGAGAACGAAATACTTGAAGTTTCCCCCCAAAATGTGAATTTTCATATACATCGAGTCGTATCTATTGATCAAGGTATTTTACAGAATCGACATGATGAAGAATTTCCCGAACGCATAAAGTTGCTACAATTTTTGCACTCGTTCATTGAGGATAGTATCGAGATGAAGCGAGAATTACAGTCATGCTTTGATAGAGTATACTGCCAATTTGCCCAGGATTTAATGACAAGCATTTCATTATTGGATATTATAGAAGCGATTAAATTTAAAGAAACAATGGTTATCAAGATAAGTTCGTCATTCTATTATCAATGTGTGCTATTATTTGGAATCCGCTGGAATTTGATAGATTCAGCTCAGTGGATAGTGTCAAATTGTGTAAATACCCACAAGACCAGCAATGTTTTACAAGGATATTCAAATAACTTTCATTCAAAGAGTCTATATTTTGTGAATTCAAATAACAATTGGCTATCTATACGCAAATTTTTGCAAGCCATGAAGAACGAAGATGTGCAAATTGAAATAAATAATTTCTTATACAAAATGAGAGAAATGGACAAACTGGACTTGATTAGTTTTTTACAAGTTTATGAAGGTAGACATTTCAAGTATGTCTTAGATGTTTTGAAATTTGTAGTCATATATCCTCATGATTCAATTATGAGAGAATTAATAAAATTGGATGTGTTTGATGCTACACCCACCTCAACCGCTGTATACCAATTACTTCAGGATTTAAATATCTATGATGAAACTCAAGAAATCAGTGATATTGTATTGTCGCTGGGACTACTAGGAACATCTAAAAATTTGAGTGTCTCAGATGCGTCTCAATTGGATAATGATACACCAAGGATTCCCAAAACAAATGACTATTTTAGACATTTAAGGACAAAAAAATATTATCAAGATCACATTATATATGCATTGCCACTAGAAGAAGGAAATGCAAGATTGGGCATATCCTTGGAAACTTTGAGCTCAAGAAAGCATGTCATAAATGTTCATATCCCTGATATAGTGTCATTCCTTCCACCAAATAGTAAAAGCTTTAAATCAATTTTTGGGCGGGGTCCAATAGAGACATTATCAGGCTTATTCAACGACCGATCCATTCAGCAACTTTTTCCGCAAGGATTCATTGAATCTAGGAAATTTTCCAATTTACATGGTATTCAGGATTCAGACATATGGGGAGATGTTTTAGATGCTTCAACCAAAAGGTTTTTGCGATCAAAAAATACATCCGAAGTTACATGCATGACACTATCTTTTCAATTCAATACATTCGAAACAGATCCATTTAAATCATTTACTGATAAGATCTCAGTTAGTTTTGATTTGCAACCTAACGTGAATATCAAGAATATTGACAAGGAAACTTTAGAGAAATGTTTGCAAGGAGAATTGGAGCCTTCAATCTTTAAACTATTGAGAAGAAGCCAGCAATATGAAAAGCAGCAGGAAAAGATTCAATTAAAGAAGGGTGATATTCATAATATTAATTATATTTATAGTGTCTTGAAAACTTTCTTTAAAATGAGAGAGCATGTTGGTGCTGCTACCACTGATCCTTCGCGGACTTCTGAGATTTCAGATGCATCTAATTTGAAGACAGAGCCAACCAAAATTGGAGACAAATCAGTTATTAAAATTATCAAAAAGCTGCGATGTCAGCATCCTAAGACACGATTTTTGTTAAATGAAATACAGGTATTCACCGGATTAATAGCTGCCGAATATTGTTCGCAAAATGGCATTCCCGTATATAATCATAAACATGATTTGGAACCAAGTCAGTACAAGCTGGATAAAGTTATTGTTCATCATGACAATATAATGATGCCTGCTTATGAATCACATACTTATGATCATAGTGTTATGGCGAAGGACACAAATGGGTATATTTCCAAACTGGCAGATTTGATATCTAAAAACTATTTGTCACCTGAATCAATTGAAATTGGTGATGACTCACTGACACTGAAAATCAATATAGCTTTGGGATTGAAGAAAGGGTTTGTTAATATTATTGACGTGTTTACAACCGGTGAATCGGTACTAAATCAGTTCCAATTACTAGCCCATGTACAGGAAAAAATGCAGAGAAGCCTTGCTGTGGATTTTGGACACTTGAAAGTTGTGAAGGAATTCAATCACTTAAAAAGTCACGGATATAATGTGCAAGGTCCATTGTCTGTGTCTGGATTACTTACACAATTGGATCATATTAAGAATGGCACTAATCTAAATAAGTTCTGGGGCTATATTATGAAACGCTATTGGACTCTAAGATGGTTGGATCAAAGAAAACTCGAGTATGATTTTACGAATACGGAGAAGAGGTACGAATGTATCATTACACACGTTGGAAGAGAAACTGGCTTGGGTAAGATATGTAAATGTTACTGTTTGGACTTAGATTTGGAAGTTGATTTATTAAGTAAAGATCAATTACAGATTGGCACCAAAATATCATGTAATGAAATAATTTATTTGGATTCTATAGCTGGATCGTGTTTATTGAAGGATGAAAATTACTTTTAAGGTCACTTTATATGTATATAGACTTGTAGCATTTTCAGAATCATAATAGTTTTGATGTTTCGTAAAAAATGCTTCAATTTATGAATGGAATGATTTCACAATTCTTTTGGGTTAATCAATTGTAAATGATCGAGTGAAAAAAAAAAAGCTGACATTTCGATTCTTGAGTCATCGAACTGAACCATCTATTCAGATTTTACATCCTCATTTAAATAAGATGGTACGTAAAGAATGACTAGTCCTTCACTTGTAATAGAGCACATACTAACGGACGATGCAGTCACAAGTTGTACATCCATCATTGGAAGCATTGAAAAAAACAATTGATTCAAATTCAAAATTGAATCCTGAACCCAACTTATACCCAATATATAAGTATGTACCACATAATGATATCACCATTCATCAGGCCTACCTTAAACTAGCCAAACTTAACGACCCAAAAAGACCACCATCTTTTCTTTTTGAATCATCGGTTAAGGGTGATACGGTAGATAGATATTCATTTATCGGAATTAACCCTACAAACATAATTAAAACCGGTGATGACCCCAACAAGTATGCTGAAGATTACTGTAACATTGATCCAATAGCAGTGTTGGAAAAGGAATTGAATAAATACAGACAAGCTTCATTGCCAGGATTACCTAAATTCAGCGGCGGTGCCACTGGTTATATTTCTTATGACTGTATCAAATATTTCGAACCAAAAACCAAGAGGCCATTAAAGGACGTTCTAGGAGTTCCTGAAGCCGTATTTATGTTTTGTGATTTAGTTGTTGCATTTGACCATGTATATCAAAGATTTCAAATTATTTTTAATGTAAGGGTTGAAGATGGTACGGATCTTGAAACTGAATATGAAAAAGGTACTGTTAAGATCCAAGAAGTTGAAAAGGTTTTATTAGCTAAAGTATCAAACGAAGAAATTGCCCCAAAACAGGGACCAATTAAATTGGGTCAGACATTCACTTCAAACATTGGTCAAGAAGGCTACGAAAAACACGTCAGGAGTTTAAAAAATCATATTTTGAAAGGTGATATCATTCAAGCTGTTCCATCTCAGAGAATTGCACGTCCTACTACCTTGCACCCTTTCAATATTTATAGACATTTAAGAACAGTCAATCCATCTCCATATTTATTCTATATTGATTTATTAGACTTTCAAATCATTGGCGCGTCACCTGAGTTGTTAGTTCAGTCAGATATCCACGGAAGGGTAGTCACCCATCCAATTGCAGGAACAATTCCAAGAGGGAAAACTAACGAAGAGGATGAGAAGAATGCTGAAATTTTGAGAGAAAGCTTGAAAGATAGAGCTGAGCATATTATGCTTGTTGATTTGGCTCGTAATGATGTAAACAGAGTCTGTCAACCAACTACAAATAAAGTTGACAAATTGTTAACCATCCAGAGGTTTTCTCATGTAATGCACTTGGTTTCTGAAGTGAGTGGTGTTTTGCGTGAAGATCAAACTAGATTTGACGCATTCAGATCAATTTTCCCAGCAGGTACTACAAGTGGAGCACCTAAAGTTAAAGCAATGGAATTGATTGCTGAATTGGAGCAAGAGAAAAGAGGTATTTATGCTGGTGCCGTAGGTCATTGGGGTTATGATGGTAAAACTATGGATACTTGTATTGCATTGAGAACTATGGTTTTTAAAGACGGTATTGCATATTTGCAAGCTGGTGGAGGTATTGTATTTGATAGTGATGAATACGAAGAGTATATGGAAACAATGAATAAGATGAGGGCAAATAATAATACAATCGTTGAAGCAGAAAGAATTTGGGCTGATAAAGTTGGTCTGATTGAGTAAACCCTCACTACCCGCTAAGAGTCTGAGATAATTATAGATGATGTATAGAAAGTTGTTGAGGTTATAGAATCATGTACTGCATATAATGCTTATATTAAACGGTCACATGATCTTTACGATTTTGATTTATACATCCAAACTTCAATACTTAGCTGTGCTCACTAAAGTAAAGTTACTTGGTTCGACGACGAACATGTATGTCAACGTCGATGATCATCTTAAATCTGAACAGGTAAACGCTCCGATTATCAACAATATTAACGCTCAGAAAACACTAAACAACAAAACCGAGCTAGATTATTTGAACAATCTATATAATCATAAATATAAATACGTTCATTTTCTCATTCATTTCTCAATTAATCATTTACCGATCTCCCAGTACAAATTATTATCACCCCACTGTTTTCAGATTAACGGCCACATTTAGCACTACTACATTTAGAAATGAGTTCTGCCGAATTAGAGACAACAGCATCGCCGACGGAGCAGAAGGATTCTGCTGCAAAGTCGGGACTGTCAACCACAACTCAAAAAAATCCCACACGTACACCCACATCCTGGGACGCAGAAGATGACATTCTACTAATGCATTTGAAAGACCAACAGAAGTTAGGATGGAAAGAAATCGCCAGTCATTTTAATAACAGAACTCCTAATGCATGCCAGTTCAGATGGAGAAGATTAAAGTCTGGAAATTTGAAAAATCCTCCTAAATCTGCAGCAGCATTGGGAACTCAATTCAAACAAAATCCAGTTGTAAGCAGTAGTAAGAGTACATCGGCAATATCCTCAGCGAAGAAAAAGAAGCTATCTGTACCAACAACGGCTAAGCATGAACATTCTGCCTCTGGGTTTCCGTATAATCCTATGCCTAGCGGGACTTTTCAAGGATTTGATAACAGTATATCGACAGCACTAGCGGGGTTAAATGCATTATCTAATTCTCCGTCTTATATTTCAAGTCCCAATCCTTCAACTCCAAAAGGAACAGTAGTGTCGCCCAAAATAAATGGTGGAAGTAATGGTGGCAATCTTAGTAATTTACATCATAAATACGAAGGATCGCCAAATTCTGAAAGTGCATTGTATCCACGGCATCGATCAGGCTCCAATGCCCCAGGAACTACAGGCGCTGGAGGATATTACGCTGACGTGTCTGTTGATCCTACCATGAATTTACCACATAATCGATCACATCCTGAAACTCCATCATCATTAACACCAAGAAATTCAACATCACATGGATTATCATTGGGAAACGATGCTAGCAAAAATATTCATAACAACTATCATAATTCATCAAGTACGAATCATAGTACAGGGGCATTATCAGCGGCTACCGCTGCGATGCGTAATAATTCCATAATACAAATAGCGAATGATGAAAGAGGCTCAATACTGTCCATCGCGCGAGCATCTGTTTCTTCATTACCATCAAAATCAATGAATATTCCTCATCATCAGCTGGGAACAAATGCTTTGGCTCACTTACCGGTACTATTTGGAGGTGCTGGAAGTGTAAGTGGTCCCTCGAGAAATCCAAGTTTAAGTGGTTCCACGGGTGTTCAACAAACTACAGTATCAAGCTTAAGAAATAGCAGCGTTGTAAGTGCAAACCTGGGTTATTATTCACGTTCGGGATCAGTTGTGATACCACATAACACTGACAAAAAAGATGAAGAACCTCTCCAAATTGATAAAGAAAAGCTAGAGGCCGACAATAAGAGATTACTGAAAGTAAAGCGAACTAATCCGGTATCTTCGCCGTCACATAAATCATTGCGAAAGTCGGGAACACCTCAACCTCCTCCATTGGATATTCCTTGGACGATGGAAGAAGATGAATTATTGATCAATAGACGTAATCGAGAATTATCATTTGCCGAGTTATCCATTCTATTACCACAAAGAACAGAGGGTGAGATATGGTCAAGAATTGATTATCTAGAAAAATTAAGGAATGGCGGTCATAGATCATCAAGTTCTCGAGATCCTAGAAGGGCTAGACAGTCATCAATCGGAATAGACGATGTGGATGATTTATATGATGATGATGATGACGATGATGATGACGTCATTGGTGGTATTGGTGTAAGCGATGATGACGATGAAGATGATGACGTTTTGGTCGACGTTGATGTTTCGATACCCGGGGCTAGAAAAAGAAAAAGGAGAGTTAGTTCGGCTGTGAATCCATTATCTGTTAGAGAATCAATTAGAAAGTAAGTTAATATCTATTTATTTTGTACATGTATTTAGTTCGGCTTTTACTTTGACTAATATAACTTCAATTCCCCTGTGACTTGGTCAAGTATTCTTTTGGGAGCAGGCCCCAATCCCAATACAGTGGCACTTCCAGCAGCAATTTGGGTTCTACCCGCATCGTGGACAATATATGCATTTACTCCTAAACTGATGGCTTTGGCAAACAACATATCCATTTCTTCTTGATTGGGAACCTGTAAAGTGATTTTAGCCTGACCGTTTCCATATTCCCATCGACGCACCATTTCAGGATTGTAGGCATCCGAGTTGGGATTCGTTATCTTTTTGTATAACGCCAATGTGGCATGGGAACATTGAGCTGCAGCTTTACCTTTGCCCATTTTTAGGTCTTGACGTACAACGAGCGTCATTCTAACTTCCCCAGGAATCTCATTGAGGGCGATGGAATTCACATCTATTTCTTCTTCTTCATCTGATGTTGATAAATATGAGCTCTCTGTTGTTTCTGAGGATGTCGATGAGGCTGAGGTTGGCGCTTTTTTATATCTTTTGGGCCTTGAATTGAATAACCGATTTATGTAATAACCCGTTAGGAATGAAATTATTCCCACCGAAGTAATGGCTATATTTGATTGATTCATTGTGGTCTGGAGCGAATGGTCAAAATTTAAGAAATCGATCGTCTACCTTTCTTTTTTTGCATAAGTGAGACATCGCAAGTTGCAAAATACAAAAACAGGTGTCCTACCAACTACAGAATTCTTAAAAACAATTTCCAAAACCAGCAGTGCTTTTACTGCTTCTTAAATGTTTGATTTGGTAATTGTCTATAAATCTATATCTTATTTACGACTTTGAGATGAGTGGCAACTTGGTAAAGCTTCATAATTCGTTTGCTGCGAAACTCTGATTTAAGGTTCTACAAATTTCTGACCTCATTTCCTTTCATATTCTTATTAAAATGCCAATAGCGTTAATCTATGTAGAGTAAACATTTTAAAAAATATTTCTTTGAAGTTCTAAATTTCATAAGTTGTAAATTTTGCTTGGAGTTAAATGCAAAGCAAATATGCGGCCCTGAATACAAGGTATCGGTTGGCTAATATTGAATGCAAATACCTGAGATAGTCATTCCAAATCTATCTATATAATCTCGACTAAGCTGCTCCAAACTTGCTTTGGACAAATTAAAGAGTAGAGCTTTTTCCTTAACTGAATTACATGTATTGGCCAATTGAATCTAATAGAATCTAATTTGGAAAGAGTCCATATCAAAGCATTATAGCTTAGTTGATTAAATTACCATTCATCTGTGTTTCTTCTCTTCAAAGCAAATATCGCAGTTTGTGCTTAAACATAGTATCAGAACCTTCGTAAAAACTTTCAATTAGGCCCATAAATAGTCGATTTAAATCAATACATGTGCTTACATGCTCTCGCAGCCGACTGTAATATATTATGAACCTCAATACATAAGCCATCCTGCGATTATGCCAACACTTTAACTTTATTTTTCTTCTTTTTCTGTTTTTTTTCAACTTTACTTGCATACTTTCTCCAATTATTAACCCTCAAGTCCCTCTCATCTTCCCATTTAGTTTCCATTTTTCTTTTTAATTCTTTCTCCTGTTGTATTTTCTTTTCCAATTCCAGCTTCCTAGTTTCCTCGCTTCTTTTAACCATTCTCTCCAACTCGGTGTGATTCAACTCATCTAGCAATATATTCTTCACCTTGGATCGAATCTGCACGTTCACGGCGCAATTGAAGTCATCAGGCACGGACTCTGACTCGGGCTTACACGCTTGATAAATGGCATATAATCGATCACGTTTCTTGAGTTCATCGCCTTCCTGAGCTGACAACACCTGCTCTGAATTCTTCAACTTATCAAATGCCTCGGGGGCACGTGGATGGTCACTCTTGTCGGGATGTATAAGTAGCGATTTCTTTCGATAGATCTTCTTTATGATCGATGGTAAATCATCTGGGGACGTAATCAAAGGATTGATTTCAAGTATGGCAAAATAGTCGTACTTCAAGCACGATAGTATCCGTTCAATCTCCTTGTTCTTGTTGACTGCCGATTCCTCAATTGATAAAATCCTATCGAGTTCATCTGACATGTCGACTTGTTGTAAAAGAATGAATCGATAATAACAATAATACTACTTATTTCTATGGTCTTGATGTATTGTTTTTTTTAAAATCATTTTTTGCGACCTTCTTTTCCATGTTTCGAGTTTCAAGACAGATAACAAGAAATATGACATGGAAACCGCGGTACTATGATATAGGCGTCAACTTCTCCGACGCGATGTTCCAGGGATACTACCACGGGTCCTCGACGCAAAAGCACCCGTGTGATATCGAGTCGGTGATTCAGCGTGCTCATCTTTTTAATGTCGACAAGATGTTGATCACGGCCTCGACGATACAGGAAAGTGAAGACCACTTTGCCCTATGTGAGGTCTATAAGAACCAGTTTGACCTGACCGCTGGGGTACATCCGTGCTCGGTTGCTCTGGAGTTCTACAAGCAAGTTGACGGGAAGTACACTGATGAATTACAAGGCGACGTGGATGAGAAATTGGATCGATTGAAACAGATCATAGTGGAAGGAATGAAGTTGGGGCATGTTAAGGCATTTGGGGAGGTTGGATTGGACTACGATAGATTGCATTATTCTAGCAAGCATCAGCAGATTGAGATGTTTAAAAAGCAACTTGATTTATATTCGCAACTCCATTTGAAACTACCCTTGTTTCTCCACATGCGAGCAGCATGTGATGACTTTATCAATATCTTAAAGTCATACATCGACAACGGCTCGATATTGAAAGGTAATGGTGTGGTTCACTCGTTCACGGGAACAGAAGAGGAGCTTGTCAAATTATTGGATTTGGGGTTTTATATAGGTATAAATGGGTGCTCATTGAAGACAGATGAGAATTTGAAAGTAGCGGCAAAGATACCAATAGACAGATTGATGATCGAAACTGATGCCCCATGGTGTGAGATTAGGAAAAGTCACGCAAGTTACAAATACATATCTTCATACCCAAGCAAGTTTTATCCAAAGATTAAAGAAGTGGATGAATTGAATGAAAGTAAGGCTGTTTTCAAATTGGACGAGAACTTGCCATTTCCGTCAATAAAGAGAGAACACCATGGAAAGCATGCAGCATATGTTCAGACAAGAAAAGAGAATATTGCAGATCCATCAGTTTTGGAAACGAGATTGGGAGTATTGAGTGAACCTATGATCAGGTCAAGAAATGAGCCAGTGAATGTTGGATTTGTGGCTGAAATTCTTTGTAACCTACATGGAATAGAAGACGATTCAGAAATAGAGAAATTTATAGATGCTGTATTTGAAAACTCTTGTAAATTATTTCAGTAATTCAAGAACAAGATTTAAAAACGTTCTTTAATGTATATATGTAGAGTTATCGTTCTGATCTTCTTAAACTACTCGCTCTTGGCGGAAGGGGTTTTAGTGATATTGGTTTGGGCGGTAATTTAAAAGTACCTTTAGGTCTACCTCTGCCTCTTGGTCTGTTATCTCCAATTAGAACGTTAACTGTCTTTCGCTTGACTGGGGAAGATCGCTTTCTCCATGTTGTTTGTAAGTAAACGTCCTCCTCTTCTTCTTCTTCTTCTTCTGCCTCTGATTCGGAATAGGAGTCATTATCTTCTGGAACTTCGTCAAATTCATCATCATCTAGAACTTCAATATCGACATCCTCTTCAAAGTCATCGAAATCCGGTTCATTATAATCATCATTAATTGACTCTACGTCATCCGCGAAAATCTCAACTGCCGCCTCGTCAACTTCACGCATAGCACCGTTATTCTCTTTCTTCCGAGGTTTAGAAACATTAATTCCCAGACGACAAACAATATAATCTTCGAATTTTGCATTATCAAACCCTTTATTCATTTCGCGATACATTTCAATTTCTTTATAGCCTTCTTCTTCAAAAGTGTATGGATTATTTATATCATCTTTTAAAAAATTTGAAATTAAAGATATACTATTTTGAGGATTTGAATTTGGTTTTAAAGAGTTCGGAGCTACCAAAGCTGGTGCAGAATTTATACCTCCACTGGGTCCAAATAGCATTGGCTTCCATAGTAACTTAGAATAATCTAATTTTGTATATGACTTTTTTTCCCATTTTGTTAATTCCTGATTAATCTTGCCAAGGTTTATAGCAATGGCATAAGAGCTTTCTACTTTGGAATTTTTCATCAAGGAGTTTAATTGTTCTAAACCAACAACCACGTCAGAAGGGATCATTCCCGTTAATTTGCAAAGGGAATCAATGGAAATTGATAATTTACTTGTGGTGTATTTCTCATACAACTCTCGCAACTTGTAAGCAATTGTAATTTTCCAATAATTTCTATAACTTAATAAACCTAGATCACTCAAAGGCTTTTCCGGCGTGCCATATTTGAATTCATTTCTACTTAATAAATAACTGAAATCAATTAATAAGTTCCCATATCCTTTCCGTTGATAAATTGGTAAAGTCAATATGCAGCTTACATTATAATCGGAATTATTTAATTTTTCTTTCAGGAAATAACCTACAAAATGAAATTTTGAATGATTCTGTTGATCAATCTCCGTCAAAACATAAAATATGAATGGCTCAACATCATAATATAGGGTTTTTGAATTAAGAAATAATTTGGCCAATAAACACAAGTTTTGACAATAGCTGATATTTTTTCTTCCATCAACTTCCCAAATCAGTATATTATTCTTTACGTCTCGATATATCTCAATGCCTGGAGGATGATTATTTGAAAAATTACAATTCTTCAATTGATGACGATGATACGATATTGGACTATTCATATATTTGAGACAATATTCACAAATGTACAACACTTCACACTGCGAATATTCTTCGGGATATGGTGCAATATACCAGGTATTTATTTCATAATCTCGAAATACAATTCTGTTAATTTTGGCTCGATGAAGATTTGGGTTATTGGGTAGTGGAGTTGATTCTTTACTATCCTGTATTAGAGAATTATTTTCAGGTTGCTCCTGATTTATGGTCCTATCTCGTAACAATATGCCTTGCTCATGATAATACTCGAATTTTCTTCGATCTTCTTTGGTGGGATCAGTATTATTTATTATGCAATCAGGAAATCCTAGTATTCCTTTATAAGGCAATTCGCGACCCTCTAGATCCTGCTCGAGTCTATTTTCAAGTTTTCTAGTTTTATATTTAATGGTGATGATAAATTGACCTTTTCTTTGAAAATTTACATAAACGTTAGCATTCCGCCTGTTGTTATTGTTTACTTTACCTTCATTTCGTTGTTGATGATGTGGTAGTAGTGGGGCAGATTCATGAGTCCGTTTAATCATTCGTTTTAGCGAGTAGTCATTTATAGGCTTAACTCTGTAACTTCGTTTATCTAAATCTGAAGGTATGATGTTTGAATATACGTGATTATTTGTTATTTTCAACTGATTTAGTAGGTGCAGCCCCATTTTTTACGCTAAAATTGTGTGTGTGTGGAAGTGAAAACGATGCGATAGAAGCTGCGGTGGAATGGGGGAGGAAAGCGGGTATAGATAGATGTTACTGTCGTAGTAATATTGTATGTTCTGTGCTGGGTATAGTTTGTTAAGGATAATGGAATGAATATGTGTAGTATAATGATAATGATAATGATATCTTGTTGGGTATTATACGACTAACTAGATTAACCATCTATCCAATAACAACAACAACAACAATGGTAGGAGTAGCGTAGCAGTTACAATATCGGTGACACTACTGTCAAGAAGTTCAAGTGCAGCGGGAACAAACAAAACAAAAACAAAATAGTGAAAGTGAACCAAAGTCGTGTACCTATGATGAATCATAGACACCCACACACACACACACACACCACACATAGTGCATCTAATCTAATCTTTACAGCTTACTTATTCTAGGTTAGGGTGTTGCCAAACCTCAACCTATCCATCTTCATCAAAAATCAAGCGTCGAACCAATCATCAGCAAGGCATAATGTATAGTTATATTGATTTGCATTTTTTCTCTCTAAATTCAACGTTGGTTTTAGACATCGAGAATTGCTGTGCAATGCACCGCAAGCCGTGTTTCTGTGACAGGGTGCGTCAGCGCCATTAGTTGCACTGCCTTCACCAATTCCAATCGGTCGTCTCTATAAGTCGCATAAGCCATATTTTGCCTTCGGGTACCCTTTCGTAGGACACTGCAATTTGCAACGTTTGCAACGTCCATGTGTTTTGGACTGCGACGCATACGTATAAACGACAGGTAGAAAAGCAAGACTACACCAAAGCAAGACCACCCAAGTAACACACACATATAATATAATGTAATATAAACGAAAAGAATTATATAAAAAAACAAGCTGAATTGAATTAGAATCATAATCCATAAACAAGTCAACATCATTAAAAATAATGATATAAAATAAAGAATAAAGAATAAAAAAAAAACAATGGTACTAGTAGAGATACCAGTGGTAGTTTGTAAAATGCAATCATCTAAATGATATAAAATCATAGCAATATAATATATATACATTGGTGATAATTAGGTAAGTGTTAATAGAAGTATCGTATCGTTGGCATCTTTTTGGGCTTTTTTACTTTTTTGGTATTTTAATCAATATTTTTTTGGTTTTTATCTAACTTCATCAATCTCTTTAGGATTTATCATCTTCTTCTACTAGTTCAATTTTTGTTTTTGACTTGGAGTCGGTTTCCCCTTCTTCTTCTTCTACTTCAGTATGTCTTTGGTGAACATTATTATCCTCTTCTTCGTCTTCTTCTTCGTCATCCTCTTCTTCGTTACCTCTTGCTTCTTGGTGTACTGCTTCTCCAACTCCGAAATGTGCCAACAATGATTGTGCAGATGACGTATCTAAATATATTACCCCATTTTCATTAGTTATAGCATTAGAAGCTAATAATTTTTGCAAAGAAATTGCACCATTATTCATTCCAGAATCCAAATTCTCATCTTCTTCTTCCCCATCTTTATCGTCTTCTTCATCATATCCACCTCTACCAAATATAGAATTTCCATTAGCCATACCTAGTCCCCCGCCAGATCCTGTCCCAAGACTACCTCTTGCATTACCTTGCGATTGTTGACCCATGTCATAATACTCGCCATACATTTCCTTATATATATCATTATAAGGTGGGGAAATTGGCCCATATTTCAATTCATATTCTCTGTTGTTTTCACCTATGGAATCAATTCTTTTTATGATTTTATCATACCATTGATCCATAGTTTCATGTTTGGAATAATCTAATAATGCAACAATAATAATAGACATATTATCACAACCAATGCCGGAACCATCCGATGTTGGAGCACAGCATAATTCCATTATTTCTTCTGAAATCACAGTTAGAGATTTTTTCTCATAAATACCTCGTCTAATACATTCAACGCATTTTTGTGAAGTTAAACAATCCCAAATACCATCACATGCTAACACAATGAATTCATCTTGTTCATAATTAATTTCGTGTTGTATTACATCTGGATAACAAGTGACAATTTGCTCTTCAGCTGGCAAATCGACATTTTTCTTAAAATCGAAATCCCCAATACCTCTAGATAAAGCCAAATTACCATTAACTCTACCCATGTCAACATAACCACCAGCAGCACAAATACGAGCCTTCTCCCCTTCATTTGAAGGTTTATGATCGTATGACAAGGCCTTAGCAAAACCGTTTATTGACATTATGGTTCTTGAATCTCCGGCATTACCACATACGATCTTATTGGGGGTAATGATAACTGAAGTGGCAGCACAGCCACTTTCATCATCTTTCATAAAAAAATCTTTTAATATAGCTTGATCGCAGTTCAAAAACCCTTGCTTCAATGCATTGATATAATCTTTCTTAGTGAACTCGGATGTTGATTTTACCAATTCATGTAAATGTTCTCCGGTGAAAATAGCCGCTTTTTCACCCCCATGACCATCATAAACCCCAAAGAAAGCCACATGTTCAAGGGATTTTTCAATATCTTCTGGATCACAGTGTTCGCCCTCGTCCATTTTCACGTCTTCATCCTTCTTGCCAGTTTTCTCCTCTCTCTCGTCATCTTTCGCTTTCTCGTTTACTTCTCCTACTTCTGCTTCTTGCTGTTGTTGTTCCAATTGTTTCTTTTCTTCTTTGATATTATGTAAGTTCAAAATTGTCGCATGCGCATCTTCCATATTAATTCTCCATCCTTGCATGCATGATAATCCGTAAGCCATGTATTTGTCCTTACCTTCTTCCGAATGCTTTTCGGTGACGGGCTGTGAAAGAATCTGTCCCATATTTTATACGCTTAGATACGTGAATGGCGTGAAACACAAAAAAATGTAACAAAGAATGAAGGTATATGTATGTGGATAAGAAATCGAATTTGAAACTTAACCTAGTGCACTCTCGGTTTCTCTATTCGTCTTGATATAACTATATGTGCCCTTGCTTTCTTGTCTTCTCTAATACAAGCAAGTTCAATTGCAGCTCGTCGCTTCCTGTGCTTTTTTATTGTGGACTAGACTGATTTGTAAATTTGCCTTCAAAACTTCCGCTAACTGCTAACTAGATAACGATCCTTGGCAGTTATTGTTATTGTTGTTGTTGTTGCTGTGTGAAAAAAAAGGCAAATAGAATAAATAAACTTCAATAAATAAATAAAAAGGCTGGCGTTTTATTCAAAATTGAAGGTATTGAAAGGTACTATACTAGTTGATTCTGATATTTGATTGCGGTTGTGCAATGTATATGGAATATAATATATGTATGTATTTATGTATATATATCTATGTGGTGGATGTTATGAGCTGGTGTATGTCTGTGTGATACAGTATAGTGATGATGATGCTAATTATGTACCTGTTGTAGCTGTTGCTGTAGTAGATGGTGATAAAATGTATATATATATCTGTAAGGAATGATATGAGTTAGTCGAAATTGGCTTGAAGGATTTGTAAGTAAAACTAAACAACAATTTCTCTATTGTGGATTTTTTTTTTTCTTTTTTTTTTTTTTTTTTTGGTTTCTTTTTCGCCAATTGATTGTAAGGTGAAACTCTGTTCTTTCTTTTTGTAAATGTGCCGGGGGCCAATTGAACTGGCTGACTTTGATTGTTTGTCTTGTATGATTCTTTCCTTCTCTCTCTTCACGTCTAGTTACAAGTGGAGTAGAGTTGCATAACGATAATTATAATTATAATTTAACACTAATACTTATACTTATACTTTATAGTTATACTTATAGTTATACTTGTACTTATACTTATACTTATGCTTGTACCGTGATGTGCCCTGACCTGTGTCTCATTGTATACAGATATTTGTTGGTTTTAGTTGAATGAGCAAATCTTCTGTTTCTGTTTCTGTTTCTCCTGTTCGTCTGTCATTTTCATCGTCATACAAAATATACAAGAGTAAAGTTGAAACTTATCTTTAGACTTTTTATACTTTCAATAACGGTATATAATCAAAGATTCATAGATACAAAGATGGCACCGTAAAACACAAAACTAAAACTGGGTATGTATATTCAATTACCTCATATATACATATATAAATCCATGCACTTACAAACAATTCATGTCACGTGAAATGCACGACATCATCACGACATCAGAAAAAATCATACTGGATGTTGAAATCCACAAATACAGGATCAATCAGCATTAACACATACTGAAAAAAAAATAGGTAAAGTGAAGTCAAATGTCACCGCACACAGTATCTAGTACTTCCAAATTACTCTAAAATAGTGTAAAGTGTTGAATGGACAAGAAAATAATCGCTATCTATTATTCTATTGGTAATTTATAAGCAAACTCTTTTTATTTTGGACCCCAGATTCCGCTATTTCCATCAAAGCCACTGTTACTACTTAATCCTAGGCTATTTAATTTCGATGAAATGCTATCGGAATTGCTGTTGTTATGGTTAAATTCATCAATTAATTGATTTCCATGATGCACATTACTCAAATTAGATGACGATGCATTGACAGCTTGTGATAATGATGTCAAACTAGCACTCAAATGTGTGTGCTGGCCGAATGGTTGGAATCTGGAATTAATGTCAGCGTTTCCAGTCAAGGGAGTTTGTGGCTGGGATGTTAAGCCACTGGAATTGGAATTGGTAGTATTGTTACTTTGAAAATACGGTTGTTGTTGTTGCTGTTGCTGTTGCTGATGTTGTTGTTGTAAATGCTGGTGATGGTGATGGTGCGAAGTTGGTGAGTCAGTAATTGAAGGTTGATGTAATTGGGCTTGTTGTTGTTGTTGTTGCTGTTGTTGTTGTAGTTGAACAAAATTGTTATTTAATGGAGGTGTAGATCTGACGTCGATATACGATCTGTTACTATTTGATCTCAATAATGCAGCAGCACTACTGGAATTCAAGTTAGGTGTCATAGTTTGTGGTGGAGGAACTTGTTGAAATTGATGATGCTGTGGAGTCATTGAAGATGCGTGTTGTTGTTGCTGTTGATAGCTATTATAAATCTGTTGCGAATAAGGTCTTGCCTGTTGCTGAGTTTGAATTTGCTGTGGTTGTTGTTGATACAGTGCGAAATTGGCTTGTTGTTGCAGTTGTTGTTGTTGTTGTTGCTGCTGTTGCTGTTGCTGTTGCTGTTGCTGTTGTTGCAGCACTGGAGTAGAAGCCTGTTGTCTTAATCTTGGTAACGGTAATGCAGATTGTGACTGAGACCTCAATAATTCAGGATGTTGTGCAGCTGCTAAACCTCCTAATTGATTAAGGTTCATCATTGAATTAGAATGATGGGGCGGAAGTTGTTGTTGCTGAGAGGCTTGTTGTTGCTGTTGGTGTTGTTGATGTATTGATTGTTGACTTGGTTGAGTAATGGACTGAACAACGTGGTCCGGTTTTCTTCTAATTATAACTAATCCATTATCAAACAATTCTAACAAATTTAAATAATTACATACAAACGAAATAATTTTTCTTTGCGCAATATTTAAATTTATTGGAGATATGGCCAATTCAAAAATTGATTTCGTAATATCGTCGCGATATAAAACAAGTTGAGTGTATAGCTCCAATACTTCAGGATCATTAAAGTTAAGCTCCACTGGTGGTGTCGCAAACAGTGTACTAGTAAATGGTAAATTCAAAAAAACTCTTTCAGTCGTATGACCAGAGTTTACTCCAGTAACACTTAAATTCTTGGTGGCTGCAGTGGTTGATGCTGCCGATATTAACGATGCTAACGAAGCGTTGGAGGTTGAGCGATGTTGCTCTTCTAACTGTCCTCTCTTCTCTCTTTTCTCCCGTTCAATTCTTTCTCTTTCTTGCAATGGTAACATTTTCTTATACTCAACTCTTAGTTTTCTACCTCCAATTTCTCTTCCATTTAATTGGTCAACAACCAGCGCAGTCTCATCAGTTGAAGTAAAATTTGCAAATGCTAAACCTCGAAAAACTCCATTATCAAAGTGGTAATTAAAAGCATAAGGTAAAGGTAAATTCAATTTTGTCATAACATCCAACAATTGTTCTTTTTTAATGGCAAAAGGAATGTTCTTAATAACAATTGCAGTTGGAATCAATTCATCTTCATCACCATCATTATTAGCATTAGAATTAGTAGTAGTATTGGCATTGGCATTATCATTAGTGTCATTATTATTAGAAGATGGGTTACCATCGGAAATAGTAGTAGTGGCAGCAGTGGCTGTCGCTGGCTTAGAATCTTGTAATGTTTTATTATCCAACAGATCAAGGGTTTGTTGCTGTTGTTGTTGTTCCACCCATGGTCCCACGCTGGAAGCAGTTGCCATCGATGATTGATTCAACCATGAAGGTTGTAAATTTCTGGTATCTGTTAAACGTTGGCTCGATAATTGTGGTGTGTTATTTGGGTTTGTATTGCTATTACTGCCTCCGCCACTGTTTGTACCGGTATTACTGGCAGAGGCACCGTCATTATTCTGATTACTACTGTGACCACTACTATTGGCAGGATTTGGATTACCACCAAATGTAGATGACGAATAACCGGAAGCAGAGGATAACGATGATAACGAAGGACGACGTTGCATCAACGAGTCCATTTGATTTGGTATTGTTGATAAATTTCTTAAATCCATGACTAAACAAAACAAAAGGAAAACGACCTTTTCAAATAATGAGTGACTAAATAATGAATAAATATATGGTGAACAACGATATAAATGAAGAGAAAAAAAATGAGAAAGAAAGAAGCTGTGTTAGGTATTTCCTCTATTAAGAATGTCTCTTGATTTTTCTCTTCAATTTATTGATAATTGATTGATGGAAATGGAGGTGGATAATCAATAACCGATATTATAAATCTTTTTGTTGTTGTCTCAATCTTAAATCAATCAGTTGACACGTTTTATCTCAATAAAGTGTGGATGTGAAAACAATCAAGTAACCAATTCAGAACAAACAAAAGGGTCGTAAAAATGATAATAAGTTATAGATATATGCTATAGGATGAGTCCAGTGATATACCGATTGTAAGTTAATGGTGAAGTGATTGATAAATAGGAAGTAAATAGAATACGAAATTTGGAATAAAACTATGCAATTTTTTGCTGTTTCTTTGGCTTTGCTTATTTGGTTTCTGTCTGACTTTTCTGTGTCTGAACTTTTGTGTGTCTCAAAGTCATTTACGACACTGGTTTTTTTTTTTTCGCAAATTTTTTTTTTTTGATATTGTCAGGTTTGTTCTTCCTTTCTCCTTCGACACACAAAAAATGACACTGGCACTAAGTGCCACTAACTAATTACCACAACAACAACAACAAACGTGAAGAAAAAAAAATTGTTGTCTACGTGTGATAAATACTTCAACCCACAATCTATTTTCAAACAACCAATTCACATCTATAAATCCACTTACATCAGTACCCACAAGATATATCGCAATGGTATGCGCTTTTCTAATTACCCCTTCCAGGCTCATATTAGCTGCAATATGCTCGTCTCGTCGGGTTAAATTTTGTACTCGTTTCTGTTCATTCATACTAACCTGTCTATTCTAGTCGGCATCTTCATCATCAGCAAATCAAGCACCAGGTGGATTGAGAAGTGCAGTTAAAAGAAAAACAACAGCTGAAAAGAAGGCACAATCTTCCAATACAATGCCATTGTCCACAAGAGCTGCCGGAGCTGGTGGTTCATCTTCGACAATGATGAAATTATTCACTGATGAAGCTCAAGGTTTAAGAGTTGATCCTTTGGTTGTATTGTTTTTAGCTGTTGGTTTCATCTTTTCCGTAATCATTTTACATGTATTTGCTAAAGTCACCGGTAGATTCACTTCATAACCAGAATTCGAATAATTGATTGATTAATTACTTTGTTTAAAATCGAAATTCGTGGTCTGTCTATCTAAATTTGTATATTATTTACATATCTGTTAATAAAGTATTTACAACTTTGATTAGGCCTTGCTTATGTACAAAATGTTTAATATCAGCACCTTCGGTGTCGTATTCTACTCTCCACTCAAACTTATTGTCAACTTCATTTTTTTCGTATGCTTGTTTCCAACTATCTCCATATTTGCTGCCTCGTATTTCAATTTCAATAATTGGATAGTTTCTTCCTAATATAATGGATAATGGAATACCCATCATATTGGATTGTATGATTTTTTTACCCATCGATTCGTTTCTATCGTCTAAATAATAGTCTATATTTGATTCATTCAATGTTTGATATACATGTTTGAACTGTTCATTTTCGCCGATTTCCACCACAGTAATGTTCCAGGGCGCAATAGCTCTGGGCCAATTCAACCCTTTTCTGTCACGATTAATCTCCCCGATTGCAGCTATGATTCTACTTATTCCAATCCCGTAACATCCCATCATAATTGTCTTTTGATCTATGCCACCTTGCGTATTAGGAAAATCCACCTTACAATTCAAAGGCTTTGAATATTTATCACCCAAGTAAAATGTGTGTCCAATTTCAATGGCATGTTGCGATTGGATTGTTCCAACTTTGCATTCCCCGCAAATTTCACCCTTCTGCGCCAGCACAATTGGTACGTTTTGCAAAGTAATTAAAGACTGGTTAGCAAACTCAATTGGGAAATCAGGGAGTTTTGTATGCGAATTTAGTCTTGAGTCCGTAACTCTAATCACTCTTTTCAAAAGATCACTTTCGATTGAAAACTTCTTTAGTATCTCATCTTGATTTGTAAATTCTAGGCTTATATCGGGGATTTCCAGTTGCACAAATTTCGGTTGCAAAACTCTATCACTTGGGTAATATGCACAAACCAACGTAGATTTATCATCAGTCATGAAATATTTGACCGATACATCACCATTATACGCATCATGATTCTTCTCCGGATACGATAATGTCTTTTCTATGTTGGACGTATGGTTACAACTTTTACATGTAAACACTGTATCTTCACCAGTTTCATGCAAGTAATGCCATTCGTGACTCAAATTCCCACCAATATCCCCAGAATCGGCTTGCGCTTTAACATACGGTAATCTTAAATCTTCAAATACCTTATGGTATGCACCCACTACCTTCTCATACGTCACCATTGCTTTATTCTCGTCAAGATCAAATGAATATGCATCCTTCATTAAAAACTCTTTACCTCGCAACAATCCTCCTCTTGGTCTTTTTTCATTCCTGAACTTAGTATTTATTTGATAAAGCATAATAGGTAACTGCTTATAACTTTCCAATTGTTGATTCACGTATTCGGTGATTTCTTCTTCAGCGGTGGGAACCAATAACATATCATCCCCAACTACCTTGAATAACTCCAGCTGATTCCATCTTCCTGTTTTCTGCCATAGCGACTTATACGAAAGCAACGACAAGCTCAATTCCTCAAATTCTATTTCGTTCATTCGATCGCGTATTATGTTACTGATTTTGTGCTGAATTAATAACCCCATCTTGGACCAGTTAACCAAGCCTGATCTTGGGTAGGTTATAAATCCTAATTTTGTGAGAAGCTCTGACGTGGAAACATTTTCAGTATATTTGAATTTGGATAGTTGATTGCCGTAAAGCTTGGGGACTTTTTTGATGTGAATATATCGTTTGAGAATCATAGAAGGCATTGAGAGTGAATCTACGTTGGAGAGAATTGAGAATTGTCGCCCTTTTTGTTTTTCTTTTTTGACGTTCTGGCGCCTTTTCGTTACTGTGCGCATATGGATCGGATCAAGAATTGGATTTTACAACGATCTACTGCTTGATTTAACAACGATCTACAGCTTCATCTTTATCAATAAAAATGATATTATAATTGACAATAAAATAGAAAAAGAAGGATGAATATATAGAATTAACAATCTGTGAATAAATTAATCATTTGAATAAATCACTTAACTTACTTTTAACGTCATTGTAAACATCATCACCATATAATCTTAAATTTTCCAAAGAATTGTTGAAATCAGCTCTTGCTTGTTTCAATTTCTCATTCTTTTTAGGATCGTTTGCCAATTCATTACTCAATTGTTCAAATTTTGCCTTAGCATCCTCATAAGTCTTCAAAGCTCTATCTTTTTCTATTGCGAATCTATCATTAAATTGGTCTTTAGCATCATTTAAAGATTTTCCCAAATTGTCGTACTGTTTATTGAATTCTTTTTTAGTGCCCTCATATTGTCTGCTTAATTCATCTGAAGCTTCATCTAATTTCTTAGATGACCAGTTAGCCAAATCATCAGCTTGCTTGTTGGCTTCTTCAGCTTTCTTGTTACCCCATTTGAACCATGATTTTTTCTCTTGCTCAGCACGAGCTTGTACTTCATCGGCCTTTTTAGATCCCCAGCCACTCAATTCTTTCTTTTTCTTTTCAGCTTCATCAGCCTTTTCTGATCCCCAGTTGAACAACTTGTTCTTTTCATTTTCAGCATCGGCTTTCACTTCATCGGCCTTTCTAGATCCCCAGCTAGTCAATTCTTTCTTTGTCTTTTGAGCTTGATCAGCCTTTTCCGAACCCCAGTTGAGCAATTTGTTCTTTTCATTTTCAGCCTTGTCTTTAAAATCGTCTTTTTTGTTGAACCAGTCACCAAAGATGGATTTTTCTTTAACTTCAGTCATGCCACCCATAGTTGAGTATTCATTAGTACCAGACTCAAATTTGCCTTCACCCAAACAGTTAATGAAATCGATATAACGTTGCATACCTTTAACAAAAAAAGACTTCTCGTGTTCTGGCGTAGTAGCGTCTTCAACTGCATATTTGTATTCTTTTTTATCGTCCTGAAAAGATTGATATAATTTAGAATCTTTAATTGACTCAGTCAATGATTCGGTCTTGCTTTGCAATTGAGTTTTACCTTCTTCAATCTTATTAGTCAATTTGTTGCTCAAATCCTTAACGTCTCTCTGAACTTGTTTTGAATGTTGAACTACCTGTTGGTGTTCCCTTCTAGGCAAGATTTGCTGAACATTTTGATCATAATAGTAAATACCACCAATGATTGCAGCAGTACCTAATAAATATTTACCTGAGGACATAATTTGTAGCTTTTCCTATTGTTACTTTGGTTCGTTTTCGTTAAAATAATGTAATCCAAATTGAATCGGAAGAGAAGATTAATGATTGGTTTCAAGAGTAAAGGATTCGACTCGCTTTTTATTGTAGAATTGCACTTTATTATCAAACAAGTTCAAATTTGAAAATACATGATTTCAAAGTTATGTTTGCTATAAGGGGTTTCCTAATCTGTACATTTAATATTACGTAAATTTTCTCTGTCACGGACAACTTCTACTCCTAAATATATTATACTGTGCCATGTTAACTACCAGAACTATTAGAACAAGCCTCTATTATGTAGTTTAATGGTTATTAAACGTATCTTAGAGCACGATTGATATCTTGTGGTGTATAATATGCCATAATATAGATGAAGAATTATATGACATCAACTACCTGTTGGTGAATTACTTCATCTCGCAGGAAAAGAAAAAGAAAATACAAAACTAAAATATACATGAAACACCTTCCTTTTTGTGTCATTTATTCTTTTTGCTCTCGAGCCAAATTGGAGTGTGAAAAAGCAAATCAAGTACGTACGAATTTCATCGATTTCACACAAGAGCCATGACTGATCACACTCTAGAACACAAATATAAAACTTTCAAAACTTCATTAAACAACTGCAAAACTGGCCTGCTAAAAAAGATAAGGAATTCGCTCGCTGCAGTTCTTCTATATAAAGAAGCGAGTGTTGCTTTGCCCCCACTCTTTCTTTCAGCAGAGTCTCGGTAAGTTGCATGAGAATTATCACTGTAAACAAATATGATTTTTTTTCCTTGTGCTTTCGCGGCTAAATTATTCTGCGAGTTAACTTAGCAAGGTGCCTTGAGCGTTGCAAGCATTTGCAATATCTTCTTTGCGTTGGATGATAATTTATGCGACACATCGACCATTGGTAGCATCCTTAAGTATTGAGATTATGAAGCTAATTCAGGCGTTCAAAGAAATATGATTCAACTATATTAATGATTCTATACAAGGAAAAATGAAGGTAAGACTTTAAATGAAAGTTGCAGACTGCTTTGAAATGGAAAATCTCTTTGCAAGCACTTAAGATCCTCTATTTTGGGAGATTCGCGTATTAAATAATTGATATGTTGATTGGGGTGCTGTTTCGAAGAGTGAAGAGCAATATTTGCTCTCCGACGATATTGCGCGATAGAGGAATGCCAATATAGAATGAGTAAAACTTAAACTCACAAAGCACTAGTTTTAGACTCGTTTCCCCGTTCATATCGCCCGTACATTAAAAAGTAAGCAAAATCTCTTTTAGACCCCACAGATCAAAATAACTGAGTTAGTGCGAAACATGACAAAAGTCAAATTAGATTCAACCACTTGATTTCAAGGTTTTGAGTGATAAATTGCAAAATATTTGTCCACTGATATTCAAACTTGAAACCTACTTCTGAGTGCCTGATTATATCGGAGGTCCAACCGAATCAACTTAAAAGCCCACGTTAGAATATATACTTCACGAAAATAGAGACATATTCGTAGTACTCTCTTAGAGAAGTGAATTCTATTAACATGCTAAACAAGAAGGAAAGAAAATCTAATTGCTCCAACAATTGAATTCTTTCCAAATATTAGCAAAACTTTTCTCCAAATTAACGGAGAAGAAGAAGGAAAGCTCTGGCAACATAATAAGTAAGACCATTTCTTTATTAGTGATCTACAGCAGAAGCGAATTATATAATAGAAAGCGTATCCAAGATAATATAACGATAGATATAATTGAAGATGAAGTACTTTAAAAAATGAAAATTCTCTTGCGTCATTTTCATGGAAAACTAAATCATCACGTAGAAGAGCTAATTCTGTCCACTCAAATTCTCATCTCAAGTGGATATTCAACATCAGCTACCGTTTCTGAACTTCTTTATCCCTTAAAAGCTACACAAACTCCGAGACCTTATTCCCAACTATTGACCAACAACCTAAAGCCCCCCAAATGTGTTACAGTATACAGGTGTTATATCTTTACTTCGTCGCTTCATTTCGGATATCCCCACAGTTATTTCTTCAACTGGTTTATTTTAAAGACGTCTGTATTATCAGTAAACCTGGAGCATTGCTGTCACTATATAAAGTTACATGTCGAAAATACCCGACGAAAATTACTAATAACTTTGTAGCACTTAGAGAAAATCATAGGGATAAGTACAGGCAGTAGGGACAGTAACCTCGATAGTGATCTCAGCAATCGGTTAGGTAGTTGGAGAGAACAGCTTTATGATATTTATCATGGGAACAAATAGTGCAGGTGATAATCGCTGTAGATTGAACAACTTCGACTGAATACACAAGACATACAGCTGTATAAATAACTTCAATTATGTTAACATTGGTAGTTTCAGCTGAATCTGAAAACGATGCAATGATTGTAAATGAAGATCCTGTATACTGTACCTAACTTAGATTTCAATCATTGCGCATAGTAGAAGTTTCGATTGTTGTGTGTATTGGAAAAGGTGGTGAAAAGGTGCCAACAGTAGTCACCAAGCTGCCGGGTTAGATACTGCTCTATCTGAATTGGTTATGTACCATGTTATAATGTACTTGGTAGTCACCGGATAATCACTAATTTTGTGAACCATGAAGCGACAGTGTCAGTCAGAATACCAACAATTCCCTAAGTTTGGTGCCGGACTACCATATTGAACAGAACCCGTAGAGGGTAGGTGAAAAACCAGCTCCTGAATCAGTAGAGATTTTGAATTTACTTTTGTCATTGCCTTTACCGATGATAAAGTTTTGAAATAAGAATCCTGCACCACGTAAAGTGAGAAAACCAGCGGTACCTTCATAAAAATAGGCGTCGCAAACGCACGGTGCATTTATTAAAGGAATGGTTAAACCAAGCTTGTTTGAATTCCCATAAATTGACCAAAACCAAAAGCACTGAATGTTTGAGGAGTAGATACACCGTCAACAATGATTGAAGAACCAGATCCTGGTAAGTAGCAACAGCAAGTGGCATCATTAGATGAGGCTGCAGTTGCAATGTATATTGTAGAGTCAACTTCAGCAATAGTACTGCCAGTACCTTCAATTACTTTTCATTGGTGGTACACTTGAGGGGGGAAACAAATTTGACTATTTTTAATAGTTCCTGAACTCGCACCAAGCTCCATTTTACCTTGCTTTCTTTCTGAAGAAATACTCATAAACCGGTATTCTGCCAACTTAATGGACACAGTACTTCCAAAAAAACCTGAAGTAGCAATATGCATCTCACAGTTATTAAATGATGCACAAGTAGAAGGAAAATATGCCTCAAACTCATGACACAAAGATTTAGAAGGATCTATCAGGCATAGTTGCCCTTTCGCATTAAAAAGCAATAATCGAATATAAGTCGCCTATTCCTCCACCACCTTCAAATCTTTTGTTTTGCTCGCTCTCCAAAAGGAATAATACCAGAAACTAATTCATTTATGTCGATCAATTCATACGCAACACAGATTATTTTTTTTTTTTCTCCAAGGGAATTCTGTTTCTAGTTTATTAGACGATCTTATATTACACTCTATTCGCCTCGGCAAAGTTAAGCTTTGCGGAAGAATTCTGATGTATTTACCCTAAAAGCAGAAGAAACTCAACAATGACAAAAGGTTCTTAAATATGCAGAGGTTGCATGAAACGTATGGCAATGAAAAGACTCGCCAAGACTTCAGGGCATTGTCAGATCGTGGCACGTAGAAAAATATTCTTCGTATGTTGCGAAATTATTATCTCGGATCGGATACTCCTTCGTGTAAATTAACCCTATTGCATTATAGTATTTTATTATTTTACTTTGGCCTTGGCACTGCTAGGTCAATTATTTCATTTATTCTAGAGTCTATGAACAATAACTGCTTCCAAGAACAGACTGCTGGAGTGAAAAATAATGATCAGCTGCAAACACCTATTTGCTGGACATATTTTTCGTCTATAAATTGATCAGAAGATTTACTGCTCGGGTAAAAATTATTTTATTAGTACCTCTTGTCCCTTACTGTATTTTCTTTATATAAATTAGTCTTTTTCGGACATGAATCTAAAATTAAAAGGTGAATGCCCTTTATTTCCATTCTGTGGCGAACCTCCTCGTAAAGCTCGCCAAGCGAGAACAAAAAAGAAGCGAAGAAAATAAGAATTAATGCACCAGGGTTAATTTTCACGACGGAATACCTGATCCAAGATAATAATTTCGCAACATACCAAGAATATTTTTCTACGTGCCACCAAGGGACTCTGATGTCATTTCAACACTAAAATCTAGAAAATGATGCAGTTCTTTAATTATTTTTTTTCTTAAATACGTCGTGTATTATAATCGTTGATGATTTTCGGGGCTTGATTTTGCAGCTCTACCAAAGTTCCTTTGTACCAGGATAAACTCATGGCATCATGCATATAGAACTTCTCTTGTGCAAAGTATTTTACAACATGCTCTACAGCATTTAGCCGAGGAAAACACGCTTTTTACCAGCCGATGAGTTCCGTAAGTGTATTAGAATTAGTTTTGTAGCATCGCGATTGAATGCTGAATCGCATACTTCAAAGGTTTGAAGCTTGTATATATATTCAACGATATTCCCTTACAGCAACTTAAGTTTATCAATATTAGCAACCAACAGCTATGTTACATTTGGAAGGTTTTTGCTTAATTGTGTGGTTGTTTGCAGCCACAATTTTTGGATCAGTTGTTACACCCAATAGAGTTGATAGAGAAAAGCGCATTGAATCCAAATTCGATAGGAATTACGTCAACGACAAACGCACCTGGCCTAAAACAAGAACTTACACACAAACATGGATTACAACTAAATCAGATGGGTTAATTGCAACTGAATCCGGTCTTGAAGAATGTTGGCTTTTTTGGTGTAGTACTGTTACCACTTTCCCACCACACACGGTTACTACAACCCAACCTGAATCCTCAACAACACCTACTGCAACCAAATCAGTTGAAACTGGCTCTAATATTGTATCTCATTCCGATGCTTCACTGACTGCTCTTATCACTTCAGGATCTTCATCCGTGGATTCTACAATCCAAACCGAGTCGCCAACAACACCTACTACAACCAAATCAGTTGAAACTGGCTCTGGTATTGTATCTCATTCCGATGCTTCACTGACTGCTCTTATCACTTCAGGATCTTCATCCGTGGATTCTACAATCCAAACCGAGTCGCCAACAACACCTACTACAACCAAATCAGTTGAAACTGGCTCTGGTATTGTATCTCATTCCGATGCTTCACTGACTGCTCTTACCACTTCAGGATCTTCATCCGTGGATTCTACAATCCAAACCGAGTCGCCAACAACACCTACTACAACCAAATCAGTTGAAACTGGCTCTGGTATTGTATCTCATTCCGATGCTTCACTGACTGCTCTTACCACTTCAGAATCTTCATCCGTGGATTCTACAGTCCAAACTGAATACCCAACAACATGGACTACAACTAAATCAGATGGCTCGATTGAAACTGTTTCTGGTATTGTATGTCAATCCGATACTTCATTGACTACGATTACTCTTACCACTTGCGAATCTTCATCCGTGGATTCTACAGTCCAAACTGAATACCCAACAACATGGACTACAACTAAATCAGATGGCTCGATTGAAACTGTGTCTGGTATTGTATCTCAGTCCGATACTTCATTAACTACTCTTACTACTAACAAACCTTCATTGCCCCCCACAGAATCTACAGTCAGCCACCAAACTATCTCCACATATGAAGGTTCTGGTTCAATTAGTTCGTATTCGTCGTGTTTGGTTGCGTTGTTTGCGATGCTTTCAGTTTTTATTTAGAGAACAAAACCATTTCTTCTGGACGATCGTCCTGTATTGCTTTTGTTACCTTTATTTTTTGAATTCGTATTATGGCGTTTGCATTAAGCGAACCTTTTTTCCGGTTTATATTTTTTCGTCTTCAGGATTTTGATTCTTTTGATAGTTGAATAATACACTATTCGTTATATTTTGATAATTGCTTAGAGCATCTTATATTTCTCCTTTTATTTTGGTGTATATATTACAATTAAAAAGCTATACATTCCACTGGCTCAGCTGTAAAGTATCTCGTTTGTTTCTTTTCAAAGCTATTTTAAAGAGAGTTTCTTTACAAGCATTCGAGGTCCAACAATTTTAGAAGAATCGCGCCTAAATAATTGATAATCACGGTAATCGTCTGAAGAACAATGTTTGCTTTTCGACTTTATTACACAGCAGAGGGATGGAAATACGGAGTGATTAAAGCTTAAACTCACGAACAACTAGTCAGAGACTTGTCTCCCCATTCTTATCGACGGTGTATTAAAGAATAAGCGAAACTTCTTTTCCAGATTCCTCATCAGATAAAACTAGCTACGTTCAAGTAAGTTCAAAGCAGAACGAGGATCAAATTAGATTTCAGCCTCTTAATTTCAAGGTATTGAGAGATGGGTTGTAAAATATTTGTCAATCAATATGCACACGTTTGAAATCCACTTCTGAGTACCTAAAAATTATATCAAAGAACCAAATGGAATCGATTCAAAAATCTATCGTAATATAGATATCTCATAAAAATAGATCCATATTTGTAAGACTATCTTAAAGAAGCGAATTCTATTAAGAAGCTAAACAAGAAGAAAAAAACCTATTGGAGTTTTCAGAAACTTATGCAAACTTTTCTCAGAATTTAATCAGAAAAAAGAAATAAAAACAATTTGCAGCACCGCAAAAAACATGTCTCACCAAATGGGATAAGCAATCTTTTTCACTAACATTGGTAAGTTTTTCAAAAATATAAACCAAGCTGAAAAAAATTGAGATCGTTGTGATTTATTCCTTGGAAAAATCCATGAGATCACTGTAACACCAGTATTCTGAAAACAAACTTCTCTAAAAACTTAAATATTTTATCCAGTACCTGAACAAGCCTGGCAGGGGCCTCAAACCTGCATTCCTCTGCCACGAGTAGCATAATTTTAATCCACAATTTACTACTCAACTTAAAAGCTCCTTTTTTTTTGTAGTAAAATCATCCCTACTAGTTAACTTGTAGAAACACGGATTTTTCAAAGAGCTCTGCAACCTGATTAGGTACTCATAAAACGAATAACCATCTACTCATTTAGAATTTCTATTTCTAGGTTTTTCCGAGTTAGCTTTTTCAATATGAGGCTCTAGCGATTTTTCACCTTCCTTAAGTAAATCTTTCTCGACAAAACTGCTTCTGTTCCTTAAACCCCATTACGTGAAATATATATATATACCTATATTTGTCTGTGTAGTACTTATTGTACGGAAAGCTGAAAAGCATTCTGGTCCACACTTTTTTTTATGGCAGAAAGAACATAACGAAGTAGTTTGCAATATAATACGCAAGACCACTTCTTTATTAATGATCTGCAGCAGAATCGACTTGAGCAATTGAAAGCTCATTCAGGATAATATAATGATAGATATAATTGAAGATGAAATAGTGTCAGGAATAAAAACTCTCTTCATTCCACTTTTATGTATATCTAAATCAATACAAAGAACCAAATCTGTTTAATATATCTTCTGATATCAAGTGGATATCCAACACCATACAGGTGATATATCTTTAGATATTGGTTTCATTTCGGATACCCTCAGTGTCAGTTTTTTAACTGGCTTATTCTAAATAGATGTCTAGTGGAAGACTTTAGAGACTAGATCTGTGACCCTCCAGGTTCTTAGGGAGTCTTCTCTTGAACCTGCCTTAATATGCCGTCACCATTCTCTTTTACATAGATCCAAGTCCTTGTTCATTGAGAAGCTCATACTGGTAACATTACTGTTAAGAAATGATCTTGTGTTCTGGCAAAGAGGCCGCATTCGGTCCATTTATACGTTAGTAGAGGTAAGTTCCGAAACATGTATCGGGGATTCATGGATATCAAAAATCGGTCACGTGACATGAAATGACTGAATAACTCGCTCGTTATTGTATCGTATGATTCGGTATTGTATGGCGCGATTCTTGATGTATCAAGACTATGGCATCCGTACATCAAGACTATTGCAACCACAAGTAGTGCCATTGTCGAATAGGCCTGAGGTTCGCTAGTGCAACCGTCAATGGATAATATTAGGCGATAGTTGATGCAATATCACGTGCTTCTATTTACATCCATTGTAATTCCCATAATAAAACAGTAACTGTAAGAATCAGTGGGAATTCTTACCAGACTGATGATCAAGCCCTTACATAAGCGCTTGACGGATAACGGTATATTGTCGAACGAGCTTACCTATAAAAGCTAGTGTCGACAGAAAAGTTGATAGTTGTATATCTCATATTCTTTAGTTTTATAAAAACGAATAACCATTAGAATGTAGTGCAAGACACAGAGGTGCTTGCTAGATCAAATACGAATCCTTATACTAACTAATTTATAATTTAAAGTAAAACTTATTGATTAAACTATACACCGAGATAAACAAGATAAATTAGGGCATATTTATATTAAACTAATAAGTCGCGGGTTATCGTATCGTATGATTTGTATGCATGGTTAAGCTCTCCTATTATGTAGAGGGCAAATTCCTCGATTCACTACCCAGTGATGCTATAATCAAATAGGGGTCAAAGGTGATGCGTGGTGCACCCACCCATGGAGTATTACCCCAACTATCAACAGGGATGCTATCACGTGTGCAACACGGGATTATATTTATATGCATAGTAATTTCCAGAATGCAACACTTACCTAATTTATAATTTAAGTAAAACTTATTGATTGAACTATACATAGAGATAAAACAAGATAAATTAGGGCATATTTATATTAATACAATAGCTCGCTCGTCATTGTATCGTAAGATTTGGTATCGTCTATCGTGATTCTTAAGCGCCGTTAGTCGAGCAACCACAAGTGGTGCTGTTTTCGGATGCGTTGTGATGTTCACTAGTGGTGCAACCATTAACAAATAATTATAGACAATAGGAGGGGAAAACACGTGTTAAGCACGTGTTTCAATTTACATTTATGGTAATTTCCATAGTATATCATAATTAAGAAACTCGTTCTATGGAGCAGGTAGTTTTAATTTGGAGGGTTGACCGAGTTGGTCTAAGGTGACAGACTTAAGAAATTGGGTTCGAACCCCGATGTTCCAGAGTAATCTGTTGGTCAGTTGACCGCGCGAGTTCGAATCTCGCACCCTTCATTTTTTAATTCTTTTGCAGAAACATTAGGAGTATGGCCTGTTCTGAACTATTTTTGCAAATGAAATCTCTTTCCATTTGATTTTTGATATGTTGCGAATCAATCGATTTTCACGTCGCATTCATGCAGAACTGATGCTATTCGGATTCAAGGTAGTTTTGAAAAGAAGATCACATAAGCAAAAACAAGCAAGTGGAATTATATTTCACAACACTTTTAACTGAGAATCAGTGAATATATCACTCTCATAATCTTCTTGTATGTTAATAAGAGAAATGCCACATCTCGCGACATGCATGTGCAGATTATGAATATCATGCCGCCCTTAAAATCTTTCCACTGAATCTGATGCATTGATTAATTGGATGATTAAAGAATAATTGGGGAAGTCGGACAAAGGACTCCCATAAAAAGAGAAAGAACTCCAAGACTGATTAAGACTTGATAAAGAATATAATCATTTGATTAAAGTACCGCTGTCACATTTAGAGTTTTTTCGCACACATTGTCATAATTATATAATCACAAATTATTTCAGCCCCCGGCAAACTGAGTATTACTTCCATGGCTAATAAAAAGAATTTGAAAAAAGAAAGCAATCACGCTCCGGAGGAAATGGTGTCCATCATTCTTGCAAGTGATACCTGATATTATTACACTCAACACTATATATACATATGCTGATATGCTCATCCTCGTGATTTCTAGTATGCATTCACCACCTTTCTCAGGTTCGCCGTAATAATCTCTTGGGTATAAACCTTTGGATTTCATTCTGTTTTCACAAATCCGGAACAAAAAAGAAATGAAGATGGCTCATCAAATATTTGAAAACGGTTGTCAAATTAAAGTCATTTCTTGGGACTACTTGGACCTTTTATTTCTTTTTTTTTCTCCGTTGTTTTTCCGAACAAAAAGAAAGTCTTTATGCGGTATATCTACGTTTAAACTTTGTTCGCCTTAGCTCATCTCCCTTTCCTGTAGTACATGTTACGTTTCTTTTTCTATTTTTATTTGAATCTTTCAAGGTTTGTTGAATCGCAGCATTTACTATACAACAATAAATAAGAAGTTAAAGAGAGGAAACCCGTTCCGTTTTTAAAAGCTTCTTACAAAATTGTTCGAAGCTCGGAGTTGCATTTTTGCAGGGCTTATTTAAGAAATCTTCTCTGGTCTTTATCGCTAGTAAGTAAAAGCATTGGCACTCGCCTGCTTAATCTTCCGATTGGAGCAGACTTCACCTTGCTTCACGGGCAGTACGTGGATATGTTTACTTATCATTTACAATTTACATGTTTATTTCTCATCAGGCTTAGTGATAACTGTACGAAGCAATGCAAGCAATTCATCGGGATGACACTGAGATTGAGCAACAGTGGACTCAAAATCTGGTGATAGTTAGATAGATAGTAGCCCTTGACGCAACAAGGATTTTAAGTAGTAGTAACGTAGTAGCGGCTTTGATCGATGATAAACAACGCCATAGCCTTTTTTATCCCTTTCTGCTTTTACAACGATCGATTCTAAATATAATATTGCTTATTGTCGTTTTTAGCTAAATACCACTATCGTGACTCAAGTCAGGAGACGATTTTTGCGGATGATTCAATTAAAGGTCATCACTTGACCAACAGACAACACAATAACGAAACGAAAGAAGAAAGCAAACGCAGTAAATCGGGAAGAAATCGGGTGTTTTAGGAGCTAGTAGGAAGAAAAAAGCAAGCACGGTCGAGGAAAACGCAAGATTCCATACGATTTAAAAATTTTTTGCTTATTTGCATCTGGTGATTCATGAAAAATAAGAAAAAGTAATAGTTGCTACCATCTCGATAGTATACATCCGCGTCTAATTTGAGTGCAACCATGGTTCAACTATATAAACACACCAAGTTCTTAGTTTAAAAGTTCAAAAAAGCAGTAGTTATCCAGACAACAAACAATGTTCTTCAATACAATTAAAAGCTTAGCTAGACCACAAATAATCACTACTACCATACGTCAATTATCTCAAAGTTCATCCAATAACCCACACACTCAAAAAGTGTTGGCTGGTATCGCGTTTTACGGTGTAACTGCTTTGGGAATTGCTAGTATTGCTGATAAAACCAATAAAGGTTACATATTCAGACAATTAGGTCACTTTTAATAGACTTGCTGAAGTGGCATCACAAGTTGAGTTTTTGATAGATGTTTTATACACCAAATGTTTCCCAAAGTCGGAGGCACAATTTGAGTTTTTGATAGATGCTTTATACAGCAAATGTTTTTCAATTGGGAAACTTTTATATTCTATGTTTTCAATTTTGTTTAAATTTTTGATATGGTTTTTCATCGGGTTAATTTAGTTTTTATTAGGGGTTAGTTTATACACACAAATACACATTTTTATAGTTATGGTTTTTAATGCAATTGTTTCAAACCTTGTCCAGGAACTCTTCTCCAATATCTTTTGGTAGATCCAAATAATAATTCTCTACTTAATCTCCAAACTGTCAATAGTATATCTTTTCTAGGCAAGAACTCGGGAAATACAACTCTAATAACATCTTTTTCACGCTGAGCTTTTGTCAATATACACAAGTAAAAAATTACTTGTCCGTAACTATGGAAACCTTCATGTATTACCAAATCAATCATATTGTTTATCGGTATAAATGAATCCGACGATTGGAACCTCCAACTTTTCTTACTCTTCAATTGTACTCCAATACCCTTCATTACTATAATTGTATCTTCTGGTGTTTGTCCAAGGCATAAAATGGATATTAACAACACCTGGACTGTGATTATACCATATTGTGATGCATTGATTTGTCGACATCTAATTATCTCTAAATTAAGAATGGTATATGCAATAAATACACTCAAAAGCAGGAACATCAACGGTAGTCTATATCTAGTAAATATATTCTGCTTGGTATGTCGAACTGTGAATTTGAGTAAATTCAATGATTTTACTGATGAATCATCTATCGACGGAGTAATCTCTAATGTATAATCTTTAGGAGATGACATTGAATTTTCACATATATATCATGTTCATTAATGATCTTCTAGTATGGCTTGAAATTAGGAGATCCCATATCAGTAAATCAATTTAGTTCTTCGCCAGAGTCATAGGTAAAATAAAACGTGAAATTATACAATTATTGGGCATATATACACGACACACATTTATCCATACAAGATCCTATATGAAGACCTCCTATGCAATGATCTATATAATGGTTTCTTTGTCTCGTTGTTTCTTGATATCATCAATTGAACCAACAACGGTTTCATTCTTACGCAATTCTTTTAATTTTTCAGCCCGAGTCATTGGTTTAGCGCCAGTTCTAATTTCTATTTCTCTTCTTCTATTTGCTTCAGCATCCTCTCTTAAAGCTTTCTCTCTTTCTAAAGCAATTGCATTCATGCTTTCTTCATGCTCTAATCTAACTTTGCGCAATTCTTCGTTATATTCCTCTAAAGTCTTAATTTTATTATTTGTGTCACTGCAATATTGGTCAAAATCAATCGGTAGCTTTCTTTTCAAAGCTAGTTCAACAACTTCTGGGAATTTTCTCTCTTCTAGAGTGAATTTCAGCTTGATTTGCTTTCTGCTTCTATACGGGAATAACTGTGAAATTAGTGAAAAATCGGTTCCAAACGTACTCAATGCTTGATAAAATTGAAGCAATTCATCGGGTGTCCATCTTTCAGTGTGTGTACGTTTACTATAAGTCGTTGACGTTATCGGATTCGCGAATGGATTTGAATGCTCAACTGATCTGGTGGTAGTATCTGCTCTGGGTTTAACAATAACAGCCGACTCTTCACTATATCCAATTACACCATTTGTCACTGTCAATTGTAAAGTGGAAGTTGTCTTTGGTGGCTCTTCATCAAAAAATGACTCAAGCAGAGGTTTAGATTTTTCATCTTTATTTTCAATAATTTCTCCATTTGCTCTTCTTTTCTCTTCGTTCATTAATACTGCCTTTTCCAATGGTACTCTTTCTAGTCTAGCGACTTGTCTATCTCTTTTTCTTTGCATTCTCTTTTGCTTTAATTCCGCTTCAGCGTCTTGTACTAATTTGAAATTTGAACTTACTTTCCCAATTCGAAGTGTCGGTTTACACAAATCTGCCATAGTCATTTCTTCAAGATCATACTCAACTTCTCCGTAAAGTTCGATATCTTCATCTTTAATACCAGCAGGTATTTGATGAACACTAGTGATTCTGGTGACTAGTCCTTCAGGTTCCTCTGGTACTAGATCATCCTCAGTTATGTCTTCGATTCTTAGAAAACCGCTCTCTTTCTTGGGTTCTTTCTTGGGTGCTCCCTTTCGTCTAAATTTTCTTAACTGATTTGCCACGGGATCTAGACCTACAACAAAGTCAGTGCTCACCATTTTCTTATCTAATTTCTTGTCTTCAACCGCAGGCGATGATTCTTTTAAATTCATGATTTTACTTAAAGGCGCTACCCCTCTTGACGAAACAGAAGTAGGAGCAGCGGTGGCAGGAGTAGGGGTTGGTATAGGACTAGAAGTGGGAGGAGGGATTGATGTTGCTGACACTAGTATTCTTTTGGCGATTTGATGTTGTGCCAGTGACCTTCTTCTTTTGATTGGTTTTGCGTTGGGAATCCCAATCTTTGCAGGCATATGATTTGGGTCGTCATGTTTTACTGAAATTGACGCAGACCTGCTTCTTAAACCCGGAGGATTTATACCAGATAATCTTCTTTGACTCATGGATTGTCTACGGCTTTTAGATGAATCCAAGGGTAGTTTGAAAACTTCAGGATCATTATTTTCATCTTCAGAACTATCAGCTATTGCAGATTCTGTTATCTTTGCTGTATCTTTAGGATCTATTCCATCATTATCATTTCTCTGATTAGGTTTACTTAGTATTGGTTTGGATGGACCTGATATATTTAAATTGAATGCTGGTTTGCTTTTAGGATCATCCGCTATTTGTGTGTTTGCCGGAGTTTCAAGTTGCTTGTCATGTGTGGAACTTTCTTCGTCTTGATACCCCTTATGTTCGCTACTTTTGATAGCTTCTTGTGTCGCTAACGGCGTTACGGTAGGTTTCTTCGCATTTGAGACTACTTTCTTTTTGATTGTTTTCTTTAATTTCGGAGTGAAATGAGTACCTTTTCTAACTAAACTACTCATATTGAAGAATTGTACCTGGTGTTGTGAAAGTAATTGGGATAATTGATAGGTGAATTTGTTGATAATAAGAACTTTTTTTTTTGCTTTCCCACTAACTCATCTGTATCAAAATGAATGCCAAATGTACCTATACATGGTCATCCACAGAGAATGACAATTGGATATTGAAACTAAAGCATATATCAAATGAATCATTTATAGCTTCTACAAGTAGCGGTTCACTTCTTAGGTATTCCCTTAAAGAATTATCAAAATCACCTATAGTACAGATAAATAAGGCTCACGAGTCAAGTATCAATGATATATGTCAATTAGATAATACTTCAGTTATATCATGTTCTACAGATGGTATCAAGATATGGGACCTAAGAAGTCAAGCACCAATTGCTCAGTTGAACAATGCCAAAAATTCAAATTTTTTATCATTAGCTTGCAAAAATAATTTACTAGCTGGTGGTACTGAATTAGTCGGAGTTGACGCAGAGCTTAATGTTTGGGATATAAGAAACACCAAAAGCATAGTGAAATCTTTTATTGATTCTCATCATGACGATATAACAGCCTTGGAGATTCATCCCACATTGAACAATTATTTAATGTCTGGATCTACTGATGGTTATGTTAATATCTATGATTTAAAGCAACCTGATGAAGATGAAGCATTACATCAAGTCATTAATTATGCTTCTGTGCATTCATGCCATTTTATAACTGAGTCAAGAATTTCAATTTTAACACACATGGAAACATTGATGTTTCATGATTTAAACGATACTAATTACGAGGAATTAGTAGAGCCAAAATTCAAAGATATTGGCGACCTTAGAGTATGTTGGCCTGATAATGAATATGTGATTGATGTAAATCCTAGTGGGTACGTGGCTTACGGAGCAAATTCACAAAATAAATTAAATCTTTTGCCATTCAATCCAATTCAAGAATCATTTGATATGTCGAAGAAAGTCACTTTTCAGGGAGCTCACGGTAATGAAGTTATTAGGGACGTGTTAGTGATACCGCAGAGTCGTTCAGCATTAAGCTGTGGTGAAGATGGAAACATAAAGCTTTGGGACTTGCCTTATCACTTAGAGAGATTCATAATAGGATCGAATGTGGATGACGAAGATATGGAGACAGAGAATCCCGCTACAAACAAGAAGAATAAAAAACATAAAAATGACAAGAAAGACAGTAAGGTCAAGAAAGATGGTAATAAAGACAAGCACAAAAAGAAGAAGAAAAGGGACCTTAGATTCAAGCCTTATTGAATTTTGTATACATGTGCATAGGTATTTTAAAATCTTCTAATAATATCATCGACAACTTCTTGTGTAGTAGAGTTACCACCTAAATCAGGAGTCTTAATCTTGTCTTCAGCCAAATTAGCATCGACAGCTTCGTAGATTTTAGCTGCAGCTTCTGGGTATCCCATAAATTCCAACATTAACGCAGTAGATCTAATGGTTGCAATTGGATTAGAAATACCTTTTCCTTCAATATCTGGAGCTGATCCATGACATGGCTCACCAATAGCAAAATTATCACCCACATTAGCAGATGGAACAACACCTAATGAACCAACTAATGCAGCAGCACCATCACTTAAAATATCACCATATAAATTTGGTGCCACAACAACATCAAAAATCTCTGGTTCTCTGAACATACGATAAACCATAGAGTCAACGATTTGCTCTTTATAATCAATATTGCCGTATTCATTCGCATTGGCATCGTAAACAGCCCGGCATGTTTCACGGAATAATCCATCGGATTGTGATAAGACATTGGATTTATGAGTGACAGTAACGGATGGTTTTTCATGAAGTTGCTTTGCTGATGACGTTTCTCTTATGGCTTGTCTTTGCAAAGCAATGTCATATGCCATCTTGGCAATTCTGGAAGAAGCGGTTTCACTAATTCTTTTAATAGCCTCTGCAACTTTAGTACCATCCTCCTTCTTGAAGAGCCTTTCTTCTTTGACATATAAATCTTCAGTGTTCTCACGGACGATAACCATATCAACTGGTCTTCCTATTCCTTCAACAGATTTAACTGGACGAACATTAGCATATAAGCCCAACTTCTTTCTTAAGGCAACAATAGGTGATGAATAGCCAGCTACTTTAATCGTAGGAGATGAAACAGCACCGAATAGAGCACCATCACAGTCATTTTTCAAGACATCTACTGTCTTGTCAGGTAATGCAGTACCTGTTTTTTTGAATAATTCAAATCCAGCATCCAAATCAACAAACTCAAATTGCAAATCGTATTTTGATGGCAAGTGTTCCAAAACTGCTCTACCCGCAGGGATAACTTCACGGCCAATACCGTCACCTGGAATTAAACCAATTTTTAAAGTTTTTAAAGACGGAGAAGAAGTTGAAAAATAACGACGTATTGATGATCTTGCAGCTAACATTATTGTTGTTTTGAGAGTTAATTAAGGGGGGGGGGCAGGAAAGTAATTCGTTTATTTGTTGAAATTTATTGAATTCTTCCTCCCCGGAACCAGAAAAAAGAGGGTAACAGGTGAAAAATTTCTGAATCACAAAGTTGCCGCATCAAGTGAGTCATTGGGTTATCTGCGGCTTACGACTGATAAGACTAATTGTGGGACCAAACATCCATTTCGCTTTACAACGTACTTGTTTATCCAATTACTTTGTTAATATTTACTACAATTATATAGAAAAATCCGTTGTCTTACCTCGCGGTATCGAGAACATGTTTCTGTAAATCATGTACGAAAATGACAATAGAGGTTGCAAAGACGTACCCAGATACTAAAGAAGTATATATTGAATAAGAATTGGAGGTGACCATTCACCTAAGAAATGTATTATGTACAAGAATGATACCCAGGACATTGATCATTAAACAAAAACAAATAGGAGTAGTAGCATGATATTAAAAACAAGTTAGGAAATCTAAGAATCACTTTTGACAACACCGACTTTAGCTGGTCTTAGAACTCTAGAATTCAAAGTATAACCAGTTTGTTGAACATAAAACACGGTACCTGGTTCTTTGTCAGGTTGAGCAATTTCAAATGTTGCCTCGTGTAAATTTGGATCGAATGGTTTATTCATTGGATCAATTTTCTCTATGCCGTGTTTGTTTAAGGCCCTTTCAAGCACATTTCTAGTCATATCAACACCATCGTATAAGTTCTTAACTTCTTCGTTGCATTTCAAAGTCTCTTCTTTAACATGTCCCAAAGCTAAATGAAAGTTATCAAGAGATTCCAACAAGTCTTTGGCGAATTTTTGCAAAGCAAAGTCTTTTGCCTTTTGGACTTCTTTCTTAGTTGTTTCCTGTAAATGACGGAAATCTGCAACGGCTCTTGCATAATGGTTCTTCATTGCTGCTAAATCCTTATCCTTTTTCTCTAATTTCTCTCTTAACTCTACCAATTTTGGATCTTCTTCAACTGGCTCAGCAGCTGATTCTTGCTCCGTGGCTGGTTCCTCCATCGATTCTGCTGGTTGCTCCTTGGATTCTGCTCGCTCCTCCGCTTTAGTTTCAGTTTCCTCGTTCGTAGTCTCCCTTGCAGCATTAGTTGAGTTGTAACGAATGACTAAACGAGGATAAGTGGCTGTTACTGGTCTTGCTAATCTTACTGAACGAAAAACATTGCGAGCAGCAAATGATCTAGTCAAAGGAGTTAGCAAAGCTCTTTGCATAATAAAAGCTGTTGGTCAATATATGTACAATTGTGACTAAAACAAGTTCGCCTTTCAACAGTAGCAATTTGTTTAATTGAAAAAATTTTCTATTTCGTTTCGGAAATCGTCACATATCTATGAATGGTTTATACACACTACAAGCATGACGCTACCCTGTCGTACAACCACATATAATCTACTACCAATTTCAATTCACTTATTTAAATCTCCTACTAGCTTTTCAAACTGCTTCTTGTCAGCTACGATATTCTGTTTACTACATGTTCGTTCTTTGGTACTGCAAGTTTCTCCAGGTATAACTATCAAGTTTTTCTCTGTTGGAAACTTTGTTTTTGGGAAATACTTTTCATCAGCTTTTGCATTGCAACTAACCAAATAGTTTCCACATTGACCAGAAAGATTAGTCACTTTATACCCCGAATCAGAATATAGTGAAATTATCAAATACCTGAAACGGTCAAAATTATGTTTACCGGATTTATTGAAAACCACAATTGGTACACCTAGATGTGTAAGATGCTTCGAATTGACAATTTCAAATATCAAATCCTGTTGCCTTTTACATGATACCCAAATACCAATTGACTTCGATGAATAACCCAATAATCTCATATAATAATACAACAAAATGCAGTATTCAGCCTCTTCAAGTTGATCTTTTACAGAAATTAACTGGAATGTGTAGTGGAACCCAGGATTAAATGTTGACATTTCAAATGAAGGAGCAGTGAACTCTTTTGCCTCCTTATATAGGAAGTAATCAGCTAGGCCACCGCCTATTATCTGAGCTGCTGGAGGAGGTGTTTCTAAGTCAATGTGTGTACTAGTCAACGCAAGAACAGCTGGATCACAATTTACATATATTATTTTGCCGAAAATATCCCGAATTGATTTCTTCATATCATTTACTGTAATCATAACTGAAAAGCTGTTCAACACGTATGACCACTGCTTCGACCCAATGGTTTTGCCAAGAATCGGTAAACATTTCGAGACGAATCTCAAAATACTTTCAAAACGAGCAGTTTCAGTTAATGAGTCTTCGGCTGTATTAATTGGTTTCAGAACAATTTCCATAAATTCAGTGGGCAAAGGAGTTTTGCTTCTGTGAAAAACTTCCAAATCTTTCCGCCATTTCTTTTTAGAAGAATTTAATAATGATAGAATTTTAGGCTCTTGCATAGAATTCAAACTTAATTGCGCGGAACCAGCAAATTTCAGAATTTTGGCAAACCATTCATTGGCGTATTCCAAAACAGCTAGTACTGATTTGACATTTCCATATTTTATTAGCAAAACATCATCAAACTGGTCAAGCATTGTCTCAGATTGAGTAACGACGATCGTCTTTGGTGAAAAAACTGTAGGTAAATAATACGTAATATCTGTAAAATTCGGAGCACCAACTAATTGAAAATACTCAGAATCAGCAGCAGATCCAGGGCTGCTAAGTTTCTGTCTCTTGAACGAGGTCCCTACAAACGTTTCGATGGGACCTTTGACTATCTTGTCGGCAAGAGACTCCGGAAGTTGAAACTGGAAGTCTCCATTACATGCGTGAAGATCAAGAAACTCCAATGATTCCAAAGACGGCAAAACTACCAAATGTTTGAATTTCTCAATATTTTCAATATTTTCACATTTGAATATTATTCTCCGGTTAGTTTCTTGTAAGATCCTACCTATTCGCAACAGCAAAATTCCCAATTTCTTTAAAAACGAACCTTTAGTAGGTTTGCATAATTTGATTAATGCGGCATACTTATAATCAATAGATAAAAATGCACTGGTGCAGGTAATCTGATATTCCTTCGGATTAGTGAACTTGACAGATTCGATTTGCGTAAAATACCTGCTGGATCCAATAATTGTCGTACTGTTCTTGACCGTAATTCTTGAAAAAACCGACCTTAAGCGCTGCAAAATCTCATGCTTGGCTGAATTGGTTGCATCACAAGTAATCGCCATGAGAAGGTTTGAATAGCATGAAAAATTACAGATAAATTTAAAATCAGGTAGTAAGTTCTCAAAATCATCCTCAGTTGTGCTATACCAAAATCTTTGTTCTTGCTCGATATAATATGATATAATTACATCAGCGTAAAATGTCTTTTTGTCATCTTCAGTGGTGAAGTAATTTAAACTTTCAATATTCTGAAGATCCTTTTTGTTTAAATATTTACCTAAAAGGTTTTCGAGATCACTCAAACTCAAGAATTCTTTGAAAAGATTCATCAAGTCTTCCCTTTCACAGTCATACACCGACTTCATTGACGAAAGCTTTTCAATGAGTTGGTTGTTCTCGGCAAACAAACTGTCTACTTCACTTTTCAACCTGTCCAATTCGAAAGATGGCTTGTTCAATAAATTTTGCAAAGTGTCAATGACTCCAAAAAGTGACTTACTAGCTTTGACCTTAAAAAATGAACAGACTTTGGCAGCATCTAAAAAGTTGTCTAAATGAAGGACACAATTACCACCCGCAATAAGACATTGCAAAAACTTGATAATGGCAAATCGCCAATCTATAATTGATTCTTCGCCAGCATTATTAAATGCTTTAACCAACTGTAGCAACCAAAATTGGGTTTTTCTTTTGTCTATTTCGAATCTATCATTTGAAAAATGCAGCCAGCGAGAGTCAATCTCTACTCTTTCACGTTGTTTGTGCGTCCAACCAGGAAGTGACAAGTAACTACCAATCAAGTCAGCCAGAAATTCACGGCGGACTGTAATAATGAGTGCAAATAAACGCAATATGTCAACTTTGAATAAAGTGTCTTTAAGTGTTTTTTCAACAACAAAGTTTGCAAGTTGCTGAACAATTGCGGAACAACTCAAGTTCTCAAATAGTCGATCTATAAGTCTAAAACCATATTTGAGTTTCTCAAAATCATAAACAATGAGCCTTATGGCTAACTTAAAGCATTTGATGGTGCTTTTGTCTGATAGTCTCAGTATTATTAAATTAGGTAGATCGGTAGCAAGCAAAAAATCCAAGCACTGTAAATTGACTCCATTTTCATAGGCAATATGATATATCTCGTTAAATGTATCTTGACCTTGATTCTCCTTTAATCTTTCAGCTAAAGAACTAAGCTTTGATATTTTTTCATCTTGATTCATAATGGTGATGAACTGTCAAATCATGGCTGGACGTGTCTCTGCGCAAATGTACACTATATTCAAGTAGCCAATTTGGAGAAAAAATTTTTCTTATTTTCACGTTGGACTATCACCGTAGATCAATTAATCAACCATGCTTAGATTCACGAGCCGTCTATTTTCAACAGGACGACCCTTACTCAATGAAACTATAGCAAATGCGGCTCCATCGATACACCCAAAGCTTGCAGCCAAGCAATTCATTGACCCAGAAGCGTCCAAACAAAGAGCAAAGAAATTAAGAAGAAGGGAGAAAAGAATGAGAAAACAGATTATTAGGGATGTGAACAATTTGAAACAATATGATGCTAAAAATGTTCCATACTCAGTGGATCCTGTTTTAGGTGACCATAATTGTGGATTCGTGAAGGGAATTATGGAAAAAGTTGAAAACCAAGAAATGAATTTAGCGTATGGTATGGATAGGCTTCAACTTGAAAAACTTTTATATGCAGCTGAAAAGTTATCACTAGAAAGAGCGTCAAATAATGAAGCATTGCGTGAATCTGTTAAGGAGACGGAGGATAATAAAAAAAAAGCAGTTATGACTATACTTAATTTCAGAAATACCAATATAAGTGATAGAAAGAAATTAGCCATAAAACTAGCACGTGAAGAAATGCAAAGGGAGCCAGGAGATACTGCTTCTCCTGAAGTTCAAGCTGCAATTATGACTATCAAAATTCATTTCGGCATGAGACATCTTAAGGAGAACAAAAATGATCACGACCTTACTCAAAATGTTAGGGAATTGGTACAATATAGGCAAAAAATCTTGAAATATTTGAAAAGGAACAATCCACAAAGGTATTATTATGCTCTTGCCAAGTTGGGCTTGAGCGATGACGTTATTGTAAAAGAATTCAACATGGGTAAACAATACATGCAAGATTATAAAGTATGGGGTGACAAGATTCTAGTTAAAGAAACTCAAAGTCAAAAATGGAAGAACCAAAAGATCAAAGATCTCAGAGACAGAGTGTCTGAGTACCATGCTTTGGCAAAAAGGAATTACGAAATTTTGCATGGTAAAAGTGTATAAAGCTATTCTTGTAAATAAACGATTTATATATCATTTAGAAGTTTCATTAATTTACCTATTTGTATACCTGACTCATCTAAATCGACAGATTCCACTTCTTTATTTAGTTGCTCCAAGCTTCTTCCTATGGATTGATTTACATCTGTGCTTTCTTTGGCCAATTCTGATAGCTCTTTATATAGCTCTCCGTTATCGAGAAGCAATTGATCATATATCATGTGAAGACTACCCAAAATATCACCGCTTTTACTCATTATTGTCGAATCGACGATTTCCCATGATGAAAGTTTATCAACGTTATCTGGTTTGGCAATCCCACTCTGTTTCCTCGTTTGTGCAGCCTGTATAATTTCATCTAGTTCATCCAATTTGGACTCTATATTCTTTTCTTTGTATATTAAATCAAATTCTTCCAAGGAATTTGAATGCCAAAACCCCATCATTTGGGAACTTGCAACTTCTAATGATCGGACACCTTCTTCAGTGCTGGCTATTGTGGGAAAACAAGACTTTACTTGATCTATTGATAGAGATTTCTTAATCAGTTGCTCTAATGCTTTTCTTGCAACTAGCTTTAACCTTTCGAATCTAACTTTATGAATCTTATTATTACTATCTTCTGACATCTATGGTGGTTGGTAATATAGATAAACAAAGAAACAAAATGTGTTTTGATTTCAATGTCGTGTCTTGAAAACTAAAATTTGAAGTGGTATTGGGAGATCAAAAATATGTACGTAATTGGTTTTCCAATAAATCTTTTGCCACTACAATAGTCAATCATGTCAGATCCACGTTCATTGATTACAGAAGCCGAGAAGCTACTAAAACCACAACTGGGGTTTTTGCTGTTTATAACGGGTTCATCTCAATCAATGAGAAAAGAGGAAGCAACGGATCTTTACATTCAAGCAGCAAATCAATATCGTTTACAAAAAGATTTCAAGCAAGCCGGTGATCAATTCATTAAAGCAGCAGATATTCAGGATGGTTTAGGCAATCATAATGATTCCGCTAATCATTTAGTGGAGGCATACAAGTGCTATAAAGGTGTATCGCCCACCGATGCAATTGATGCATTATCTAAAGCAATACATGTCTTTTTGACCCAAAATGGTCAATTTAGAAGAGCTGCCAATTTTACAATGGACTTGGCTGAGCTTTATGAATCTGTCAATGATATGGAAAACGCAATTAAAAGTTATGAACAAGCTGGTGATTATTTCACGACAGATCATGCAGAAGCTCTTGCCAACAAAGCGTTCTTGAGATGTGCGGATTTGTCTGCTTTGAATGGTGACTATAAGAAAGCTACTGGATTATACGACACTATTATTAAACAGCTGGTTGGTAATTCATTGACCAGATGGAGCTTGAAGGATTATTTTTTCAAAGTCATTTTATGTGTCTTGTGTATGGATGATGTTATTGAAGCTCAGAAGAGAAAAGATCATTATCTTTCAGAAGACCCAAATTGGGGACAATCAAGAGAGTGTAAATTGATTGAAGGAGTACTTGAAAGCATTGACCAAGGTGATATTGAGGGATTTTCTGATAGAGTGTTTGATTTTGACAAATTTAGTAAACTCGATAAACTAAAGACGCAGTTATTGTTGAAGGTCAAAAATTCAGTTGTGGCTAAAGAAGATGACGATTTATTGTAGAGGGATATCGTATATGTAATTGACCTTAGTTTACTATAATACAAAACGGGTTTTATATTAACAAATGGAACTTAGGTAGGAATCGTAAGAACTAACTCGAAGGGAATCAACATAGGGGCTTTTTATCTTCGCTCTCGAAGTCGAATAATCTCTGATCTATTGCCTATTATCAACTTATGCACATTGGCCTGAATTGGAGTAACAAGCATTTGGCGCTCTATGTGCGACAAGCAACAGTATTGGGTATATAAATCATTTTGTTGGACTGATGTTTGATTTAACATCTCAGAAACGACTCCAGTTTAATATATGATTACACTTTACTTTGAGTAATTACATTTCTAACTGATATCAATCCGTATGAAGAACAGCTAGTTTCCACTGACCCTCATAATCTTGTACCAAACAATAAATCCCGTATACTTTTCTTTCAAATATGTAGTATATATCAAATGAGAAATAGTCTTGAAAAACTCGGCAGATTTCCAATTCTTTGGGTCTTCGGCAAGTAATATCCTTGCAGATTGACATATATCTGAAAGATGCTATATCTATATTTGTTCACCCAGATGAGGAGAAAAAGCTCATGTATCTCGCGATAGAGGCAGCTCAGCAGCAAGGGAGCACATACCTTGCTGCGATGATACGCAATTTGCTGGAAAGAAGTAAGCTTGCAGTAATTCACGGTAAGTTCATGCTTTGCCAATTAAAACTGAGAATTGAAATTAAATGTATTGTTTAACCATTACTCTATCTAGATAACAATACTAACTAGTTTTTCGCAAATTTGAAAATACCTTTCAATTTAGCTAGGATAATGTCGTCATCATAATTGTTTACCACAACTTCCCCCTGTTTACCTTTGATACCTTTCTCACGGTCGTGATCCATATCCAATGATTGAACGGACTCCAATCTATGATCTCTTAAAAACAAAGAGAACATTATTAAAGGAAAACAAAGGCACAAACCAGCAATACAAAGATATCTTTGAACCTCGGCATATGATAGCACGACAGCGATTCTTGCAGGTGTACCCCAGACATTTGTCAAAATAAATGTAAATGGATCACTATAAGCCATTTTGGCTAATTCTTCGGCATTTTCAATACCCATAGATTGCATTTTGTTCAATATAATTCCATACATCTTGTTGGTCCAAATACTGCCACTAACGGCTGCCCCTATTGAAGACCCCACATTATAAGTAGCCAAATAAAGCGATATAAGAACCGACATGTGCTCATGATTGGTTACTGAAGAAATGGAAACTTGAGTAGAGTAAGTGAAAAAGCCAGCACCAAATCCCATCAAACATAATCCACCAATAACTCCGTTTAAATACTTTTCGCTTTGTATTCCATCATTTGCACCTCTGAAATGTAACAAGAGCCCTAAGGCAACACACCAACAAGCACATCCAAAGATAATGAACCCCTTTAGTCTTCTTACTTTAACTATTACCAAACCTAAAAGAGGACCAACAATAACAGAAACAAATGAATAAAGTGAGGTAATACGAGTGGCGGCTTTAACACTAGCTCTCATACCAACAACCAATACTGTATACATAAAATCATTTGGCATATACCATACCCAATTAATCAAAACAGCAATGAATAAAGCAGCCCAAACCCCACGATCTTTTAATAATGGTAGCGGCATAATTGGTGATCTAGAAAATTTAGCTTCCCATAATACAAATACTGGAATGAATAGAAACCCAATGATGAGAGGTAAAATAGTTGATACCCTCTTCCATTTATCACCTACTCCCCCCGCTAAAGTCAAGGGAACTAATAAAAATCCTAAGCAAATAATTACCAAGAGAATTCCGAGCACGTCAAGGTCCCAGAATAAGCCAATGAGTAAAGTCTTCCAATATTTGAAAGTCTTCCTGGAGTAAGGAATCATATTTGCTTCTTCTTCTTTTAATGCTTTCCATTCTGGGGTTTTTCTTGCCTGTAGAATCATATGAATTAAGCAAGCAAACAACGGAACACACGATAACGGGAATATGAACGCCCACATTCCAATACCCCATTGCCACGAGTACTTGGCCAACATATCAGCCACAATATCTCCACTCACCCATGTATTGATGATGAATGGTAAAGCAGGGACAAACGAACAGGCTAAACGCCAATTTAAGTTGGAAAAATCAGCCAACATGATCTGCAACATTATAATGATCCCACTGAAACCGACCTGATAAATTACGGCACCAGCAGCGTATCGATTGATATCGTAAGCTTGGCTTTGGATTACCGTGCCCATGGAATAGAAAACAAGCGAGACAAGAGTCAATTCCATACGCCCGAATTTGTCGGATAACCTAGCATACGTGGGTTGAGCAGCAGCTGCTATCACCGATTGCATGACTGTCACTGTGGTGAATAATGAATGTTTTTGATACGATGAAGTAGCATAGTACTGTAATTTGGCACGAACAGTGCTATCAATACCATAGCAGTAGGCAACAAGGAATATACTAATAAAGAAAAAAACCTTGAGAAAAAAGGAATTGTATTGGGCATTCAATAACTCTGTCTTTTTAACACCAATAGACTTACTTGTTGAGGTGAAAACCGGATCGGCTGCTTTGTCATATGTGTTTGAGTTAGTCAGAGAGTTCTTCGAAAGTTGCTCCTTGGTGAAGCTTTCTCCTTCTACACTCATATTTTACTGGTGGTAGTAACTGATACTGATTAACCCTTTGAAACTTCGAGCAAGTGGGAAATAATCAACTATTTATACTTGAAATCCCCCATCGTGAAGAATTATATGTACTTTGACTAATCCATAAAATCTTTTTACTTACCAAGAGATCAGAGGAGCAAGAAAAAAAAACACATCGAAAAATTTGCAACTTTTCTTTTTTCGGTTTCTCTCCTTTATCTCTACGGATCTTTTCACGCCTATTCAATCCCCAAAAAAATGGTTCATGTCTTGTTAAACGTCTTCAACTACTTGTCCCCAAGAGATAAGCAGTTCTCAGTCAAATTCCTCTTGACAGTAGAAAGCACAGTGATGCTTGCAAAGCAACACCAAGAAAGCTTATTTTTGCCCGTTTTCAGATCTTTAGATCTAATAGATAAAAAAAAAAATAGCATCGTCATCGCATCAAATTAGAAATTATACAAGAAAAACTGACGCACGTCGGTTTTTTTGTCTTCGAATTAGCCCAATCAGATGTAATTAAGAGCTCTCAATTCCGTAAGTCGAACCTTTTCTGTATTTGTTGTGATACATAACCTGATGGCCGTGCCCTTTTTTTGCTCTTTCTTTCTTGCCTTCTATCTGGATCTTCTGCGTCTATTTCGGGGGTGGGGGTCAGGTAGATTTTGGGGGTCAAAAATTCATGGTTAACTCTCGCCGACCGTGCCCGCCTTGTCCGAGTTCGTATTACACGTTTTCTAATTACTGATATCAAGAATAAGTTCAATGCTAAGCCAGATATACTGCAGGAATGACTGGGATGCTAAGAAAACAAAAACGAAAACGAAATTAATTTCCTCATCTGTTAAGATTAGGCGATAATTTGACAGGAGATTACAGTTGTGTCGGCTTTTTGTCAAGCAGCTATATCGTATCTGCTTTCTTATTGGTAATGGCTTCGGTCACGGCACTCACTTTTCTAAGCTGCAAACCTTATCACACAATGCAAGACAGGCTTTACATGTATGTTTTTGAAACGGTTGCCTCACATGCTTTTTTAAGTTTAATGGTCTAAAAGAGAATCTTAGGCATGTGGAACTCTAGCTCGGGCGCAAAATGTCTGGCTAATTATTCTAAATTATTTTTATTAATCGTAAAAAAGAGTACAAGCTTTCTTTTATTTAATTTATATAATCATTACTAAACTGGCTTACCACCAATAAACTCACTCCATCTTCTAACTTCGTGAGGAACTTCAACTTTCTGAGGGATTTCGTTGAACGGAGGTTTATCAGCAATCTTATATTGCAAGCATTTAGCAAATAACAACGAAGTATTGGGTTCATTGAACAAGGGAATAGCAAAATCAATTGCATTTCTTCTCATCACATAATCCTCATCTAATAAATCCTCGGCTCTTGCTTTTGCTAAATTGAAAACAGCTCCAATCTTCTTATCTTGGAAAATCTCTCTCAAGGCTCGTTTATCAGTTTTTGGGAATTCGATAACTTCCACAGACTCACTCACATATGATCTTAAGTACGTTGAAACAGGCTCGCTAGCAGTATAGAATTTATAACCTAACCCAGTCAATGTTCTAGCAACATTTCCTAATTTATCATTAGTTAAATCTCCACCAAATAATAAACCTTGGCCTGGTTGAGGAACGTGGAAGTTCATTGTTGATTGAATGGAAGTCCAATAAGCCTCCACAAGGTCTTTACCAAAACATGCGACTTCACCAGTGGAAGCCATTTCCACACCCAAGAATGGATCTGCACCTGCTAATCTAGTAAATGAAAATTGTGGAACTTTAGTCGCCACACGATCATATTTTTCATTCATTAAATTGACTGGTTGGGGGACGTTTTCCTTTATCAAAGCTTTAACCGCAACGTCAATAAAATTAATACCCAACACTTTGGAAACAAACGGAAATGAACGAGAGGCACGAATATTACATTCAATGACCTTTAATTCACAATTTGTATCATCAAGTTTACCATTTTGATCATTTTTGATAATTTGCATATTGAATGGACCTGTGATATTCCAAGCTTTAGCAACTTTATCAGCAATTTCTTTCAATCTATTCAAAATGATTGATGAGAGACCTTGAGGTGGTAGCACTAATGTAGCATCACCGGAGTGAATACCGGCATTTTCAACGTGTTCAGAAACTGCATGAACCAAAACTTCACCTTCGTTGGCAACGGCATCAATATCAATTTCTTGAGCTCCTGAAATAAATTTAGAAATAACAACTGGGTAGTCACGTGAAACTTTGGATGCATTAGATAATTTGGCATCTAATTCGTTTTTATTATTAATAACTGACATGGCTGCACCTGATAATACATATGATGGACGAACCAATACTGGATAACCAACATCGTCAGCAAATTTTTCGGCTTCTTCAATTGAAGTCAATTCTTTCCATTGAGGTTGATCAACACCAATTGAATCCAAGATTTTTGAAAACTTGTGACGATCTTCTGCCTTATCAATATCTTCAGGATTAGTACCTAATACATTACAATTCTGGTTTTGTAAATCAAGAGCAATATTTTGAGGTAATTGACCACCGACAGAAACAACAACACCTTGAGCATTTTCTAATTCATAAATATCCAACACTCTTTCTAAAGACAATTCCTCAAAATATAATCTATCAACCTCATCAAAATCAGTGGACACTGTTTCCGGATTATAGTTGATCATGATTGTCTTTCTACCACTTTCTCTCAATGCACGAGCAGTTGAAACAGCACACCAATCAAATTCAACAGATGAACCAATTCTATAAACTCCCGAACCTAAAACCATAGTACCATTTTCATTGAAATCTAAATCAGAACAAGTAGCATTATAAGTGGTATACAAATAGTTTGTGTTAGCAGGAAATTCAGCAGCCAAAGTGTCAATCTTCTTAACAAATGGAATAATCCCGAATTCTTTTCTTATTTTCCTAACTTCCAATTCTTTTGCTCCAACACAGAGACCAATTTGTTTATCAGAAAAGCCCAATTTTTTAGCACGGCTCATCAAATCACTATTAATTCTAGATAAGTTTCCAACTGATTCCAATTCACGGTACATGTTTACAATATTCATCAATTTGTGTAAAAACCACTTATCAATTTTGGTTAATTCATGTACTTGATCGACACTATAATTTTCGTGTAATAACGCTTGTCCTACAGCCAACCATCTTCTATCCGTTGGGTTAGATAATACTTCATCCAAATTATCGAATTTATCGCCTTGGAAACCAATGTACGATGGATCAATTTGTCTAATTGCTTTTTGGAAGGATTCTTCAAAGTTTCTACCAATGGCCATAACTTCACCAACAGATTTCATTGCTGAACCAATATCACGTTTAACATGTTGGAATTTTGATAAATCCCAACGAGGTATTTTCGTCACCATATAATCTAAGGATGGCTCGAAATTGGCAGATGTAGTTTTTGTAACAGGATTTGGTAATTCGGGTAATGTATGACCAAGAGCAATCTTGGCGGCAGTATAAGCTAAGGGATAACCAGTTGCCTTGGAAGCTAATGCAGAAGATCGGGATAAACGAGCATTGACTTCAATAACTCTAAAGTCTAATCCATCTGGCTGTAAAGCATATTGAACGTTACATTCACCAACAACACCCAAATGTCTAATAATTTTAATGGCAGCAGTTCTTAACATGTGATACTCTTCATCAGATAAAGTTTGAGATGGGGCTACAACAATAGAATCACCAGTGTGTATACCCAAAGGATCAAAGTTTTCCATATTGCAGACAGTTATACAATTACCAACCCGATCACGAACAACCTCGTATTCAACCTCTTTCCAACCTTTCAATGATTTTTCAACCAAGATTTGGGGAGCTAATGAAAGTGATTGAGCAGCCAAATTTCTCAACTCTTGCTCATTGGCAGCGAAACCTGAGCCTAAACCACCTAATGAGTATGCAGATCTAACAATAATTGGGTATCCAACACTTTTGGCAGCTTCCAAGGCATCGTCAACAGTTTCGACGGCGATTGATTCAGCAATTGGGATGTCAATTTCTTTTAAAGCCTGAGCAAACAAATCACGATCTTCGGAAGTTTCTAAAGTTTTTATAGGAGTACCTAAAACTTTGACACCGTATCTATCAAAAACACCCATTTTGTCTAATTTGACACCTACGTTTAAACCAGTTTGCCCACCAAATGTTAGCAATATACCATCAGGTCTTTCTCTTTCTATAATGTATGTAATATATTCCGGGGTAACTGGTAAATAGTAAATTTCATCAGCCAACGCATGAGATGTTTGATTGGTGGCAATGTTTGGATTTATCAAAATCGATTGCTTTCCAGCTTCTTTTAAAGCTTTAATAGCTTGAGATCCAGAGTAATCAAATTCACCAGCTTGACCAATTGACAACCCACCAGATCCTATGACAAGCACTTTTGAAACGTCAACCAATTTTTGAGCGTTTTCATCCTTGAAGTTTTTTAACAATTCACCACCAGCATATTTCAATTGATTTAATTTTACAGATGTATGAAATAAAGATGATATTGGCAATATCAGTATACGATTTGTAGAACATGGTGGAAGTTTCAATTGGCGTGATAATATCACCTTAAGATTATTTATTAACATTATAAATCTAGCCTCTTAGCCACTTTTGGATGGTGATTGTAAGTAAAGAATGAATGACTCAACAAAAAATGATAAAATGATAGCTAGCTCGTTATATATAAAGAAGAAAATAGGAATATGTGTATAGAGAAAGAAAGAGGGAAAGGAAGAAATAAAACAGAGTTTATATGAAAATTTTTCTCAACAGTAATAATGAGTCAACTACAAGTGGAAAAAAAAAGGAAAAAGTGCTAAGCGCGATGCGAAATCAGTAAAAGCTATATGCAGTATTCCATATTTCTCACTGTCATACTATCGCCAGGATATAATGGTAGATATTATGTAAAGCAGATGACGTAACTCATTACTTTAACACACACCTGTGAGTGATTATTCCTGTTGGTACCACATAGGTTTTCAAATAAAAATTCAATCATTTCGTACAAAGATCAATCGGTGACTGTGACAGCTACTATAAAGTGCATAAAGCAGAGTATGGTTCTAGGTGTGTTTACACATGGTTGTTGTATTTCCTGTTTATTTGCCGTACAATCAGCACCGAGGAATTGTTGCCTTTTTCGATTTGATCAATATCTTCTCAGTAAAGCATCTGAACTGCGTTTTGACCTTGGTCCAATGGAGTCCATTGTTTTCAGAGCATATAAGGCGCCTTCACCTATAGCTTCGTAGAGTTAAGGAGAAAGGCTCTACCAAATGTGTCTCTTCGTCCGAGCCGTCTCTTTCAAGAATTGATGAAGAGACATTTACTGATGGCTCAACTGGGAAAGGCTCATCCTTTACATGCCATGGTCTTGTTTTAGTTTTGACTTGACGTTGAATGGTTAATCTGATCGTTCTTCCGATTGTTCTGCATACCGAAGCTAAAGGAACACCATAAATACGTATTCTAGGTTTTAAATCATTGATACCAACATTTCAAGTAGAAAATTTTTAGTACTAATTAATTAATTAATTAGTCAGTTAAAAAACGTCTGGGAATAATTGACTTGTTTTTCGGAGAAAATGTTTCCAGAAATAAAAGAAATAATCTATACGAACGAAAGAAACAAAGCATGTTTAGTACTATTACAGCAAATTCCTCGAATTTCTCCCTTCCTGTTAAGACACAGCCTATATCAAGTATTATGTCTGAAATCCACGACCGTGGAACATATAAAAAGCTGATGAGATGACCTCGTGGGGTTGAAGACAAATGGCGTTTTAGAAGAACGCCACATGGTAGCGCCACACTCCCTCTCACGCCCCGAAAGATCTTGGCTTGGGTTGGCATCTCTTCGTCTTAAAACCCTCTACTTCGTCTTCAATTTCTTATGTGTCGCCCAATGCAGGTTCACCAAAAAAGAGAATATTTCAGTAAGCAAAGGAAATATGCTTCACATTTAATGTGTCACGTGCCTCGCTTCGGTGAAATCTCAATTATATTAGTTACAACAGATAAAGACCAAATTGATTGATTGATTAATGTTTAAGAACCAATCAAAGTTCTGCAACAACCACGCCACATACGGAGTTGCAATTTATTTATTTATTTAATAAGTTGATCATACCTTCCATATAAACATACAGATACATCGACTAGGCACCCTCCTCTGTTTATACATTCTGCTGACTAAATCCATTGAAAAACTCACGGTATTTTTTTTTCTTTCTTTGTTGTGTATGTGTGGCTATATGTATCTAGAGTGAAAATATTTATAATAGCACCTTGACGACGTCGCTTGCAGAATTCTACAGTCATCATATAATCACCAGCTACAAATTGATTATAATATAATTAATCACGTTTGATCCCTCTAAATTCAACTTCTTATGAGAAATGAGCTCCTCACTCAACATGCTAGGGAGTACTTCATCTTCGCGGAGCAGTGCCATAATCGACGGAGATAGTAGGATCTACGACGACGACGACAGCAACAACAACAGCAATTTAGAGATATTAGGTGAAGATCAAGAAACCGTATTAGGACAACAGCATCAACTTCCAATACCAAGACGTTATTCTTTAAATGAAGCTTTCAACAATAGCAACTCGTCACCTGTTGAATACGGCGGTAGAAGTTATGTAAGTATGAGTCATAGACCAAGTATGGTAGGTAACTTAAATTTGCCTCAAGTTAATACAGCTGTTAAAGTTCATGAGCAAACTGCATTTCTAGCTAATATAGGTGTTGTTGATGGCGATGCTCAAGATAGATCTTTTCTAGAGGAAGATGAGGATAAAGTGGAAGGAGAGGCGACAGATCATTCGACTACAAAGCCAACTCCAATCATATCCAGAGGACGTCAACCATTTCAAACTTTAGCAAGTACCACTCCATTATTGTCAAGCTTACCAAAGAAGTTTTATGCATATTCTGGTCCTGTAAATGATATTGAATCAGAAATCGCATTATCACGTCCGAGTGTAAAAGATAGCAAATTTGCTGGTAATGAAGAAGAGGAAGATCCGTTTTGTCATTTGCCCACAAAAGCTATATCTCCAGAAAAGCAAGAACGACAACCAAGCAAATTGCGCCAATGCTTGTTGAAACCTATACATTTTATACCAGGAGTATTTTTGGGAACATTATTGAATATCTTGGATGGTTTGTCATATGGTATGATTATGTTCCCTATAGGTGAATCCGTATTCAGCGGTTTAGGACCAACAGGGTTATCAATGTTCTATATGTCATGCATTGTATCACAGTTAGTGTATTCACTAGGTGGATCTGCATTCAAAGCAGGAATTGGATCGGAAATGATTGAAGTCACCCCGTTTTTCCATACAATGGCATTATCAATCTCAAGACAAATGGCAGGCGAAAGTGACGATGCTATAATTGCTACTGCAATTGCATCATATGCCATATCTTCAATTGTAACAGGTCTAGTGTTTTTCTTATTAGGTAAACTAAAATTAGGTATCTTGGTTGGATTTTTCCCAAGACATATATTGGTGGGGTGTATTGGAGGTGTTGGTTATTTCTTAGTTGCAACGGGGATAGAAGTATCTTCGAGGTTAGAAGGTGGATTAAATTATAACTATGAAACGTTTAAATATTTATTTTTCAACCATATTACATTATTGGAATGGACAATCCCATTAATCTTGGCTGCATTTTTAGTTCTTTTACAACACAGAATTCATAATTCATTATTAGTGCCATTATATTTTATTAGCATTTTTATCATATTTCATTTCATTATTTTATTAGTACCAAATTGGAATTTATCAGATGCCAGAGATATGGGTTGGGTGTTTCCAGCAGTTGAGGATAATGAGCCATGGTATGGGTTTTATAAATTATACAAATTCAATTTAATTGATTGGTACCGTATAGTGGAGCAAGTACCAACGATGCTAGCATTGACCTTTTTTGGTATATTGCATGTTCCAATCAATGTCCCAGCATTAGCCTTGTCTATAGGCATGGATGATGTCGACGTCAATAGAGAATTAGTCGCTCATGGCTTTTCCAATGCAATCTCAGGTCTTGTTGGTTCCATACAAAACTATCTTGTTTATACTAATTCCGTTTTATTTATTCGGGCAGGCGCTAACGAAAGGTTGGCTGGAGTGATGCTAGCATTGGCCACAGTTGTCATTATGATGACTGGTCCAGTTATTATAGGATATATTCCAGTTTGTATTGTCGGAGCATTAATTTATTTACTAGGTTATGAACTATTAAAAGAGTCTATATATGATACATGGGGAAGATTAAGAAAAATCGAATATACTACAATTTTAATAATTGTAGTTACGATGGGTGCATTTGATTTTGTTGTTGGAATTGGAATTGGTATATTGTTAGCATGTTTATCATTTGTTGTTGAAGCAGGAAGGACTCCTGTAGTACAAGGTGTTTATTCTGGAAATGTAGCTAGATCAACAGTATTGAGACATCCAAAGCAACAAGAATTTTTGAAAGATGTTGGTGAACAGATTTGCATTTTTAAATTACAGGGAACAATTTTCTTTGGATCGATTGGTGGGGTGGAAAAAGAAATTAGAAAGATATTTGAACATGATAAATTTAAATCCCGTCCTATCAAGTATTTGATTATTGACATGAAGGGAGTAATATCACTTGATTTTTCAGCAGCTGAAGGTTTTAGAAGAATATTGAACTTGACCAATGAATTCAAGACTCATTTAATTATATCATCAGTTGTAGAAGAAGATTATATTATCAAAGGCCTTCGAGATGCCGGATTGTTTGATAATAATAACCCACCGATTGAATTATTTAGTTCATTGAATTATGCATTAGAGTGGTGCGAGAATTCGTTTTTGAAGACATATAGAAGCTTGAAGAAGAAAAACACCAATTACCATGCATCATCGAGATCTGTTCCTAGAGCATCACCAAGTCGACTCCCCATTGTTCAATCACCTGGTTCATTGGGCAGTAGAAGCTTTACTCTATATGGAGCAGATTTTGGTACACCAAGAACAACCCAAGTTTATCAGGCAGCTAGTAAAACAGTTTATGACGAACAAAAAACGCAAAGCAAATATCATTCAGCACACAATTCCCTTTTTAAGAAACAGCCGTTGCCGTTAATGATGATTACATTTCAAGGATTATCCGAAAAAGATGAAGAATTCTGGGCTCCTTTAGCTCCATTTTTCATGAAAGAACAGATACCTATGAATTATCAGTTTTATGACACATTAAATGACGAACCTGCTTTTTTTATAGTTGAATCTGGATTAGTTCGAGCTGTTGTTAAATTTGAAAGTGAAGGTAGAGAATTACACAGCAGTATTCTTCCATTAGTTGCATTTGGAGATTTGGACGATGCTTCCCAATATAGACAATTTACATATACTACCGTGAATGATTCTGTTGTATGGAAATTAAGTCAAGCTAAATTGAAAGAATTGGTCAAGAAGCAAGGTTCACAGGGACAAGCATTATATCATGAACTACTTGAAATTGAAGCTAAATTGATTCGAAAAAGGTTTGATACTATGACGGCAAACTTAATCATATCTGGATAGTTAAGTAAATAGTTCAAATGAATTAATATATAACAAATGAGCACAGGAAAGCAAAAGCACTTCATCACACCTTGCAACTGTAAGCTAACTACAAGATTAAGTTCGAGTATATTCCGCCGTATCGTTGTTTGTAATGTGCACGACAAAATCTTTTGTTGATAACGAGAAACAGAGGCAACTATTACGTAGAAGTCTCTTCGTAATTTACCACTACATTAACAACTTAGAGCATTAAGCAAGATACACCTTCTTTCATTTGTCATGGTATCATTTAAAAACATTGCATTGATTACAATTACGGCATCAACCACCGCTCAAGGCTTATCCTTATTTAATTCATACGTCGACAAAGCGATCTCCGTATTTAGAAAACCACAATCAAGTACACCACAAAGGATTTTTGTGTTTGGAGACAACGCCAACACCGACACCTACGCAGACACAAAGCCAGTTCCAGGTGGCTCCCCCATTGAGATTTGTGATGTCAGCGAGCCGCAGTTGTTAACGTTAAATTCGATTGTATTAACTCCCAATCCTCCACAGGCAGGTTCAAACTTGACCTTCACGGCAAGTGGACAAATCAACAAGACAATCGAGGACGGCGCTTATGTTGAGGTTGAAGTGAGGTACGGGTTCATCAAGTTAATTCACCAGACCTTTGACTTGTGTGAAGAAATCCAAAAGGTTGATTTACATTGTCCCATCCAAAAGGGACACCAGGTCATTACGAAAGTGGTTGAGATTCCGGAGGAAGTCCCACCGGGAAAATATTTCGTCAATGCCAGAGCATACACCAAAGATGACGAATACATCACTTGCTTGACTGCCACCATTGAATTTCCAATAAAGTGAGGTGGTGCGCGGGACATTGTTTGAAGGATTCCCTGCATGTGCGAATCCTCCTTGCAGCTGTGCAACTGACGGGTGGTAGTTGAAAATCAAGTTGGTTTTCTTCAGTTTTGTTTATGATTTAGTTCAATTCATTTCAAGCTCCTACTTAATGTTTCGAAATGGGTCATTTTTAGTTTGTTCCTTTTTATTTTTTCATTCCAGACTGTGCAATTTGATTAGCTATCAATCTCAGTAAGAATCCAATTGCCATGAGTTTTAGATTTAGAGATATGTAAAGTTTTCAAAGCTTTTAATAGATTAGATTACCTTGCTTCGATCTTCTCCTTTTTTTTTTTAGTTTTTCATTTTTTCTCACTCAGTAATCTTTAGCAATATATGACCAGATCTTTGCATTCCTTCAATATAAATCATTAACGTTCATTACTGTTCAGTGAAAGCTGTTTTACTACTTGCATTAAGTACGTCTATATACATTCAGTGGAATATACCTACCTAGAAGAGTACAATGATAGAATTTGAGGAGTATTTCTCGATCCAGATTTTTTTCATCATTCTAAGGGAAACTTTAGAAACAGCAATAATAATATCCGTTCTTCTTTCATTTATAAACCAACGATCTCACAAGCCAGCAGACGGATCTCCACACACACAGGAAGCACTGTCGCACGAAGGCAGGACGCATCTAGAGAAAGTCCAACGTAAATTGAAATTGCAGGTGTGGATCGGCGCGATCTTGGGCCTATTTGTCTGTTTTGTAATTGGGTTAGTTTTCATCTTAGTGTTTTATTTTGTCGGCAAGGACTATTGGTCTTATACGGAACGAATATGGGAAGGCGTGTTTTCCATCTTGTCGAGTATCATCATCACCGTCATGGGACTTGGCTTGCTACGTATCAACAAGGTGATGAAGATCAAATGGTGGATCAAACTAGGTGATGCTTATAACAATGATATAGACGAAGAAGGCGAAGAAGAGATAGCAAAGTTGGGGGAGGATGAACGTATGGACGAAATCATGATGAATTATGGAGGGACGAGGTCCAGTACGGAATCTGAAAGTATTCCATTAACGAGATCTTCAAATAATGCAATGTCTACCGGGCCCAAAAGAATAGAGAGGAAACAGAAATTTAGTAAGAAATATTTCTTGGCTATTCTACCGTTGATAACAACATTAAGGGAAGGTCTAGAAGCTGTTGTTTTTATCGGTGGAATAGGTATGTCACAACCGTTAAGCTCAATTCCTCTCTCCATCATTATGGGAGTCTCCTTAGGCTCCATGATTGGATACATGTTATATCAAGGAGGAAATAAGCTATCATTGCAATACTTTTTAATTTGCTCAACCTGCTTCCTTTATATCGTCAGCGCCGGGTTGATGAGTCGCGGCGTTTGGTTCTTGGAATTGGAAAGATATGTTAGAAAATGCAATGGTTTAGATGTCAGTGAAACTGGCAGTGGGCCCGGATCTTACGATATCGCAACTAGTGTATGGCATGTTAATTGTTGTAACGGATTAACTGATGGGTGGTGGATGGTTTTAAACGCTATTGTCGGATGGACTAATTCTGCTACGTATGGAAGTGTCGCAACTTATTTCCTATACTGGCTAGTAGTTATTATTTGGCTTAACGTTAAATTGTATGAAGAGAGGGTAGGAGTACTACCCTTGATACCAATAAAATGGCAATTGAAAAGAATTAGGAAAAAGATTAAATTGTACGAATTGCGTAATAGTCAGCAAATAGATCTACAACACCAACAACACAATGAAAATCAAGTGGAACAAGAAGCAGAAGCTCAAGGATTATTATAATGAAAAAAATTCTGTAATTACGAAAATGCTAAAGTGTCACAATAGGACAAGACTATTGTATCTTGAAACTTCCAAAGTTCAAATACATGCATTAAAGACATTTCGTAAACAATTATTAAATCTTTCTGTAAATAAACTTTTTATAAAAATCAATCTTCAATATCATCCATAACTCTCTCTTCCAGTTCAGCTTTATCTATGTGATTTATTTGCCATTTTTCTTGAGCAAAATAACGTGGTTCATCAAATACATGATATCTATGACCTCTAACACCATCGCCTCTAAATATTTGAGGCATCCTCAAGTTTTCATCAATAATATCCTCGTCAACATAATTATTGCCATAATAGAACTCTTTGTCCTCATCGCTTTTTTCTTCATCAGTCATTAATTTGAATTTTGCAATTTGCAACTCAGTATCAGTAATTGTGGATCTTGAAATTCTTGCATATGCAACTTTCTTCAATTCTCTAAATAAAATGTACTCACACCATCTGTCCCAATCTGTGGAGTCAATATCATGCATTCTTGATTTTTCTGAAACAAAAGTATTATAATTTCCCTGTAATGGTTCAGTAACTAAGTAACTCAATAATACTAAAGGTCTTGTAGAATTAGCCATAATCTCCTCGACTCCCAAACTTTGTAGTCTACGGTCTTCAACATCTTCTTCCTGACCAGAATGGAATACGACCACATCAACTAATTCTCCATAAATATCCAAAGTAGCATGAATTGCGGGAGCTAATTCACCTACAGGGGATGGTAAAAGATGATGCGTTGATTGTATAATTGGGAATTTAGATAATAGGGCTGCTCCCCATGTATGTTTATTTGGACCTGGACCATAATCAACATACATTCCCAAATCTTCCGCAATAGTTTGAGTAAAATCTCTATTACCTCCTATTAATCTTTGAGTATCAGTTTCTAATAATCCAATTATATCTAACTCTGCATCTTTGATTAAATCTCTCATTCTAGTTTCCGACGACCACATATCATTATCAAGACCGAAGTGAACGCACCAAATTCCGGCAGTGAACGATTTGGATTCTTCATTGTAGGGTCTGTAAGGAAGGGTTGGATATCTTTTAATGAAAATTGATATACTCAATGCAGATAAGATTGTGACTATAGTCACGGTTTGTCTGAAAACTTTAGAGCTTCCAAAATTTACCTTGCTAATTTCTGATTTCCTTAAATTATAATTCCAAATACCAGCCAATATCAGAATAAAAGATCCACCGAGAATTAAGTCAGTTCTTTCTCTGAGAAGTGGACCACCAGGTACGAACGCATATGCGACTATCCAAACACTACCTAGGGAAAACAAAATATTGAACAAAAAACCCAAAAAGAAAGAGCCAGCTGGACAATAGCCACTAATTGACTGCCAAATAATGGGACCAATGGAAACCAAATAGAATGTATAGGTTACGGCACCCGCATAACCTATCCAACCTGTTAGATTATACATTATCAATGCACTTCCACCTCCAAGAATGACATTGTAACTCCAACTACTCAAAACATTTGGATGTTGCTTAACCACTAAGACAATAGCAGCCATAAATGCAATATAATGCGGGATTGCTCCTGTTACTGGAGTTGGACCTTTAATTGGGAATCCTTCCCAACTCCAAAGAGACAAAGTAGCAGAATCCGACAAAAGTGAATGTATTGAAAAATAATACCCACCAAATCCTATTGCACCTAAGATTACAGATCCACCTGGTTTAGGTCCATTTGTACCGGTAACACCTTTACCAACCAATTTTGGTGTAAAAAGAGCAGCAAATAACCCTAAAAAAATACCAATTTCATTATAGCCACCATTTTCTTTATGCATAATAGGCCAAATTGGGTTATTTGAATAACATAAATATTTAAAAATCGAAGTCGATAACAAACCTAGAATAAAAGTTGTCATATACGAATTCACTTTCTTAGGTTGGTTAGAAAGGGCCCAGAATTCAACAACAACAGAGAGAACAGCAAACACAGTTCCAGCCGTTATCGATAAGAGTCTTTGCTCAGGATCTTGCACTTTATAAGCCCCAATTCCGAAAATAACTGTCAAAGTTCTCGTAATGTATGGATTTTCAGCAAAGAATTTTCTCGCAATCGGAAGAATCAAAGGCAAAGGAGCCAAAAACATTGAAATAATAACAGCTTCATAGCCAGATATACCCATATGCCATAGTGGGAAATACCACACACATAAAAATAATGAAGTAGCAACAGTCCAATACACGAAAGAATTTATAAGATTCGCAATAACTTCCAAGTCACTAAATTCACTATGGACAGATTCAACTTTCTTCGTTTGTACCTTCGTCTCAGTAGCCTTCTTTTTTTGCTCTGAAATCAATTCAATTCCAGAAGCCGTAATTAGAATATCAATCTTTTGGAAATCAATAGCTGACCAAGCATCAAATAAGACATCCAAGAAAATCAAACTCCATTCGAAGTATGCATATATCGAATAAGCACCTGACCTTACCTCTACTTTATGTTGAATGAACCAATAAATTAATGGAATTATAGTTCCAAAAAAAGAAACAGCAGAATAAAACCTCGCCTTACGCTGGAATGAATCTCTTGGAGAAAGCAAAGTTGTACACACAGTCCATGGTATTGTCAAAAGCATGTATGCAATCATAAATACATCATGTGCATCATGATCGTCAGTTGAAGTAATATACATCCAGCCCCCCGCAGTAAATGTTCTCAATGTACCAGCAATCAATCCAGCATAAGGTAAATACGAGTTGGCTCTGTATAGACTAATAAAATTGAATGCTAACATCAAAAATCTTGGACCTGCTGTCATGGCAATTATGATTTGGAATACGGATCTTTCCGGATATCTATCACCTATGGTCGCAGACACACTAGGGAACCATTCATCAGGATATCCAAATGAAGCATTTTCAACAATTTTGTGATAATGCAAATACGATCCAACAGCCAATGCCGCTAAAAATGATAAATATGCTAGACTCGTATGTAAATATGAGATTACACTGGCATTGAATCTAAATATTTCCAATTTTTCAGATTCTTTTGAAATTGACTGTGAACTTTTTTTATCCGACATCTTATACAGCCATTAAAGTCAACCAATTTTAAACCAGTGGGCCGAATTGAGTATGATCAATCGATGAATGAGATTGAGATGGATTTAGATTGTGATGCAAGGTCTTGGTCGAATTGGTTTTTATCGCGTCCCCTGATGAATCAAGTGACAGGTCGTGTGAACAATACCAAAATTGGTCCAGTTAGATTTCTTCTTTTATTAACAAACACACCAAGCAACAAACCAAACTGAAAAAAAAAGTTTGCCAAAAGAGGTACTGATAGACAAGTGAATAAACTAGGGATAACATAAAGATAGAGGACAATGGGTATGTAATGGACGAACAGGGCTTGCCAAATATGATATGGTCCAGTTTTAGAAACAGAAGAAAGATTATGAATTGAATAGCGGTACTAACAAGCATTGTTTAGGACGTTTAGATAGCTATGAAAACCATCAAAGACCAGAATTAGTGTCTTTTGATGACATTAGTTACAATAACTTAGAAGAGGTGGAAGCAGCAAGGAAGTCAATGATTAGAGAACAATGGATCCGTGTGTATGAATTGAGAGTTACACATGAAGCATTAAGGAAATGCAGACAGTATCATCAAGATGATGCTCAGAGAAATTGCAAACCCTTGGTATTGAAGTATATGAAAATGCTCGAAAGCTACCCTATACAAGGCTATCAAGGTTATCAAAAGAACGATCCTTCCAAATAGAAGCCTATTTTGCTTTGATTTATTGGACTTAACAATATTTAAGTTTACCTTGCATAAATTAATAGAAACGTTATGGGGCTATTCTTATCATGAAATCAAATGCCATCGTAGTTTGCTCCGTCCATGCTTTTCTCATACCTACAATTTCGAAAGATTTTACAGAAACAAAAATTCAATAAACGTACAATTCATGAACCAGATCAAGACACGGAATTCACACTGCAGTCACCACCACCATCATCCAGTTTTTATCATTATTTTCATTAATCTTTTATATTTTTATTAAGTTATTTAACGGTTATTAAGTATTATTATTATTATTATTATTATCATTATTATACAATTCGAAGTAGAACTAGACTACTGAGTTTGAACTCTTTTTGATCACGTGCGAATAGTCGTGTATAAAACCAATTTACTGATTACCCAATGAAATCACTAAAAAAACCTAAACCGGACTCAACCTAGGAAACAGATTGACCAAAGTACACGCACATAGTTAAGATTCCCACTATGTAAAAAACTACCATGAAAAAAAAACCTTCAACATAGTCTAAGTTCTTACAAACAAATTAGATATTCATAGTAGGTACCAACAATGTTTCGCTTAAGTGCTACTCAAGTTGCTCGTGCAACTCCACGTGTAAGGTATGTTTTTGAGTTTCAGCTATTGGATGAGAAAAGGGACAGAGAACAATGATAGGTACATGCCAATTGAATGGATACCATGAAATACCAGAGATAAACAATATTTCAGATCTCAATTGAAGAGAATTTACACTTCTGGACTGTCATTTAGTTATTGCTCTTACCAGATTGTGCGATTACTGGCTTATGTACTAACAAATTATTTCAGAAACTATGCCACTTTACGTGAAATTGAAATGCGTCTTAAATCGATCAAAAATATCGAAAAAATTACCAATACTATGAAGATCGTTGCATCGACCAGATTAAACAAAGCTCAAAGAGCAATGGCTGCATCTCGCGTTTTCCATAAATCAGATTCCGAATTTTTGGAGAACGCAGAACCAAAAGCATTGGAAGAAGAAGGTGCTCCAAAAGAAAAGACATTGTTGATTGTTGTATCATCGGATAAAGGTTTATGTGGATCGATTCATTCTCAAGTGTCCAAAGCAGCAAGAAAAAGAGCACAAGAATTGGATGGAAACGTCGATATTGTAGCTGTTGGTGATAAAGTCAAGACTCAATTATTAAGAACCCATGGTGATAAATTAAAGTTGGCATTCAATGGTGTTGGTAAAGAAGCTCCGAATTTCACCGAAGTTAGTTTGATAGCCGATGAGATTTCTAAATTAGGTCATTATGAAAATATCGAAGTTTTATATAACAAATTTGTTTCAGGAGTTTCTTTTGAACCTTCAAAGTTTTCCGTTTTTGCTGCTGATGCTATCCAAAACGCTCCTGGTATCAACAAATACGAGTTGGAATCCGAAGATGCTGCCACTACCATGAGTGAATTCTCATTGGCTAACAATTTATTAACTGCTATGGCTGAAGGTTACGCTTCTGAAATTTCAGCTAGAAGAAACGCGATGGATAATGCTTCTAAGAACGCTGGTGATATGATTAATAGTTATTCCATCTTATATAACAGAACTAGACAAGCTGTCATTACTAATGAGTTAGTTGATATCATTACTGGTGCTTCTTCATTGGATTAGAGTCATTATAGTTGTCTATAATTATTTAGTTGATTTATTTTATTTAAACAAAACAGAGATGTATATATAATCATCTAAAATATACGTCATGATATTAAACGTTTTATTGTACATTTTATAGTCTATAAAAATTAAGAAGAGTTGAGGGTAGTCTATAAAAATTAATAAGATTTCAACGTAGGTGGGGTATCAATTAATTTAATCAACTTTGATAGCTCCATAAATCTTCCTTATAAACGTTAGACCAGATAATACACCAACAGCTCCACATGCTACACCGATTAGGAAACATGCTATTGCCATATAACTGAAATATAGTAATATACTAACAAAATCATCCACGTTTAAGAAATTGAAAAAATAATAAATAGAATATGCGTAGATATACCATCCGATACTTGATCCAACTTGAAATGATAGCCATACCCAATTTGGATCATTGTATAATACCAAGGAAATATAAATTGCCACTATGGTCGACTCAATTATAATAATGATCAACATTAATGTAGTAATGAATAAAAACCCATACATGTAATAGAACGTAGTCTTCTCGAGCCATACTGAGTTAAAAATAAATAATAATTCAACATATACTATACCAAACGGTATTAATCCATAAACAGTTGTACGCTTCAAGTAGGTGATTGTAAGTGACGACATTGGTTTTCTAACGTTTGGAATAGCGTGTTTTTCATTTCGTGGACTTGCTGGCGGAGTTTTTGATAAATTAAATTTACGCTTATTACCATAGATTCCACCTGTTATACCTAATGGACATTGAATCAATATGAATAATACAAGGAATACAATCATGGTTCCAAATGGTAACGCAGTGGAAGATTCCTTAGCCCATACAAAAAAGTTTAAAATAAATATTAGAAGAAATAAGAATGCAGGTAATGCAGCACTGAATAATAATGATAACAACAATGTCTTGGCTGAATCATATGGTTGATTCAAATCATCCCCTCTAAATAGTTTGTATGAAATCATTCCTGCGTAGGACGAGATAAATCCTGACCCAATGAAACAGAAAATTGATAATGAAAAGAAAGCACCTTGATGATTGTTGAAAAAAGTATTTCTTGATGCAATCGAATTTAACATGAATATAATTATGACTCCAAAAACGGCAACAAACATTTGAACACCAGCAGATATTAGAGTTGTTAAAAACAAAGTGGCCGGAGGGACATTATTAACCTCGTTAATTAAAGTTTTCCAGTCACCCGTCGTTCCAACGGGCTCATTAACATGCGTTGGCAAAGAAGAAGATAATGATGATGAAGAAGTTTGAATATCTTTTCGCAAAATTTTGATCAATACGATTACCACGATCAAGGACCCTAAAAAGACGAAGATTATTGAATTAACAAAAGATATCCAATGAATATGAATATGGGCTCCGTTTGTTTCGTTTTCATAATATAAATCCCATCTTGAATCATAATCTATAGATTTATCTTCTCTCCAATAGACTGAATAAGTATAGGGAATCAACGTTCTTTCTTTAACAAGTTCATTATTTTCATCCATCCTGTATTTCAAAGCAAAATTTTCATAGCTCTTTGACGAGCCAGGACATTCTTCATTTATAACACTTTTGGGGTACACCTCGAAACCAACAATTGTATTTTTATCAATACCTCTTTCACGATGGTACCTAATGACCAAGATTACATGATTATAAATATAACTAGTGCCTTTATTAACAAAGCCCAATGGAAACCCAGCAGCATAATATTTATTCTTGTGGTTTGAACTTTCAAAAGTAGTAGCTCCGGGTAGACCGTCTAAAGTCCAATGAACAACATATCCATCCCTAATTAAGGATTCTGCTCTCTTGATCCCATTTTCACTAGCTCTTAAGTCACATAATCTACTACACGGCATATCCACTCCAAAATGTAGTTGATAGCCACTTTGCCATATTCTATCACCGCGCATAACTTCACCGAGGGATAGGTGAACCGGTTTGGCACCGTTCATTGGCGGGCACACGAATGGTAAGTTATAGTAACCATATGGTAACTGTGTAGTATCTGATTCAATTTTGTTTACTAGTAAATCCACTTTGTCGCCATGCTTGTAATAATTTGGCTGTGTTCCAAATTTAAAGCCATATGCTGAGCCAACAACGTATGATAGATATAATAATAATAGCAGAAGCATGCTAGAATATGGGGTTGTTGTTATGGTTGTTGTGTTTTTATCTTTTCTAATAGACTAAGATTCCTTACGTGACTATGTTTAAAACACGTACAGTAAATCAAAATTTCTCAATATTTCAAGCGAATGAAGTAAAAGCAAAGGTACTAAAATGATTAACTAATGGATAGTACACATTCAATAATTCCAATGTATCAATGAGTGTGCAAAGTGTTGGTTTTCTTCAAATGTTCTTCTCGTAATTATTATTATTATTGAATAAATGATTTTATTTATTTTTTTTTTCACGATTTGAAGTTTTCCAGTTTTCCAGTAGCTGTTTGTTGTTTGTACGTGAAAGATTCCACGGTGCCAAGGCGGGGGGATTAATAGAATACTGCAACTTATGTTCACCTTTCGAATGTTAAAAATAACATAATGCTAAGGTGGCTCAAGGATTATATATAACAATACAAACTTACCATATAATCATTGCATATTATCCCCATTAGGTATGGCAATGGCATTAGATTTTTGTACGCGTAAACAAAAGCTTTGCATTTCTTTGAGCCATGAATTCTCGCTGCCATAGAGTTCAAGTGGTTTGACAGCGACTTGATCATCAAATCATCAGCAATGTGTCCATTATTACCCAAAATGTTACTCGTTTTAGGCTTCATTTGTGAGGGTATGAAGTGTAGTTTCCTAGAATTTGTCTGTTATCTTTCTCCTAAGTTATTGACCACTTTCATCCCAATCGATCCCTCTACCAGTTAATTCTCAAGGTCGAGATGTAACGATCAAAATAAAGCCATATACTACTCACAGGGTAAGTTCACTCTTATGGATAACCACTCTTGCCTTCCCAAGTGGGGAATAATATAACTTAGAAGCATATAACTCGGAAACAAGTATAAACCAACCACATGAGTACAACTATCCAATCTGTGAATTGCTCTTCAGAAAATACGCGAGAGATCTCATAGATTGACATTTGTCATATAAGAAACAAAAATGATGTAAAGAAAACACAAGCTAAAACACATTTTGAGAAGATTTAATGAACAGACTTCTGTTTTAAAGGAGCGTATCTTGTTTAAATCAACGTACCCGCTTGTAATCACATTAAGTGGAAGGTCTATTGGTATAGCTTTATCGTCTGACCTTTCCAGAGGAACTCTCTTCCTCATCAGCACATTGAACAAGTTACACTATGCTCCAATTGAAACTCCACAGTTCAAAAATATATATTAACATAGGGATCAATATATGAACAAACTTATTAAGGTACCGCAGTTACCAGTCAATTGCATCATCTTCAAATGTAGATAGTATGCGATTTCTTAGAGTTTGATCACTGTACAAACAAGCCAGGATGTTATGGATATCCAAGCTATAGATGAGTAAAGGTTGCAGGTGTCTTGCTGTCGTAGCTCGCTGGTTGCCCTTTATTGTGGGACAGACAAGAAGGGTGATTTGTCTAACATCCCTGCCCGCGGATGTAATAACACCCCGCTGCTCATTCCAGTACGTAAGTTAAGTAGACGTAAGCAGGGAATCGCGACCCATGTCAACGCAACGTCGAGGCCACTGCTGCTATCTTGACTGAATCTTGACTGACTTGGAGACGGTGCTGAATTCCTTGGCTGTCACTAATTACTCCCCCCTTGTTATTTCGTGTCATGAGTTATGTGATCAAAGAAAATGTCAATTCCTAAAGTGAAGGTGTATCCTGCGCTTTGGTCATGGTAGATTGATACATTTGTTGAACCTTGCCCCATACTCCGATATATATCAATATTGCACACCTATATTGGAAGCATAAACGACATATTTCCGGCCTTATTGGCTGCAACCGACGCAATTCAAAAACCACGCGTAGCAGATCTAGGAATATTATTGAGTCCAGCGAGAAGCGGATGTTTCCTAAACCAGCCAACCGATGAGATGAGATCAAGATGAGGTAGATATGAAATGACTATGAAAAGTAACTGTCCAAAAAAATCAAATATTAAACAAAACCAATGAAATAAATAGTTTTACCGTACATTGTTTATCTATTTATCCTTTAGCGATTCCATTGCTTCTCTTATCAAATAATTACCTTTCGGATCCAAATTCAAAGCAATTGTAAACTCCCTTATTGCCAGAAATTTATCATTTTGCAAATTATACAATTGCCCCAAAAGAAAATGAACGCTTGCTTCATCAGGTGCTAAATCTTTCAAGATTTCAAAGCATTTCAAAGCTTGCGGATATTGCTGCAACGAGAACAATAATTGAGCTTTTTTGAATATCGGCAATGGATTCAACGGTTGTAATTTGTTCGCTAATTCGTATTGCTTCAACGCTAAATTCTTCTTGTTTAATTTTTCTAGCACCATACCAACACAACAAATAAGGATTACGTTGATTGGATTTATCGACACTGCTTTTCTAAAATGATAATCTGCTTTTTGATAGTCACCAAGGTTTATATATACCATTCCAATACCATATAATGCATTGTAATGTCTTGGATCTAATAAAAGACTAACTCTGAAATTCTCCAAAGCCATTTCATAATTATCATTTCCAAAATATTCATGACCCTTCAATGTGTAAGCATACGTGAATTTAGTATCTAATTTGATGGCTTTATTGAAACATCTAATAGCTTCATCGGGTTCATGTGTTAATGAAAACAAATTCCCAATAGCACACCAAGTAATTGCTGAATTTGGATTCAAGTCGTGCAATTCGTTAGCTAAATAAGTCAATTCGACTTTCTTATGTAAATGCCATAGTAAAGTCAGGAAATACTCCATATCTTCTAATCTTGTTCGATCTAGTTTTCTCAACTTATTGAAATAATACTCTGATTGTTTGTAGTTAACAATCTCAAAGTGTAGCCTACCTAGTTTACTCAACACCCAAGGCGTTTCTTTTTCATTTTCATCAAGCGATGACTCGAGTATTCGTATAGCTTTATAACAGTCATATTTGCACATACTTTTGTAACATTTGGCAAAAATTATATAAAGCTGTAGTAAAAGCTTCTCGCTTCTCTCAATTTCTTTATTTGTTATTATAGAAGAGTTAGTATTTGCAGAGTTTGATGATGATGCATCGGTTGTAGCAGAATCCAATGTTGCTGAATTATTTCTCTTTAAACTTCTCTTTTTTGGAGTTTCTGCAATGCTTTGCTGCGTCGGTTGAGAAATCAATCGTGATGTTATTTTAGAATATGCCCTACTATTCTTTTTTTTGTCATCAGGAAAGCTTGGTTTTGTAAATTCAAAATTATCGTGATGATGAGTTCCAGCATTTAGATTAGATTTTCGTAAAGGTGCATCAGGTACACTTGGATTTTTAATTCTTGGGGTTGAAAAATTAAATTCATCAACATGAATCGTTGGTGTTTTTGTACTCGTAGTTTGATTCTTTTTATCAGTAAATGGATTAGTTAGATCAGGAACTTCATGATTCCTTTGAACTACAATATCATCTTTGTGACTCTTGTAAATACTTTTCACCCTTACATTTACCCCCAACGCACTTAATTTTTGAAAAGCTTCAAAATCAAACTGATTGAACTTTAACGCATGAGTATAGTTAAGACAACTGCTTTTAACATCATTAATCCCTCGGTATAAATCTCCTAATAAATGATAGATCAGAGATGAGTCGGGTATTATACTCCTATTGTTCTCATAATCGAATCTTTGAATCATGCTTTTCCCATCTTTTTCATATAGACTCTTTATCTTTAACAACTGATATATCCCTTCTTTAAATTTATCCAACTCAAGACAACACTTACCAAAAAGAAAAGAGCATCCGACGTGATTCAATGATATTGCAGAAATCTCGATTAATCTATGATAGCATGTCTTTATCTTTCCTTGTCTAAATAATGTCAAACAATAAAGATATATTGAATCTAGATCTTTATTATCTATAGCTAATAGTCTTTCACTTGCAAACTCTGCATTCTTATAATTGAAGGTGTCTAATGAATGTATAATTATTGATCTCAAATATTGTTGTGTATATTGTATATTTAGATTGCTGATATTATTCTCATTTGAATCTTCGTGGTTGGTAGTCGATTGCATTTATATATCGGTTGTGGTGAGTTGCTTGATGATGGGTGACTTAAATGGTGTTTTTACCTATTTTGACATAATTAGTTTCTCTTTTTACTATTATTTTTTTTTGTTATTTAGTAAAGACAAAACCACATCAACAAATCTCTGGCAGTGCAAACTGCTTTAAATAATCATCGACAAAAAGTTGCTTACTAAGATCAAATCTTATATTAAAAGAATCTGAGAAGAACTATATAGCGTATCTGAATAGAAAATCATCATAATTGAGTTAAATTAAATAATTATGATTGTATAAGTATTACAAAATGTTTAAATATCAATCCGCCTGCTTCTTTATCTCTATTTTTTTGATTTAATAACAAATGTATGATTACCTGATCCATCACTAGTAAAAGCCAACATTTTATCCATTTTCCGAGACCCACTAAGTACTTTCCCAGAGGAATTTGAATGTATTGGCTTTGAACTATCTTCATTAAAAGTACTGGTATTTTCACCACTGGCGTTACTAACATTATGTCGAGAGTTACCGGACGAAGCAGTTGAATAAGGCGTAGAGGACACATTCGCATTGGTGGCATTGCTATTATGGTGTGAATTTTGACGTGACGGAGGTTTAAAGTTATTGTGATAATCAGCAAAATATCCCGAATTTGTGGTTGTTGGTGTTCCATTCGATGAAGAAGTACCACCTGATTTTGGTGATAATAATCCCGAAGCCAATAAATATGGTGATGCAAACCCATTTTGACTTGTTGACCTTGGTATTTGCGGTGTTGCTGGAACGCCGGCACTTGTACTCTTTCTATTACTGTTATTGTTATAAAAAGCACTGGTATCGACAGTTAATCTTGGTAAACCCGAGTCTGTATATTGAGTAGTGTCAACAGCTGTACTAGAAGTGTACAATGATGACTGGAATGATGAATCGTTAATGAAATCTTCCTCACTTCTTATGTATCCCTTGGCTCTTAGTTCTTCATCTTTCAATTTATTCTCTTCACGAGCTTTAGCTAACAATTCCTGAGCTTTATTCAAACTAACAGTTGGCGTAGAGCAACTACTAACTACTGGAACTGAATCATCAATGTCAATGGTAGCGGTCATTAACGCTTTGATCCAACCTCTCATGTCTTCTTCGGATTCCACAGCAAAATAGTGAGTTTTTGGTTGAGTAAAAGTTAAACCTTTTTTGAAACCAGGTGCCGGTGGAACCAACTTAAAACAATAACTACCAGCAAACGTTGTTGATGCATACATTGCAGCATATTTATCGCTCTTTTCCAAATCCTCAGCATCACTATTTATAGGTATAACTTTATGAGCAGTGATATCAATTAAACCTTTTTCTTTCTTGTCTTTTAGTGAAGTGAAATATGATAGTCTTGTACCGTGTAATGTAAAGTATCTTTGTCTCCAAGCTAAAGTATTGCTTGAACGCTTGGACATATAACCGCTATAACTAGCAGATTTTATTGCTTCATCTGGTGTTATTTCACGTATGCCTTCTTGAAAAGCTGAAGTTTTCAGTTTCTTAGAGCCCGTCAAATTGCGGAAATTTTGCGTCGATGTAGTACGAAGACTCTTTAATCTTGAAGCACCAAGACGGGTATTGGATAACACAGGTGTGGAATCACTTGCAGTTCGCCTCTCATCTTTGAGCGCATCTATTGATTTAGGCCTAGAAGCTGTAAAGTTCTGTTTCTTTGGTGAAAGATTAACTTCATCAATATCCACTGGGGAAGTGGGTAAATCAAATACTTGAGATTGTCTCTTTGGTGTGTTTGATGTAGAGTCTCTTTCATTCCCTTTTCTCTTGATTTGAGGAGGGGAAACCAATTTATCATCATCCCTTTGAACGTTGCTACTTTGAAACTTACCAATCGAACTCTGTAATGGAGTAGGTTTAGCAGAGTCATCATTACTTGAAGAAAGAAATGAAAATAACGATGAATGTCGCTTATGCTGATTAATAAAAGAGGAATTTCTCTTATGATGTTGACGGTGGGTCGAATTCTGAGATGGGTTTCTATTATGAGCAGAAGCTTGATCATAGACCGAGGAAGTAGGCCTTGAAGTACCTAAAGCATGACTTGAAGCATTGGTACGAGTCATATACAACCCGTAATGATGAGTAGGTGGTTCAAAATTATTGTTGCCACTACCACTGCCACTACCACTATTACCGCCAGCACCAAATTTATAATTGGTATTCATTGGACTATCTGGTGGAGGTAGTGGTGCTTTTCTAGGAGACATAAACGAGCTGTCTCCTGTTGTGTAATGCTGGGACAAATTTTCCATAGATTGAGATCGTTTTCTTTGATGAGTGTAAGTTGTAGATGATGTCTCACTTAATATTACCGAAGGCATTAATTGCTGGTGTTGATGTTGACCTTTAATTGATGGCGAGTTGTCTCCGTCATTAGGCACCGAATCCTGCAAAGTCGTGGCAGCAGTAGGAGGTGAGTTGTATGAAGATAAGGTTGTATTTTCCTTATTGGTTGATCCGGTGGATTGAGAATTTACTCGCGTTTGCTTTATTTTAGCACTTCTGGCATTCATTTCTTTCAATTTTTCAATTTCTCTATGGATCTCGAATCTTGTACCAAATGAATCAATTTCCAATTCTTTTAAATGTCCCAAGTCCAATTCAAATAATATTGGTCCTGTAATTTTATGTTTGGCAAATTTTCCGGCCACATCCATATCAAAGCCCAACACAAGAGCAAAGTATGACGAGACTTGTTTTGGAGTCCATGAGTGAGCTTGAAGAGGATTTAAGTCATCAGTTAAAGATTGCGCAGATGTGTTTCTTGTATGGGAATTTGCAGAAACCAAAGCAGCCGTGGCGACACTAGACTGCTTAGGATTCACCTCGTTGACTGACGATGAAGACCCCTGTATTTCTTCCAACGCTCTATCTATTTCGTTCTTCAAATGATTATTAGATTTATTTATGTTGTTGACATTACTATTATTATTATTGCTGGCGCTCACGCTCAATTTTTCTAAAGAGTCATTTAGATTTGAGCCATCTAACGATGATGAAGCGTTTGGCTTAAGACTGCTGGACACATTTGGGACGGTAGCGATATGATTATTGGCGGTTGACTCGCTGTTGCTGACATTGTTGCTGTGAATATTAGTGTTAGTGTTATTACTATGGTTGTCTTTACCCACCGGGGTCATCACTCTTCTTGATCTGGATCTCAATAAAGTTTTTTCTTCACTATTTGATAATAGCTGGGTAAAAGTTTTGGGATATAGACCAACGTCTCCCGTTAACAAGTTCTTACCCATGTACCAGCCGTCGTTGTACTCCCTGTCATCTGCCAAAACTTGAATTTTATCGCCAATTCTAAGACTTAATTCATCACCTAGTCTAGCGTTAAAATGTTTGATACATATATATGTTGCGCCATCCATGTTGATTGTTGATGTATTAGCACGGCTCTAGTAGCTATTGAAGAAAACCGTGGTGATAGGTATATCGATGCAGTTATAAGTCGTACAAGAAATGAAATGGCTGTAGTCGTTTTTCTGTTGTAGATTTATTTGTTTATTTATTTTATTCTATTCTTTTTTTTTGATTATACTCCGTTTCTTTTTTTTTAGTGTCTGTGTGGTTCGCCCTTCGCGTGGATCCTGTCTGTCTGTCTGGGCTGTCTGGCTGGCTGGCTGTCTTTCTGTTTGTTTGTTTGTTTGTTTGTTTTGTGTTTGTTTGTTTGTTTGTTTGTCGGTCTTTTTGTTTTTTTTTTCCCTGGATTCAGGTGGCTGCACTCAACTAGCAACAATATATTAAAGCTCTTAATATGGGATTCGTTAAAATAATAGCTTTTATATATCCAAATAAGTGAACCGTGAATCAGATAAATGGGTAGACACAATAAGAAGACAGAACTATTCAAGAATATCAAAATGACAAAATACAAGGGAAAAAATAGAAGAAAGAAAATTTAAGAAAAAAAGTGGATGGATCTAAATTTGTGTCTGTCTGATATTAGTAACTTTGGGTGTCAATTTGTAATACCAAATACAAATGGCGATGGCAAAGAACCACCAAGTCTAGAATCACAGGAGTAGTAAGTGAAAAGGGTGTAGAAGACGAACGCGACATTACTTTTTGCACCTGAACTAAGTCACCAATATTTGATATCATAATATCGTTATAAATTATCAATATTCATCAACTTTCGAGACGATTTGTTTGATATAACAGTAAGCTGCAGTTCCAATTGTTTTCTGTTGCTTGAACAAGGTACGTTACAATCTGATACTCGATTACAGTACCTGCCTACTCGTAAACTTATAGTGAGCATTACAGAATTCTTTATCTACTAATAAAACCATGCCATGTTATATGAACAATAACGTAGTTTTAACAGTAAGCTGTCATATTGATAATTTGAATTCGCCACCTCTTTGATTCCACAAGAAAATAAAGACAGAAAGGAATAAGAAGAAAAGTACAACGAGGAGCAATTAATCGCATGGACAAAGAATCGGTTGGTAGTTGAGAAAATGAACAGAATATTGAGCGAAAACAGAGATAGACATAGACTGGACATGGACCAGACAACCCACCGTCAACTTGATTGTGCATTAAAATGGTTCCAAAACCGATAAACGTTTACTCCCAAGTTATCCAACTAATGCCTTACAGCAAGTGATTGCTCATTTTGCCGTTTATGGAAATGATACTCGTTCAGATAAAGTTTTCGTTTAACAATTTTGGCAACACAAACAAACCCTTGAACTAATACGACAGTGAGCATGTATCGTTTAATCAAGAGAACTGCGAAATAATGATATTTAGTGCCGAATCATTAAAGTTTGCTGCAGATCTTTTTTTTTGACATTACAGCTAAGGGCCCAAAGCACTATAAGCTCAACGTGATCTTATTCAGATATTGAATGAATGTTACTTGAATGTCGGTCTCTTTTTATTTCACATTTCAATAGCCTGTTCTTTCTACAACCTTCTCAAGCGAACATTTCCGTTCGTTTCGGTCAAATATAGATTGGCTGAAAAATAGCAAGGATAGCAACCTCAATGTGAGGTGAGGATGAATTGGACGGTGGTCTTTACACATTGAACTGTATACTTCTAAGTTTGATGGTTGCAGAGTCACGAATTTCGTATCGTAAAAATATGCGACACTAAGAAAGTTTGCCACATATAATCACACAAACAAACAAGGACAGTATTTATCGTCACTGAAAGATGATTACAGACATGCATACAGGCATAGATAAAATCATGTATATATTGCATGCATAGCCCGATGAAAATACAACCTGACAGGTCGAAGCATTTTATCGGTTTACATACATTAGCCACGCCACTTCCTTTCACTTTTACATACTCTGTATAGATCAGCAGCAAGTGAATAGCGAAAGCAATACTGGTGTTTTATTCTGTGATTTTCTACCTACATTTTGTTCAGGGGTTCTTTCCTGTTGTAAACTAAAATCTACACCCACACACACCCACGCAAAAATACCTACAACTACTGTTGCCAAAAAAAAAAAGGTGAACAAGACTTATAATTACATAAAAAGAATAAATAATTAGGTTATAAATCCAAGCCAATAGTCAAAGACTCGTTCAAACACAGAAGAGAATCATAATTTGCCACTAGTTTCTAAAAGTCATCAACTATGTCCAAGAACAGTGATAAAAATGGTATGGATTTGACGAAAAATAGTAATCACTCAGATGACGATGATATCAGTATTAGAGACGCGGATGAGGACGATCAATATTCAGACAACGAAGATGATTCGCTTTTAAGATTATCGCAGCAGGCGCAGCAGAGAAGGTTGCATCAGCGGAGTAGTAATGCAAGTGGAGAGTTTTATGATCCCGAAGTTATCACTAATGGCGACGACGATGAAGAAGACGATTTTGATGGGGACGTAATAGAGGAGGACGACGACGAAGACGAGGAGCATCTGGAGGATCTTCGTCATGGTGTCGATGAAGATGAAGCTGATGCGGAAGACGAAATTGGTATGATGGAAACGGCCGATTTTTTACGCCAGCTAATGCAGGCTAGAAGAAGATCTGACTTGAATGTATCAAACAATGATAATGACGCAGAAGAGCATAACAACAGTGAAAGGAGTGAAGACGACATTCATAATGATGATGCTGATGTCGACGAGGATGAGGACGATGAAGATGATGATTCCCGGGCTGAGTTTTTGAGAGCCATAGGTGCTCTCTCTGCTACTAGAGGAAGCAATAGCAATAGCGGAAACTCCGGTACCGCTTCCGGGTTCGTTGATGTCATGCAGAGATTAATGAGTGGAGGAGTGATGTTTGGTGGTAATGTTCGAGATAGCAGCGAAATTGAAGCGTTAGTTAATAATTTGAATCAAAGAGATGACACATACCTCATACTTGAATCGTTGAATGAATTATCGGAAAGACTTTTAATGATGAATGGATTGACCGCAGAAAGATTAATACCTGCTAACAAACTAGCTAAAAGCTTGGTCAGTATAATGGAAGATCCGAAATTAGATGAAGAGTTGGAGTTACATTTAGTTGCATGCCGCTGTTTATATAACTTTTTGGAGGTGAACCTAGATTTCATTCATGATGCCTTGAATAATAATGCAATACCGGCGTTATGTCACAAATTAATGGAAATCAAATATATCGATTTAACAGAACAAGCCTTACAAACCCTAGAAATGATATCTCGAGATCCAATTTCTCATAATAGTATTATTTCTAATAATGGTCTCACAGCATGTTTGCAATATTTGGATTTTTTAACAGTTCATGCACAGAGAAAATGTTTAATTATAGTTGCCAATTCATGTACAAATGTCTCTGTATCAAATTTTCCCATGGTGAAGGATGCTTTTAATGCCATTTCCGAGGTGGTAAGAAATCATAACGATCAGATTGTGGCCGAGAATGCATGGTTGACTATTTCTAGAATCATAATGTGTTTCAGGAATAAGCCTGAGTATCTTAATGAATTGTTCCTGGAGAAGGAATTATTATTTAAAGAATTAACTAATGTTATATTGGTAAATTGTAATAAATCACTGAATACTAGCACTGAGTCTAATAAAATAGCATTGAACTACAATTCGTGTTTGAGTTTAATTAAATCTTTAATAATTTTGACAAGCGTCAGTATTAACGTCTCAAGAATTTTGCTAAGTGAATGTGAAATTGGACAGGCCATAATTAAATCATTGAATAAGTATGGTAGAGCTAAAGGTGAAATTGAATCTAAGAGTATTAAAATTAACAAAATATCAATTGAGGCGTTAATGGCTGCTCCAAAAGAATTAATTTCTCAATTTTTGAGTTTAATTGGCTATTTGTTACCTATAAATTATTCCACTGAAGGTGCGTTATACTTAAAGCCCGATTTCGAAGAGTATGAAGAAAGAAAGTCTATTACTCAATCTCGTATTGATTTATGTAAAGAAGTCATACCTAGTGAATACTGGACTTTTGTTAATGATGTTTGGTCATTGCTTATTTGTAGTTTCCAAGCAACAATGGATTCAGAAATAAGAAGAAAGGCTTTTATCAATTTATATCGTATTATCAATTCCAACATTACTAATGATTATTCTGTAATCAAAGATGTTGATGCAATAACTGGATTATTGGCTTCGGTGGTCAATCAGTATCAATCTACTTTGAGAAAGAAAGACTTACCCCAAAGCTTTCTCAGCACGAACGAAGGAGGAGATATTGAAATGCTCAACAGCGATGATGATGATGCCGATGATGCTGATGATGACAATGATGATATTGAACAGGAAGAAGATGACGAGAACAATGATAACGATACTGATGATGAGAACGAGGATAGTATAGAAGATGAGGGCCATGGTAGTAGTAGCAATGGTGAAGGTGTCGACGAAAGAAATAATGCACCTCCTATTAGAAATGCTCCAGTGGATATAAATAAACTCAACTTTTTAATGCTATTATTGAGTTCTTTAAAAATAATAAAAGTGTTACTAGAAAGAGCTTCATTTATTTTTATTCAGCCATTTGAAAGAGAAGGGTTAATAAGTGATGTTGTCCTGATTTTGAATGAATTGAAAGATAAAGTAACTAGTGAAGAAAATGTGCGAAGATCATTTACCTCACGTTCGATGGCTGCTTCATATGCAAATAAATATATTGATACTGAGTTTACGAAGGATTATGAATATGGAATGACTATATCTAACATTTATTCCAAAATTGTGGCTGCTGCTACCGGTATTAATGAATTATACCAAACCTCCAAAGTCTCTGACGAATCCCAAAACGATTTGGAACACACCCAGATTCTTCAAGATTTAAAAGCAACTCTCAATGACTTGAGAACTTGCAGAACATTTGATTACAATCAATGGTTAACATTATGGAATGGGTTCAAATATGCATTGAATGATGCCTCTACTGAATCTCCTATTTCCAGTTTTGAATTAATATCATCAGGTTTAATTGGAACATTAGCGAATATCTTTACATCTGAAACATCTGAATTTGGATTTGAATTCAATAGTTGCTACAAGGCATTTATAAATTCCTTCTTTAATAATAATATCCAAGATGCTAAAACTTTAGTTTACAAATTACAAGAGGCTTTAACTAGATCGGAATCATTTGATATCGTATCTGCTGGTAATATGAATTATCATTCATCTTATATTCGTGATCAAAATCAGGCAACTATAATGGCAAATCAGATCAAATTGAAATTAACAGCGGAAGGAGAGATTGGAGAGCAAAAAATATTTGGAAATATGCAAAATATGATATTATCCGTACATGCTATAGCTACCTTTAAATCAGTGTTTACATTTTTGAAGCAAAGATTCAAGTTTATTGAAGAAATAAGTGGTGCAATGGGTGTCAAGGAGAATTCAGAGGAAACAGGAGGAGAGGGTAGAAAAGCAGACTTAAATATAGAATTTTTAATCAATGGCGAAGTTATTCCAATTGAAACTACAATATATGGTGCTATTTATAGATCATTACAAGAAAAACCTGATCAGATTATTGAATCAAATAGAATTTGGTCAACTATTCATAATGTGACTTATAGAAAGGTCAGTTCAGAGGTCAATAAAGAGAGTCTATTTACTAACTACAACTTTGCTTACAGCGAACGTGAATTGAACGTCTATGACAATACCACGATCAGTATACTCAAGTTGTTAAAAGTTTTGAACAAAATGAATTCATTTGTTTATAATAATGGAAAAGGAATTTGCATTCTGGCTAAAGATTTTACGAATTGGAAATTAACTGTGAAGTTGAACAGACAATTAGAAGAGCCATTGGTTGTAGCAAGCGGAACATTACCAGGATGGAGTATACATTTAACTAAGCAATTCCCATTTATTTTTCCTTTGGAAACAAGGATTTTCTTTTTGCAATCTACATCATTTGGATATTCTCGATTAATCCATCAATGGCAATTGAGAAGTAATCAGGGTAACGAGGAAAATGGTAACAATAGCAACAGTAATCTACGTAATCAAAGACCCCAATTAGGTAGACCGACAAGACATAAAGTTAGAATTGCAAGAAAACAGATTTTACAAAGTGCCATTAAGGTTTTAGGATTATATGGATCAGCACCTGGTATTTTAGAAATTGAATATTTTGATGAAGTTGGTAGTGGTTTAGGACCGACTTTGGAGTTTTATTCAACAGTTTCCAAAGAGTTTTCCAAAAAGAAATTAAAATTATGGCGAGATCAAGATCCTGGTACAGTTGATGGAGAAGCCTATATTGTTAATAAGTATGGATTATTTCCATCCCCAATGGATAAATTTCAGTCAACTGGTGAAAATGGTAGGAAAGTGTTGTATTTTTTTTCATCCTTGGGTAAATTTATTGCCAGAGCATTATTGGATTCAAGAATTATTGATTTCAACTTTAACCCCGTTCTTTTGAAGTTGGTTCAGTTGTTGAATCAAACAGGTACTCAAAAGGCAAATAATAATCATAAGTTGATGAAGAAGATGGCAACATTAAATAATTTAAGATTAGTTGATGGTGAATTGGCTGATTCTTTGGAGCATTTATTAAAATATATAGGTGAATTTAACAAAGTTGATGCAAGTCAACATCGACTGATTGCAATTGACAGTGCTACTGTGCAAGATTTGGCATTATTTTTTGAATTACCAGGTAGTCCAAATTATGAGTTAATACACAATGGGGGTGAAACTCCAGTGACAGTTGAAAATTTAGAATTATACATTAATAAAGTAATTGAAGCTATTTTATTCACTGGTATAATCAATCAAACCAAAGCATTTATGGAAGGGTTTTCAAAAGTTTTTCCAATTAGTTCTTTAATAATCTTTTCGCCGGATGAATTAGTTGAACTATTTGGAAACGCCGAAGAGGATTGGTCATTTGATGCATTATCATCGGCAATAATTGCCAATCATGGATATACCAAAGAATCTACAGCTATTAAGTCATTTATTAACATTTTGATTAATTTTTCCAAAGAGGAAAAGAGAGAATTTTTACAATTTTTGACAGGGGCACCAAAATTGCCTATTGGAGGATTTAAGGCATTAAGACCTGAATTAACGGTTGTAAGAAAGCATGCCGAAGATGGTTTAAAGGATGATGATTATTTACCTAGTGTAATGACATGTGCTAATTATTTGAAATTACCAAACTATTCAAATGAAACAATCATGAAAGAAAAATTATTGAAAGCTATAAGAGATGGGGCCGGTGCTTTCTTGTTATCGTGAATTGTACATGTACATAGGTTACGTAGTCTAGTATTCAAATGCAACAGTGAATGTAGTAAAAGTATACGGACAATTCCTGTATATAGGTTACAAATCCTATGGTTATCCCTAGAGGATGGAAAAGAACAAACGAACGCAATTAACACAATCACTTAATTCATTAAGTAAAATACAGAACCAATAGGGCGACCGTGCATAGTTAGCATTCATGACATCGATTAAACTTAGTGAATTGGTAGATTCATTGATTGAGACATCGCCACCGGCGGAATTACACCAAGTGAGCAAAGACATATCGACATTGACTGGAGAGTCCAACATTGAGGATTCCGTACAATCGTATATCAACGAACACACAAGTTTGGTCTCCGGTCGCATTGTGTCGAAGTATAACAAGGACGCGCAGAGCTCGAAGTACATTGACTATGTGAGGCGCGAGAAGTTCAATGTTGATTTTATGAGAAGCGGGGCCAGCGGCGGCGTCATCATTGACGTCGAAAAGTATGAGAATGAGGATGGAACTGCGTATCCAGAATTCTATGGAGATTTGTGCAAGGGGTTAGAGAAGTACGGAGCGGATTTCTACCCGGGCACGTTTGCGTATACGGTGATACCAAGTGAGGAAGCGTTGCAGGTGATAGTGATTGGACAGCGAGCCAACTCGGGGAATTTCTACACTGGGCAATGGAAGTCGAATTATGTTGTTCGTGATGAAGAGATCACCGGAGATGTTGATTTGGACATTCATTACTTTGAGGATGGGAATGTCCGGTTGAAGTACACAGATGAAGTCAAGGGGCGCGTCAAGGAGAATGCAAGTGAGATTATCAACTTTATCAATAATAACGAAACAAAGATTGTCTTGAAGCTCATTGAATCATTCGAACAATTGAACAATGAGAGTTTCAAGAACTTGAGAAGATTGTTGCCCGTCACTAGATCAAAGATAAATTGGGGCAGTGCCATTGGTAATTATAGACTTGGTCTGGATGTAGTTAACAAAAGATGACGAGCGTATTTGCAGTAACTAAGTAAAGATTTATATTAATTTATATAACATCCACAATATAAAAAATAAAAGTAGTATCATTCCTACGATTCTCGTCAAGCTTGCATTTCGATTCATCACTGTGCGCAAATCATTCGACGTTTTCTTCACCGAGTGCATCATCGATGTGAAATTATCATTAAGCGAATCTAGTAGAGAGTTCTCTTGCTGTATGCCACCATGAATATCCTGATCGATTGTCGTACGAAACTGATTCAATGTTTGCGCGAGTTGTTCGAATCTTTGATTATTTTGCTCCTCTCTATGAGAATATAACGAGTCTCCCATGATTAGCACTATGATTGACAGGTGTAGTGTAGATGATTATGTACTGTAGCGTTGGAATTTTTTACAGATCAGCTTTTTTGTTTTTGTCGTTCTTGTGTTCTTTTTGTTTTTGTCGTTGATTATCTTGGTGTCAAGAGTAAAACTACTACTATACTGAACGTACAACAATAATTATTTGCATACATGCTCTGTATGTTATGCCTATATAGTCTAGAATGGATTAGGTGGTTGATACGCATTACCAAATCCAGCACTAGTATTCTGTTGTTGTAATTGCTGTGAAGATGACTGGGATATAGAATATTGAAATTGTTGTGCATACTGTGGTTGCGAATATTGTTGTGCCAGCTGTTGTTGTTTCTGTTGCTGCAGTTGTTGTTGTTGTTGGCGGTTTGGGGATATTTGATCAACTGGATATGGAGTATATTGACCATACATTGTTCCACCAGTTTGTTGTTTAGCTCTGTTTGAAATCAGTTTATCTAATAAGTCATTATATGATTTAACTTCATTATTCAAATGATTGTTTAAAACTAAAAGTTCTTCTTTTCTAACATTATATTTATCAATAAAATTTCCCAACTGAATTCTTAATGGTATAATTTCATTATATAACTGAGTAATTTCATCTTCATTTATGTTTGGATTATTAGCATTACTATTGGCACTGGTTAAAACTGCCAATAATTTATCAATTTTTTTTTGTTCAGTATTGAGTAAGTTATTTTCAAATTCAGCTTCTTTGGCTAACTCTTGTGGTGACTTATTAATTATAGGAGTTACATAATTCAATGGAAATATACCAATTTTCCCATTAGGTAGAGAACCTCTCCACCAATCGCGATAAACTGATTCAATAACAGTTATTACATCGCCTTTACGAAATGACAATTCATCTGCCTCATAGGAAATTAAATCATACAAGGCTCTTACTTTAGAAACCGTGGCAATAGTTTGGGTATCTTGCGGCGAGTCGGGTGCTTTGTCATCTTTAGTTTCGGGCAAAGGCTTGTTATTGAGATAATTCTTCTTTTGAATGGTTTCCTGCTCTCGCTCATATTCCTGTAAAGATAATTTCAAAGCTCGTTGTAATTCTTCATCTTCTTTAATTTTATCTCGTTGAGTTCTTTCCTGTTTGGCTGGTTTAGAAGGTGCCTGCAGTTGTTTAAAATATTGCGGATATTCCGATTTAACTTTCAAATAAGCGTCATTCATTGGTTTCAATGAAGGATCCAGTTTGAAAGTGTCATTCAACTGTTGAAACACTCTAACTATCTTATATTTCACAGTGATATGTAAATGTTTATCGGATAATTTTTTAATTAAGCAATCTTGCAAAAAAGACTTAGTGGCAATTTCTTGTTTCATACGAGATCCGCAATTCTCAGCCACAGCAATTATTAATGATAGAGATCTAAGAATTATATTTGCATCTTTGGTAGATGCTATTTTGGATTTCAATAAAGTGATTGCTTGTTTTGTTCCTAATTCTGGATCAGATGATATTTTATCACATACATCAAGTATATATTGCCAATTATCAGACGTTAAAGTGGGGTCGGTAGCTTTATTGATTAAAGTTTCTAATGATGGCATTAAAAAATAGTTAATAGCTGGATCACTTGGGCTTTGTAATTTGAAAGTTAGGGAAGGCAAATAAATGTAATGGGCTATGGACAACTGATAATTGACTGATTGATTATCTACAACTGGATCATTTTAATCTGCGAGTCAATATTACCAAGCTAGGAGTAATTACATACAGGAACACATGAAAGCAGGTTAGCGCTACCACTCGGTCACATCGAAGGCTTACTGTGTTTCTTACGAGGGAGCATAATTCATATTTATATAGCTAGATTGACAGTTTATATATATACAAAGCCGCCAAATATTCATCAGGGATAAATTTCACTACCATTTCTCCTCATGTGAATTATTGGTTTGCAAAATGTGGTTCAGTATGTTTAAATCTGTATCACATCCGTTATATACATTATGACGCAACGGGAATAATTGTCAATCATCTCGAGGGTTTGCACAAATTTCCAACAGGAGCTGAATTTCTTTGACTAATACGAGATAGGCCAGTGTTTCACTCAAATGAATGCTTTTCTTTTTTCTTTCTTCATATTTGCCTTAATTCATTATTATTGAACTGTAGTTTAATCTCCCAAAAAGGCTCACATAATCTTTTTTCATTGGCATCATGTAGATGGTGGAAGTGTAGGAAGTTCTGGGATTGTATCAAAAGTCAATTTATTGGTCCTTGCCTGTCCCTTGAGTGTTGACGACAAAAATGAATGAAACGCATGCCCAAGCATAAGCTTGGGGTTGCGAGTGTAACAACCTTTAATTCTTAGATGTAGTTTGCTAATTCAATAATTGACACTTCCAACGCAGTAGCTTCACCTTGGGCTTTATTGTTAAAAGGATATAATACATAACAATATATACTTTTATGAATTTGGACTATGTCTTCATCCTCACATATTTCATTTATGCTCAAATGTTTTTCATGTTTTGTTAATAGTTGTATAACAGATAATAATCTCAAACCCATAAATAGTACATAATTAAATATAATGCATATTTTTGAAGACAAAAATTGGAATTGAGCCAATAAATTTAGCTTAAGGTGAGAGTCTTAACCATTAGACGACCGACCGGAGGGACCAACCCACCCGCCGAAGGAAACACGAGTAGTGGCTTCAGAACGAACATGAGAAGAATTAGTGAACCCATAAAACTTAAAACAACCTTTTTGCTTTGAATACGTCATTACTCTAATCGCTTCTTTATCTCTAATGGCTAGTCCCTGGCCTTACTGGCTGTAACCCTAAAGATGTTAAGAACAACTATTTGATCTCGCAAATACCATATCATTTAAATAACGTGACTCTGGTTTTCTGGCTTTATCTATACTTTGCAAATCCATTGACAATACCAATAAGCTCACTGCTTGGTAACTCGTATATTCTATCAATACTCCATACATACCTATGGAAGGTCTTTTGTCGCCATGTCTATCGAATTTTGAACGAGCGAAAAACAGATAGAGATATTGCTTGAAGTATTGATAATCTTTACGTGATAATCTTTACGTGGTCTACCGCTACATCTTCAAAAAAAAATGCATATTGGGCCATTGCTCTGAGTTTTACATATGATGTAGTAATGGGCTTTGCAAGCTATGCAAACGACTTTTTGCTGGGTGATGCGCTTTCAGAATATGTTTATTTAGTATTCTCTTTGAAGCCAAATTCTATGGCAGATTTGCTGTTGCCACTTTCCACTGAATCTACACTTTGATCTTCTATGAGCACTGTGTGCTTACCACCCAACAGGTTCTAGTAATGGAAAATAGGTTGTTGAGAACTTTAGTAATAGTTGGAATGTGTATTCAGTTGACTCTACTAAATGTTTGATTTAAGCCGACTTTTTGAAGAAACAACGAGAGACATAACAGCAAATAGTTTCCCCTTGCAAGGCGATTCTTTTAGAAGCTTTCGTATTGACTGTATACCTTGCATGAAGTTCAAACCAAGAATTTGCAGCCAGAAAAAAAGAACAACGAAAAGGGTTTGCGATCACCGCTTAGAGTTATATCAACCTTTTTAAGAATAAAATAGTTCTCGATATTACGACGCAAAATATAATGACAAGGATAAGGCTCATACCCTTGAAGATGAGGCATGCACTGGGATACCTCTAAAAGTCAAGAAATTATGTAAAAAGCATGAAATAAGACATTTTACATGAGTGTCCTCACTCAATTCATACCCCCCAAGGAAAAGAGTCCAATTCCAGTTCCAATTCCAGTTCCAGCTTTAGCAATAAAATAACTTTGCCAGGATTTTATGAAGAAAAGTACTTGTTGAAGGTCACAAACTTTCACTAACAAACTTTTTCAATACAATGATAAATAAAACGCATTACCCTACAGCAAAAACACTCGCATTTGCTCATTTGCCTCAAGTATTGGCCGCGGCGGAACAAACAAACGCAGGGATACAAACCAGATTGTTAACAAAAATAGTCAAACAACCTCACAATCTCAGCACGCGCTGATGCACTTCTTTCGATATATTGCATAGTCGTTGAAGACTAGCTTCGTATTGTTGTTTTCTCTAATTCTGGTTCGTATTTCAATAAACCATTGGCTATGCTGTGTTATGCTGTGCAGGAAAACTTATCGCTCATTTCATTACTTTTACCCCTATTTTTGATAATTGTAATATGCAGTATACAGTATAGAGGGATTTTAGTACCCAGTTGCACGACCAGAACAAGCGGTGTGTACTGCATATGATCTTCTACAAATCCGTAAACCATGAATTATTTCAGACAGCTTACATGGCTATTTTCAAGTCTATTATCAGTTTTCGTGCCAATCTCCAATAGCTTATTGTCTTTTTTGTAATCGAATGATTGGTTGGTTGGTTTTGCAGTAAGACTTCTCTGATAGACAACTAAATCAGCCAAAATCGTTACACGAAAGAAACTAAAAAAAAAACAAAAGCGAGACAAAAAATTTTCTCTTTTTGTTACAAGAAAAACTGATCCTTTCACCAACCGCTAAGACTTTAACATCTCTGACTCAGGTTACAACAATAAGTATAACTACAACTACCACTGTTACTACTACGACCGCTGCTACTGCTAGAATTGGTGGTTGATATTAATCCTTTACTTGTTGTCCTACGCCTTGCATATTCTCAGCAATTACGAACCCATTTTTTCTTTGATCTATTACAACTATAAACGCAATAGAGGTAAAGCTTCATTAGTTCCATTAAACTATTTTAAACCATTTTCAATCTTTCAAGAATGAGTTCAACTTCTTCTAATTCAGAGTATTCTCACAAGTACTCCAGCCAACATCTATCACCTCCAAGCTCGCCTATCCGTCGCCAGCGTTCTTCATCAGTCGGTGAGATAAATGTCGGTGACACTTCTTCGCCTTCTTTTTCTACAATGCCAATATCAAAGTCAGCCAGAAGAAAGAGCAATGCCAGACTAATTGAATTGCAAAAAGAAAGTAAATCTGATTTGGCAATTTTGCACAAATTGATGGTCGGTTTTAATGAATTGACTTACAGACATACGTGGATATGGCCCTTGATCGTATTAAATATTGCATTTGGAACTTTTTATCTTTCTTCACCAACAGGAAGAATTCATCAATTTTTACAAGACATGATTGTACCCTCCTACCATATGCCTGGTACTGATCAGTATGGCAAGGGAGTGAATGATTTTAAGTTTGTTGGTTTTTATGCTATATTTTTCACATTCTTAAGAGAATTCATGATGTGTTGTGTCTTGAAACCATTGAGTATTTATTTCGGGTTGAAGAAGGTAGCTAAACAAAAGAGATTTATGGAACAAACCTATGCCATGTTTTATTATGGTATTACTGGTCCTTTTGGGTTGTGGATTATGTCGAGGACTCCTTTATGGTTTTTTGAAACTGCCCCATTCTATATTGATTATCCTCATAAAAGTCACGAAATTTGGTTTAAAATTTATTATTTAGGTCAAGCTGCATTTTGGGTGCAACAATCAGTTATATTAGTTCTACAATTGGAAAAACCTAGAAAAGATTTCAAAGAACTAGTTTTACATCATATGATTACAATCGCGTTAATTTGGTGTTCTTATAGATTTCATTTTACTTGGATGGGTCTCGCGGTTTATATCACCATGGATGTGTCTGATTTCTTTTTAGCTTTGTCAAAAACGTTAAATTATTTGAATTCTTCATTAACGGGTCCATTTTTCATTCTTTTCATTTGTGTTTGGGTCTATTTAAGACATTATTTAAATTTGAAAATTTTATGGTCAGTCTTAACTGAATTTAGGACTGTTGGTGAATGGGAATTAAATTGGGAAACTCAGCAATATAAATGTTGGATTTCTCAGCCAATCACGTTTTTCTTGATATTTGCTTTACAGTTGGTTAATACTTATTGGTTGATTTTGATCTTCAGAATCTTGTATAGATATGTTTTTTCTGGTCAGCGAAAAGATGAAAGAAGTGATGATGAAGAAGATGACGAAACCGAAGAATGTGATAGTGAAGGAGACGAAACTAAAAAAGATCAATAAATGAGATATAATAATATCATATTAGAATATGGTTAATTTACAGTATAACGGTCAAGATAAATAGAAGAACCACTTTGGTGTCTAATGTGGTATTTTTAATGTTGATGATGAAGATTTTCATGTGCTAGCTAATTTCAAAGATTTTTAGATACTTTTACTATATTTTGCTACCGTTCAAGCTTTGAAACCTGTATCCTATGTATTTATTACTCTTTATAGCTTAGAAATTGCTCATATCTTACTACATAATTCTAATAATTAATAAATAATACGAAATATTAATCAGAACTTAGCATTCAATACGTCTCATTCAATATTCTCTTTGCAAACATACCCAAAGGACGAAGTCCCTTGATATTTAACCATACACATATTCGCTCACACACATAAACTTTAGTTCATCTATTTGCTGGTAGAAATGTCATAAACGTTAAAGTGATATACGAATTATCATGAAAAGGTACCAGGAAGAAAAAAAAACGCCTCTTAATTTATCAAGGGTTTGATCTGAAAACTATTGTTTACGTTTTCGATCTAGTTTCCTTTCGCAGAAACAATTCAACAAGTACATCATGAATTACAACCAACTATCCCGTCTCTCGAAAGAAGAACTAATACAACGATGTCTAGATTCGGAGCTCATATTAAGCGAATTCCAAGAATCAAGCAAAGAATTGGAAAAAGCTCTAGAAGATGAATTACAAGAATTGGAGAATAACAATAACACACTACAATCACAAATATCGAGCTTTAAGAGACAACTTGAATCATCAAAGACGCAAACTATAAACCTCAATACGGAACTAAACAAGTTGCATGATACCCTAAATGACAAAGACGCGGAGATTAACAAGCTACAACAGAAATTGGTCAAGATTGAAATCTTGAACGATTCCATGGAGAACAACGATCGGATTTTGCAAAACAAGTACGAGGTCCAGCAGCAATTCAACCATGAATTGCTTGAGAAATTGGCAATCTTGGAAAACGATTTGGACAGAGAGAAACGATCCAATGTGGAGAAGCAATTGTACATCACGAATTATCAGAATCAAATCAAAGAGTTAATAAAAAGAGAGAATGCGGGGCTGCTGCTGCCAGACGACGCCGACGTGTCGATGATTAGCATCAGGGAGATGTTAAAAAGCACACCGCCACCGCCTAAGAATCACAAGGTATATGATATGGGAGCGATAAAGAAAAGCGATTCATTGAGAAAATTAAAAAGTTTAACGATGGACATCGAGGCATTTTTGGGAAATTTCTCGAACACTAGTTCAACCACAAACTCAGTGTTGAAATCGGCCTCAACTACTCAACTAATAATGTCATCTTCAAATTCATCTACACCAGTACCTGGCCCAAGTAGTAGGAAATCAGATAAATTGTACAGTAGTAAAGAAAAACGAATATCTTACAGTAAAAGGTTTCTGGATTTACCTTCAGTTAAAGGATCTCCGACTACATCGAGTGGAAAGACTAATAGTTTGGATAGAGATAGACCCAAGTCTTCGAGGTTTCTAAAGATAAGTTGAGAATTATCATCATTTCCAACTAAGTAGTTATATTAGAAATATATATATATTCGGTATTCGGTATTTGTTATACCGTGATATGAAATTTATTATATACTGTATATAAAATTTTATTTGTTGATTCCTACAAACAAAATATAAAACCTCAATTAAGTGTCCTTTACAACACCAGTATTAGACGTCAAAAATCCATCTGCCCTCCTTCATAATGGATCAATTCTCCAGTATGGTCAATCGTTTTGACAAAATAGAGATATTCAACTATCTAACAAACCGAAGCCGTCTGTTAACTAGAGCTGAAGCCCAAGAATCAGATTATCACATTTTTTTATCAGAGTTGATTCAATTGATTGAGAAACAACAACAACAGCAATCAAAAAAGAAGAGCGAAGATACCTCGAATCACTCAGAATCAGTTTCATATAATATTTACCGATTAGTGAGTAAGAATCTTGTGTTTGTATTGAATAAATTACCTTCCAAGGTCTATGATTTAGCCAATCAATTATTGAATAATTTAACGTTGAATGAATCGGGGGAGCTAGACGTGATATCGGAAATTAGTATCATTGTATTGATTGACCTATTTGAGAATTTCCCAAATCTGGTGGGATCCTTGATTGGTTTTAGCATATCCCAGATTTATAAGATTTTGAAAAAAAGTCCAGGTATAAATAGTAATTTGATATTCTTGTTGAATTCAGTTACCAAAAATGCTACAAAGTTGGACATTGACGAGAAAATGCAATCTAAATTGATGAAAATAGTTACGAAATCAATCACGATGGAAACAATTTCGTATGATATGGAGAATAAGAATTATACTTCGACAATATTGTTGAAAAAAAATTATATATTGTGTTTTAAAAATTTATTGCTATTGGCGGTCTCAACAAACTATGAAATGTTATTGGCGGCTTCAACAAGTGCAAATTCAGCAGGGGCAAAATTGAAACCTGAAGTCATAATGAATCAACAACATCAATTTCAAACTAATTTGTTGACTACGAATGAAAAATTCTTCAATTATGCGTTGTCAAACTTTGCTAAAGAAGTGCGAATTGCAATGGTTGAGTTGTTAGCGAACTTGTTAATAAATCTCGTTCCAACTGGTAAATTTAGTCCTATCGAATACTTAATCACTTTATACCCGTTACCTGAAAACAATCAATGGGATTCAAGTCTATCAACTAAATTTGATGAAAATAATGAACCAGTAATTGATATAAAAAAGGACAAAAACACAACATTGGGTCATGATAGTGATGCCATAATTAATTCGAATTTGGAATTGGTATTGTATCAGTCAAGTATATTAGAGTCATTGATATTTTACTTACAATTGGAACAATTTCAAAACCCCGAATTTTTAGCAAATAATTTAACATCAATATTGGATTTACTATTGGCAAAATTTGTTGATTTGAATTCGGTCAATAATGGATACCATGTACAAAACCAACAATGGAATAAATCTTTGAAGACGTGGAGTATTGTAATTGAATACATGATACAAGAAACTGGATCAACTTGTCATGATATTTTGTGTGAATTTTTGTATTCAAAATTTACCAGTAATGATCAATCGCACAATGACGAAATTGATCTTTCGCGGATGAAAAGTTTGAATAAAGAAAGAAAAAGAGAATCTAGAATTTTTACATTTAAGTCTAGCAAAAGCTCAAAACTGAAAGATTTATTTAGCCGTGATGTAAAACCTTATACAAATCAATACCAAACGTTTTTCTTGTTATTCATTATTGAAATGTTATTACCTTATGGTGTCAATTTTGAATCCATGAATGAGAAAAATATACCTACACCGAGAGTTTCCGACAAAGAATTAGAAGATGATGACCTTGAATTATCTAAAAGTAACTCTGAAGATACCACATCATCATTTATTAAAAATATTTTGTTTAATCTACTTGTGAATAGCAATTATTACATTAGAAATTATGCTTTGCAAACATTGTTAGTATATGCACAGAACAATCTAGTCGAAATTAATCAATTAATATTGCATGCTTTCAGATTAGTAGATCAAGAACACAAACATTCTGATAAGGAAACTCCAAAAGGTGAGGAAAATATCTGCAGTATATCATCAGTGAGACTTTTAAGCTATTCATTAACATTATCATCTTTAATCAAACAAACGGATCCAGCATTACTTCAAAATTCCACAATTGTCAAAGTATTGAGTTTTTGTACTCAGAGTTTAAAGCACAATAGTAATTCAAGCGTAAAAAATATTAGTTGTTGGATTATATTATCTTCATTAGTTACATTGTATAATTTTTCAGAATATGTTAAACTAAATTCATCACAGTTTTTGGTATTTTGGAAAAGTTTATTAACTTCACAATTCATAAGTACCACAATTGGTGGAAGCAGTCTGCCTGAAGGACAAGTTAGTGAAATTATATCAAATTTGAAATTGAGAAATTTTGCCTTAGTTTGCTTATTGAATTACTTAAATTCAGTTGAATTAACACCGGAATCTTTGAAGCAAATACAATTTTTATTAACAAAATCATACAATTATCTTTCTTATCTCGAAAGTAATATCGAAGGTGTTGGAGCTATCACATCATTGAATAGTCTGAGTGTCAATAAATCCGATTATAATCCAAATATGATCAACAATATACTTTACACCAACTATTCATTTAATAATCAATTATCCACAGATAAATGTTTAATCAGTCTTATCCTATATAGTAAGAAAATCATTTTGCAAAGTTTCACTAGATTGGCCACATTATTGAAAAATGATATAAATTCAAATATGATTATTTTCTTGATTAAAGTATTTAGCGATTCTAAATTATTTTCAAGAATCCAATCGAGTGATAACGAAAAGCTATCAAAATCCAAAATTAAGGCACTTAATAAGGTTGGTGATTTATCCGATGAGGACATCTTGACGTTAAATGAAGATTATAACTACTCTTTTGGAGTAACTAGTAAAATGAAGTATGATTCAACTAATATTGATGAGTTATTAGTCAAGTTCCCTTTTGAGTCAACTGATAAAACTACCACGCACTGGTTAAGAAACACATTCACTAGTAAAATTAGAGAAGTTCCCAAAACGGGGATAGAGTTAGATTATCAACTTAATGAACTTGGTGCATGGTTTGATTATTTCGAAAAAATGGCATTTCAGTCAGTTGATAACTCGCTTACTTATGATCCAAATATCTTTCTTACTCAAGATTATTCATCACAGGAAAAATATTCCACAAATTTGATAATTTCATTAGTTGATTTATCTATCGAGTTGTTTCAGCTATTATTTCCTTACTTGAGTTCTAAAATTCAATTTTCATTATTGGAACGAATTAGAAACTCTTTAACTGCTAATCCAATCGATAATCTAAGATTGAAAGCTATCGAAATAAACATTTCCGTAGCCTTACATGGTGTTGTATCAAATATGATGAAAAAGAAACTTGTATTGGATAATGATATTACTCATGTTATCATAGATATTACCAAAAGAATTCAGATAAAAAATGATCAATTAATTAAATTAAATGCTTCAACGATTGGATTATCGACCAAGTTACTCGATAGAAATGGAGTACATAGTCAAATTACAAGTTTGATTAATGATATAGTAACAGATCTGAATCCCTACAAGAGAGGGTTTTCAATTTTGGCACTTTCATATATATATTCAACTACGAAGACTGGGTTCCTGGATATTTATAGCATTTTGTTGCAATTGATGAATGACCCAAATCCTGTAATTTATCATTTCACATTACAATCTGTATTACAAATTTTTGAAACAAATCTTGATAAACTATCATTCATTCCAGATATCTTGAATAGATTGCTCAACAATTATTTGAGCGAGTCTTTTGGATATGATGTCAATAACAACATTCTTGTGAACTTGAAAACCAAGTATAGATCAATTGGCTTGACTACAAGATTGTTGAAATTGTTTGTTAGTTCGCTAGGTCCTGTTTTGAGAGATTGGCCTCAAGATAGAAAACTGCAATTTCAAGATTTGATTGTATCGTTGAGTTATGGTATTGGACTAGCCACATTGGATGATTATGTTGAAGTTTATAAATATTTACTTGGACTATTCCAAGTGTTGATTATCTTTGATCCTAATTTAATTGACGAAGAAATAGACTTTTTCAGGGACTTGTTGAATTTAATTATCTCAAAGAATTTGAAAGTTTGTTTAGCCAGTGTTTCTCCAACATCTTTGAATACTGATACAATTTTTCCATTCAATACTAGCTTTGATTTATATTCTGCAGCATATGAATGTTATTATGAATTATTAAAAATTTCTGGTGTTGAAATTTTAACACCTGAGACTATAAATTTACTTTGGGTATCAATGAATATAAAACCATGTCTCGAATTGAAAAATCTTATCAAATTGTGGCTTGAATCTAGTCTTGATAAAAATTGGTTTGGTATTTTAAATTCTTTATTCAAATTAAGTTCCAAGAAATTAGTTGGGCCTTTTATAGAAACAAACTATCAACAAAAATTATTGCCATTACTGCAAAGACAAAAGAAGAAAAATAGCAACAATGTGGACTTTAAAGATGAAGAAATTGAAAATATCGTCGGTGAGAGTAATTCAGATCTTGATAAAAACGAACCTATTTCGTGGGAATTTAAATTGTTCATATATGAATTATTGAATCATTTATTATCGCTTGCTGCAAAGAATCCAAAATTAATTGAAAAATTAAAATCAAAGATTCAAGATATTGTCAAGCTTTCATTTCTTGGTTCAACTTCTTCAATAATGGAAATTAAGTTAAAAGGTATCGACTTACTTGATAAAGCTTTGGGATTGTTTGGTGAGCTACCTGATCCATTATATCCCAGTGTGTCTATTTTGGAACAACAACAAGCCCAAATCATTAGTGCCTTAGTTCCTTGTTTCACTCCAGGTAATGATTACAGGGTTATCGTTGATGCTATTAACGTTTCGTCAAAGTTTATCAGCTTACCAAGAATCAAGTTTTATAGCAAGCAAAGAATATTAAAAACTTTGATTTATTTATTGGAGGAAATTTCATCAAATAAGTTTTTAAGATTTGGGTTCTTGGAGAGTATGTCTGAATTTGGTAGAAAATCTATTCAACTATCAATTTTAAATAGCTGGGCGGTATTAAGGATTGATTCTTACGAAGATCCTGAAAATATTGAGCCTGAACTCTTGGAAATTTTGAATAAGTATTCTAGTTTATTAACATCATTATGGATATTGGTTTTAAGAGAGTTTTCTACATTGAAGTATAGTGAATCATCTAGTAGAGAATTGGATATTTATGGAAATTACTGGATAAATTTCATTAGTGTTTTGAGTTTAGAATTGGAAACAAATGGAGAGTTTATTGATAAATACTTATCAGGGGATGCTCAAAATTTCTTTTTCATTTTGTTTAGTCAATGCGTTGAGTCGTTAATCAAAAATAAAAACGTTGGCGAGATTCTAGTTTCCTTGAATAGATTAGTACAAAATTCTGAATTGGTTGAATTATTATTCAATGATCAAATTTTTGGTGAAATTGTCGACCTTTTTGATAGATTGATCTTGATTGATGATGATACTGAAATCCAATGCAATTTAGTTGATCTTACGAGTACCATTTTCCATACATATATAAAATCACACCCAAATGACTTAGAATCTGGATTTGATAAATTATTTGAATTGATAAGAATTGCAATGTTACCCCTTTTCAGAATTTTGCCATTTCTTAGGTCTGACTACGACCCAAATAATGAATCAAATCAATTGTTGATTAAACATGCTGACAGTGCAGCAAATCTTTTGGTCTTGAAGAAAACGTTTGAGAATCTTGTTGAGATTATTTCGAATTTGACTGATGTGGTAAAAGCTGACGTTTATTCTTGTTTGCTTTATATGATTAGCAAGATTTATGAGTGTAAAAACAAATTGTTAATTTCAATAACTATACCACATTTGAAGCAAATCATTGTGGAATCAAGAGGATTCAATGGTGACATAATAAATGCTTTTCATAATACCATTTCGAAGTTTTATGACATTGATGTTGAAAACAATTACTCAGTAATAACTACATTAATTCTCGTTACTAATGGAGATATACAATTAAGTGAACAAGATTCAATTAAATTGAGTACTGCCTTATTAAATTTATTAGAAAATAACGAAACTGCTCCTACGGGTGTACAATGTATCAAGTCTTTGATTCAATATAGTTCAAAGCAAGAATTCGATGTATTGGCTATTAAACACTTGATTTCGGATTTAATCAAGCATATCAGTGGAGTTGAAGACAAATACTCAATAGATCTCAAGATATCATTTGAAATCCTTTTGTTATTTACAAGATTAGTCACAAATCAAGAACAAAAACAAATTGCGTTATATTCTATTTTGATTCCCTTACTTGTTAAAAATGCATCAACAATTGACAGATCTTATTTGCATGATAAACTAATTTACCTAGTAAAGCAGAATCCTACAAGTTTTAAAACTGTGGTAAATAAGTATCTTAATGAATCGCAGAAAAGGTTAACTGAAGAATTGGTGAAAATGACTACTGACGAGAATGGCAATGCTGCTACTGTTGATTCATTTGATCAAGCTCCCGAGATTCAATTGAAAACTTTTGGTGTATAGATTGGTAAACTATTGTATAGATCATCCACAGTGCAAAAATAGTTTTGTGTAAGCATTGAAGAGACGCGTTTATTTGTATTTACTTTGCAAGATATTTTTCATATTCTTAAAGATACTAAACTGCACCCATTGTCAGCATTCACAATGACATTGGATGAAACTCGAGCTCCAGAGATGGAAGCTGACAACTTCAGCTTAGGTGATTCTTTATTATTTGGAGCAAAAACCGCAGGAGAAACAGAGGAAAATGAATCGTTAAATTTCAATGATTCTATTTTATTCCGCGAACCTACAAGATCATCACCAACCACAGATGAGATAGAGCAAATTGAAGAAGGAGAGACTGAAGACTTCTCACATGTTTCTAAATCGTCCAAAGATGTTAAATTATTCAATGGGCGTATAATCAAATTGCAGCCCCGAGCAACAAAAAGAATAGCCATAGACGACAAACTTGAAGGATCATATCTAGACATGGACTCGTTAACAAGTAAAGCTAACCTCCGTAATAAAATCAAGGAAAATAACCAGAAACTAGCGCAGATGCCAACGGCGTCAACCAAGAAGAAGCAAGGTACATCACAGATATGGACGGAAAAATATAAGCCAAGTAATTTCGTTCAATTGTGCTCTGCGGGAAACGATAAACAATATAGATTGGTTTTGCGCTGGTTGAAAAAATGGTCATCTATTGTATTCGGAGAAGGTATCAACAGTGATAAAGAACCAGTTGATGTATTAGGGAGACCACTCCGCAAAATACTCTTAATTCATGGTGCGACTGGAATCGGTAAAACTGTGGCCACTCATATATTGGCAAAGCAAATGGGATATACTGTACAAGAATTGAATGCAGCAAATAGCATGGACACTTTACCGCAAGCCTCAGGGGGTGGCACGAACCCATATGCTAGTGCTTCAGCGGCTTTGAAATTAAAAATTGTAAATGCTTTAACATCCAATTCGGTCTCGTCGAAGGGAAAGCCTTCTTGTCTTGTGATTGATGAGATTGACTCGCTAGCGAACGCGAGCGACGTCGTTAAAGTCTTGAACGATTTGGTGAGTTCTGATCAAAGAGCATTGTCCAAGCGGTTAAAAAAGAATTTGGACGAAGACGGCAAGAAATCGAAAAAGAAAGACATGTTGTTGAACAGACCAATCATTTGCATTGCTAATGATATATATTCACAACAATTTGGGAAATTCGGTCCTAACCCCATGGATAAGTTAAGACCAATCGCAGAATTAGTAGCGTTCAAAAAAGCAATGACTTCAAAGACAGTATCAGGCAGCAAAGTTGGTGGTAATGCTATAAAATCAGTCAAAGACCATTTAATGTGGATTAATGAACGTGAAAAATTGGGATTAGATTATCAAGAAATTGGTGAAATTATAGAGATTTGTGATAGTGATATCCGTGGTTGTATAAACCATATTCAATTTAATGGTAAAAAGATAAATGCTATAGAAAAGAAAGCGAAATATGGGGATATTATGGACAAGCAGGTATCTTGGTTTTCAATAGCTGATCAGCTATTCAAAAGAGATCCTCAATTAAAGAGAGAAGAGAATTTTATGAAAATGTTGACAAAATATATGGATGGCGAAGGTAAATCAGTTACAAGTAGTTCAAGCACCTTTGATAAAGTGATCAAAGGTTCATTTAACAAGTACTTAGATGTGGTTCATTTACAAGATGATTCGTTACGAAAACCCTGCGAACTTAGTGATTGGTTAGGTTATTATGATCAGTTCAATGAACATTATATGAATTCGAGTTTATATTTTCCAATTATTGGATTGAAGATATGGTCCTTATTTAGCGAAATTAATCCCCCAAAGCAAACCCAATTGTTGATACCAAATGCTAAACAGCTCGAATATGAATCGTATGAAACGTCAAAATCTAACAAGAATATAGTGAAACGTTTAATGGAGAAATTGCCCATATATACCCAGTTATCTTTGGGCGGAGTAAATGCAGAAAATGTTGCATGTCATTTCCTCCCTTGGCTATCAAAGATTTTATCCCCAACTATGTCAGCTAAAGTAAAGTCCAACTTGAATGAAACTGAAAAGAAATGGCTAGAGAAAATTACCACATTGGTTAAAGATTTCAATTTGGCATTGGTGAGTCTGAAAGACCTTGAGACAGGTTTAGTGTCCTTGAGATTCTCACCAAATTGGGATTCTATTTCCACGTTTGAAAACTATCTATCACCCGTGACAGCTTCTAGTGCTAGCAAACAAACTCAATTTAGAAGACAATCATTGTTTCCGATGATATCTGCGGATTTGGAACGATTAGAAATGCTACGAAAATCCGCAAAACGTCCATTGAAAGCGGCAGAAACAGCTGAACAAGATGAAGAACTCAAGAAAAAGAAAGCTAGAATTGGTGGTGAAAATAGAGTGGATTTCTTCAAGGGGAAGTATCAAGAAGTTCACTCGAAAATTAAAACGAATGAAGGTAGCAGGGAAAAAGAGTATAAACCTTCACGAATATGGGTTAAATATAACGAAGGCTTCTCTAATTCAGTCAGGAAAAACATTGGTTGGAAGGATATTTGGTTGCCATAAAAAGGATAAGAATGTTGTATTGATATAGAAATTTGAATAATGTCACAGAACGAACGAAACAAAAAAATACGATCGCGTAAACGAAGCAAGTATTTTTTCACAATCAAGTTGAGCAAATTAATAAGACCACAATTGTTACTGTCACTCTTGTTTTGTTGTTTTACTAAACAATGTCGCTTATTAAAGACTCTACGGTGGCCGTGATCACGGGCACTTCCTCAAACTTAGGCTTTAACATTGCCGTTCGTCTATTGGAACAGCTTCCTCTGAATAAAGAAATTACCCTAGTGGTAACTTCAAGAACATTACCAAAAGTTAAAGAACTGATTTCAAGTATACAAAAATATATTACAGAGAACATTCCGGATAAAGTAAATAAAGTTGAATTTGACTACTTGCTAGTTGATTTCACGGACATGGTGTCCATATTATCAGCCTACTACGAATTGAATGAAAAGTATAAACGAATTCATTACTTGTTCATAAACGCAGCACAAGGTGTATATGGTGGCATTGATTGGAAAGCCGCTACTATAGAAGTGTTGCAAAATCCCATAGAAGCGGTTACTAACCCTACTTATAAGCTTCAAAGAATCGGTGTTGAAAGTGTTGATAATTTGGGGTTAGTTTTTCAAGCAAATGTATTTGGTCCATATTATTTGATTCACAAAATAAAACATTTATTGAAAGATGGTGGGAAAGTGATATGGATATCTTCATTGATGTCTCATCCTAAATATTTGTCCTTCAACGATTTGCAATTATTGAGATCCCCTGAATCGTACGAAGGATCTAAACGGTTGGTTGATTTGTTGCATTTTGGTACTTACAAAAAACTAAGCCAAGACTACGGCATCAACCAATATTTGGTTCACCCTGGAATTTTCATTAGTTTTTCATTTTTTCAATTCTTGAATGTATTCACATATTATGGTATGTTGTCTTTGTTTTATCTTGCTAGATTATTAGGGTCCCCATATCACAATATTGATGGGTATATTGCAGCTAATGCTCCAGTGGCTGCTGCAATGGATAAAACTAAGCAATCTATAAAAGTTGGTTCGGCATGTTCAAGATTCGGTAAGGAATATTTGGTAAGTGAAGAAGTAGACACAACTGGTCTGGAAGATGTTGCTCGTTACATAAATACACTTACGAAGGAATGGGATGATAAATTGAAAGATCAAATCGCAAACACTCGTCATTCTTAGATCATGAGTTAATACATTAGATACTATATAGTATATTCTAGACATTTACAGCCACATCCGCTTGCACATTCATTGTTTTCATCTGACCACCATTCGCCAGCACAATCTGTATGTAGAAGATGTTCACAAACTGCACATAATGTGAAATTCTTAGTAACCACTAAATTACATAAGTTACAATATTTCATTGATGCTCTTTTACTAGTATTCCATGCATTTGGTCTTTTTAGAGTAATTGTTGACACTGCATTCAATAAATCTTGATTTGGTAATTGCTTTGCCTTTTTTCTCAACCCTATACGGCATTTGTGCATGGCGAATGCAGATTGTTCACCAGCAGATTCAGGGTAGTTAAATTTGAGAATTTTTATTCGATGGACTGATAATCCCCAATTGAAGAGCATTTCGGCGTACTGCTCTCGATACAATTTAATTTTTTCATTGTCTAGCGAGCTCAATAACGGCAGTGAATAGACATCTTCGAATAAGTCTAACTCTAAGACGTTTTGCAAGTCAATTGTAACAGTTGGGGTTGGCTTGATTTTTGCTCTCGTTTTTGTTGACACTGGTCTCTTTAGCATTTTATTTTTCTTCTCGGATGTCACTTTGGATATTCTTTTGGTGTTTGGCATCTTCAGTTCGTTATATGAATCACTTAAAGAAGAATATGAATTATTTGTAGGACCTACAGAATTACCCATGGGACCTGTACTCTTTTTCGAGTAACAGTATTTCTCAGGCGATTCATTGCAAACACTAGTATTGTCAATTGATGAATTGAAAGAGTGAGCGTATGCAATAGCTAAAGTCAGTGATTCTTTTCTAACACTTGCTATCGAAGAATTTCTCTGATCAAGCTTCAAGTTACGTGGCATATTTGCAGTACTAAAATAATCCTGATTCGAAACACTGTGGATGGAATTATTTTGATGTAATTGTTGAGCAATTGAGGGACATGGAAGAGCTCTATAAGGTGTATGAATAGGAACATAAAACAATTCATTATTATTTCTCAAATTATTCGGGTTTTCGTATATGATACATGACATCATGGCTAGCATTTGTATGTTTTGTCTTTGTACAAAATAATGGAAAATTTCTTGAATCAACCAGGTGTTTCCAAATGGATGCGATCCCCAATAAAAGAAAGCTTGTGAAGTAATTTGAGGCATTGTTTCCTTCAAACTATGATGATTAAATAATTCATTGTTAAACTCAGTATTGTGATCATTCTTCTTCACAAGAATCATTTCAAGAATTTTCCATACATCACTAATTTCCTTGAGACCATATTTCAACGCGATTTTCGAATTATAGTTTGCAAGACGTTCTGGAGAATCTCCGAGTACTCTATATTCACATGCTAACTCATAGCGATCAGGTAGCAAATGACTAAAATCAAAAATACCAACAATGTTCTTGCTCTTAACATTCGTAATGTCAATTTGCTTTTTCTTTTCACCTTTAAGGGATGACTTATAATTTGAAGCTGTGCCTCCATGGCTGGCCAATCTATTGAAGGAAGATTTATGACTGCTTTCATGATCAGCAAATCTACTACCTAGTCCAAAACTAGTTTTAAATAGTCCTGGAATTCTCGCCCTTGATGGCGCATCTTCTTGTACAATTTCATTCCAATCATTATTAAAACTATCATCAGAAGAGGACGTGGTTGATCTTCTTTCAAGCACGTCATCATCAGCAGACTTCTCTAATTCACTTTCATCTTCAATTTCTGATTCGGAACCTATGGACTCCAACTTGTGATGATGAGAATGTTGATGTGTCTTGATGCTGAACCCACTATCGGTGAATTTAAAAATGTTAAACTTTTGTAACGCGTGAGTGTCTTCTACATCTTGATTGCTTTCAGATCTTGATTTTGGAATAAAGAAACAAACCAATTGACCATTGGCCGCCCACACTGCTCCACACCCTTTTGGTAAAGGGGTCGAATCAAAGTATGTTTGCTTCGCAGTAATGCTGTCAATTTTGCCGGCATCTTTACCTTGGGCCTCATCTTCCAAAGATTCCATACTTCGTCCCATATTGTCATTGACCGCTGGTATCAAATCAGCATATTCAACATCTTCTTCACCTGATGAGTAGCCATTAAAACCAGGTTGCTGATTTATCAAGTCGTCAACCCATGCTTCGTTGCCAACCTCTTGAATAAATTCACCTTCCTCATCTTCGTTACTGTCGCCTCTACTTTCCATCATTATTTCATCATCTAAGTCGACTTTATCTCCCATCAAATATCTCAAGCAAGGCTCTAGGCAAAATCTTTGGTATTTATTAGTATAAAATTGAGCAATTTCATTCAAGTTATTTTGCATAACATCTCTTACCGTCTTTGTTAATTCGTGAGTTTCTTCGATATTAAATTTGATAAGATTTTGCTTCAGTAATTTAACTAGTTTCTTAGTAGACATGCTTTTGCCATAATCAATCTCTTCTAAATAAGGGTACGATTTAGGGAAAGTGATTTGAAGACGGATAAACACTAATTTTTGTTCAGAAGATTCGTCGTTTAGTTCATTAGTATTTTCATTCTTTACACTTCCATCTTTATGACTAGCTCTATCAAGATCTCTACTATCTTCACTTGCAACACTTTTATCTTTAACAGAGTTAAGCACTTCTGCTGCAGCGTTACTATTTTCTGTGGATTCTACTGAGTCTTTGTTCTCAATACCAGCATTTAAAATTATTGGAGTTGGGCCTCTTAGACTTATCACAAGCTCACCAGTAGATACTGATATTTTTTCAAATCTAATCTTAGGGAATTTGTGACCAACAATGCTTACCTCTTCACCTAAATTTGATGGCCCATCTTCTTCTAGACTGGAAGAACTGTTTCTACGTTCGCCACGACCAGCATGGCCCATTCGTACACCCGAAATCCAATCTAAGTGGTTTAATTGAGTAAATTCGTAATTTGATTGTTTGTGCTTCTCGGCTATTTTTAGTAAAGTCAATGCAGAAAGTATATCACCACCGTTAGTTTTCGCCAAATCATCTATTGTAACTGAAGGTTCACAGCAAAAAGTCTCATATTTATACGCTTGCTTTTCTCGAGGAGTTTGGGGTCGAGAATCTTCTGAATCCAGTTCATCTTCGAATACATTGAAAAATGTAGGATTGTAATTTACCAGCTTATATAATTCTTCATCATGTGGCCACAACTTCAAGTCATAATCTTGAGAAGACCAAGTTACCAACTGAAATTCTTTCCATTTATTTTTGGAATCAAATCCCTCGTAATTTTCATGCTTGGTTCTCCATAAGAAATCTTTCATTGGACCATGATGACCTTTAAATGAATACACCGAATCTCCAGAAATTTGTTGCGTTTCATTGGTTTCTAAATAATTCTGGTATGCGCTATCATAATTGACAATATGTATCGAATCATCACCGCCTCTTAGGGGCATTATACCACAGGCCATATCCGTCCCAAATGGTAATTTTCTTGCTCTAGCTATGGGAAAATCAGTTTGTATAACAACACTGGGATTTAGTTTTTCATCTCTCCTACTGTCAAAATAATTAAAATTTGCAATATATTCTTTAGCTTCATTACTTTGTAAATTCCAAAACTTCACAGTATTGTCATTCGAGCACGTTATAATATTTTTCATACCTTGATTGAAATCTAATCCATTAATCTTTCCTTCATGAGCCTTAGAGACTTTAACTAAAGGCAACGCACCTTTTCTCGTATCCCAGACATAGAAAGTATTATCGTGAGTCGAAGCAATTTCAAATGGGTCCTCATGATTCCATTTAACTTGTATTGCCCCAGCCCTCCATTCTGCCCATTTAGCAACAGGCTTTCTTGGGGTTCTCATATCCCAACTCAAAATAAAGGTATCGATAGAGCAAGTCGCCAATACTTCAGGATTAAAAGGGTGAAAATTAATATCTGATATTGCACGAGTATGTGAATGTAAAATATTTGCAATGGCATTATTCGAAGGTCGACTCAAATCCCATAATAAAGCTTTCTGATTGGACGTCGAAATACACCACGATGGTTTTACAAAATGATGAGGTGACCATTGAACATCTGCTACTTCCCATGAGGTTATATGATGAAGCCATCTTGGTGGAGTAAAAGGATCATCCAAGTCTATTATAAATAAACCCCTACGACCGGCCAACACTGAATCTCTACCATTGGGTGATAAAGACATGGCTCCGATGGCACCATCCACTCTAAGCAGCAACGAATTACCAAATGTCGTAGAATCATGTGGATTAAATAGTCCGTTGACCATTAAGGAAATACTTGGAGTATTATAAGTAAGTGTTGATAAAAAAGCTCAAAAAAAAAAACAATGAAGAAAAATGAAACAAAACTGTATCAATTTTATCAATTAACCATGAGTGAATCAACTACGTACAAGGTAGAAGATGAAGAGATTATTGAAGAGTTTGATGATGTTGATGATCATATAATCTCAAACCCAAGTTTGACTCAAAGTCAGCCTCAACAACGACAACAGCAAGAACAGCAACAACAATCAACAGAATCGCATGAGAAACAGTCCAAGGCAGAAAAATCAAAACAGCGTCAACATACACTATCAGCCGCTGCTGCTGCAAGTGCTGCTGCTGCATCAGCAGCAATTCCCGACTTGCCTGACCTTACCCGTAAAGATAAAACGTTGAAAGAAGTTCTTGATATGATGGATGGAGATTTTGCACCTATAATACCTGACGCAGTGACGGACTATTATTTAGCAAAAAATGGATTTGAAACATCAGATATCAAACTAAAGAGATTGTTAGCCTTGGCTACCCAAAAATTTATTAGTGATATTGCTCAAGATGCTTATGAATATAGTAGAATTCGCAGTTCGAGTGCTGTATACAATTCATCAAATCCACAAGTAAGAGCTAAACAATTACTACAGGGTCAACAATATGCAAACCAGCAATCTTTGACTGGAAGTGCAAATAATAATGCTGAAAATGGTGAACAACAGCAAACACAACAATCACATTCAAGTGCTGGTAATCAACAAGGTAAAATTGTGTTGACTATGGAAGATTTGAGTAACGCTTTAAGTGAGTATGGTATGAACGCATCAAGACCGGATTTCTATAGATGAACAATTGTATATTATATACACTGTATAAACGATTTATCATTACATACCACCCATTCCACCAAATTGTTGCATCATTCTTTGCATCATACCTGGATTCTGCATCATTTGTTGCGCCTGTTGCATTAATTGAGGGTTTTGCTTCATCATTTGCTGTGCTTGTTGCATCATAGCTGGATTATTCATCATACCAGCTAATCCACCAGCTCCACCAGCTCCACCTCCACCTCCTCCGAACATATTCATTGCTTGTTGCATGAAATTCGGATTTGACTGTGCTTGTTGCATCATCCTTTGCATTTGTGGATTTCCTGCGAGGGGATTACCTGCCAGTCCTGGTTGAGCTCCTTGAGCAGCAATTGCTGATTTAGCCATGGATGACATCATTCTATGCTGCTGCAAAATCATCTCTACTTCAACTGCCGCGCAACCTGAACCTTTAGCCACTCTTATTATTCTACTTGGTTCTTTCGTGAATATTCTACCATCGCTTTCTAATTCATTTGCGGTCATTGAGTCCATAATATATATCATATTTCTGATTTTTTTGGAGGTTTCTTCCTCACCAACTTGTGACATTATATTTGATAAACCTGGTATCATAGACGCAATATTTGTCAATGGTCCCATCTTTAAGAAATTATTCATTTGGTTTTGAAAATCCTTCAATGTGAATTTACCTTCTTTTATGTTTTCTAAGGTTTGCTTATGACCTTCATCTTGATGTAAATTTAATGATTGGACATGTTCAATTAAAGATTGTATATCACCAATACCCAATAATTTTGATATAAAAGTAGTTGGTTTGAAGACTTCCAAATCACCAATGTGTTCTCCCGTACCAATAAATACGATTGGAGTCTTTGTTGCAGCAACTGCAGATATAGCACCACCACCTTTAGCATGACCATCCATCTTTGTTAATATAATTGACCCAAAATTGGAGCTTTCCTTAAAAGCTCGAGCTTGTGATTCGGCAGCTTGACCTATGGAACCATCCATAACCATTATTGTTTGTGTTGGTTGAATCATTTCACCAATCTGTACCATTTCTGTAAATAATTGCTCCTCTTGTCTATGCCTACCAGAAGTATCTACGATAATAATATCAAAGTTTTCTTGCTTGAATTTTTGAACACCTTCAAACGCGATTTTCACTGGATTTGGTTCCAAATATGAACCATAGTAAGGGATATTTGCTTTTATGGCATTTTGCTTTAACTGATCAAAAGCACCAGCTCTGAACGTATCCGCACACACCAACCCAACTTTGAAACCTCTCTTTTTATAATACACTGCTAATTTCGTACATGAAGTAGTTTTACCTGCACCTTGTAACCCAACAAACATAATAACATGACTTGATTCCTTAGATAATTTTACTTTCTTACCATTGATTGTCTTGGTGGCGGCTGCAAGCTTTTTAGGTTTCGGAGGTTCAACATGAGAATCAACTAACGCACATAATTCATCAAATATAATTTTCTGTAATTTTTTACGCTTATTCATTGATGAGGTTTCATTGCTCACTTTTGCTTCATCAATTTTATTCTTTATGTTACCTCTTAGTTTGGCAACTAATTTCACATTGACATCTGATTCTAAAAGCGCAGAACATATGTCCTTTATCATCTGGTTAATTTCATCATCTGACGCAGACTCCACAGAAGAGAGGGCGCCTCTTAGACGTTCGCCTAAGTCAGCTAAAACCATGTTTGATTGAAAGTTGATGGTAGTACTTCGAAGAAAAAAAATACACACAACTTAGAAGTTCAACAAAAATATACTGCTTAGTCGTGCATGCAAGGTAATTATCATCATTTGATTCAAGCTTCATCTACGGTAACCATGTCAGAACCATCGAATGCAGACAGTACTCAAGCTAAGCCTGACGATGGAAAGGTTAGGGCGACATCTTCATTTGCTAGTAATACTTCAGCACTTACAAAATTAACATCTGACGAAGTTGTCACCGATAAATCCAAAGTTGATTTCACTAAAGGAGGTGTTGATGATTTGAAGTTTTATCCAGATAATCCTAAAAGTCATAGACATAAATATAGATGGTCAATGAAAGAAGCATCCAAATTTTATGATCCATGTGAAGAAAGTCGAATGGCATCAATGGATTGTTTATATAGAAATCAAGAGGACAAGTACGCATGTCAGGAGTTTTTCGATGCTTATCGAGAATGCAGAAAGGATTTCTTCAGAAAGAAAAGAAAAGACAAGATAGAAGGCCAAAAAGGTTGGGGTTGGTAGTTGAACTTGTATATATTTATACCATATCACAAATAGGACTTCCTATATTCGCTATTCCTGTAATTTTTGTATCTATCACCTCTTCATTTGGATCTGTATAACTTCTTGTATTAAAGGTACGTGAATTAACAGGTACTTGTTCATCGTCAAATAATTCAAAATCATCATAAACATACGTGGTTCTACCTGAAAAGTCTAGTGAATTATGAGTTTGTGATACAATTATATTTGTCATATGTTTGGCACACTGATCCTTATAGTGTAAATATGGTAGAGTATTGTGCATCTCAATTACTCCTGATTTTCTATCAATGGAGCATATTAAAATTGCAGTGTTATTTTCAATTTCTTTCTTTTCATCGGTCAAGATGTTATTATAAACCTTTTTGTAATTATTTATATACTCATCTTGACAATGAGCAAAAATGTAGTTAATAAAAGTATCGAGGAACTTAGATAAATCAATCTCTAGGGTGAACAAAATGTAATTTAGTTGAACATTGAGTAAAGTTGAGGATTCATCACTTGTTAATTGTTCACACAACTTACGTGCTAAACTTCTTTCCCAATCTTCGATGAAAAGATCAGTATACTTCTTGGAATATAGCTTTTTTTCCCTTTGATCATCTAAGAACGGGATTTTTGAATCCTTGATAAATGTGAAATCTTTTGTAAGTTCATACAAATTGGATTTAAACTCTTTTGTTAAATGCAATGCTTCAGACTTCTGTGATTTCTTTACTTTCGTTTCATTAAAATGCTTTAGGTTATCATCCAATTCACGAAGAAAGCTAAGAAAATAATTCTCTTTGAATTGTATAAATGGATGTAATTTCATCCACTCCAATAACTGTAACCTGACCCTATTAGATTTAAATCTAGAAGAAGCAGGACTCCCTAACTTCCCATTCAAAAACCTTAAATCAGTTCTGTTAAAATCGATCACGTGACCTTGAAATGGCATATTAACCTCATGAACAAAAATCTTTTTATATTTCACTTTATTGTCAATTGATAATCTATCCACTACATTTAATTTTCTCACTATTATCTTGCTTCTTGGTAAATTGTATGAAACTTCATTAAAGCCACAAAAAAATTTTGTAAAGTTATGTAACTTTAAAAGCATAGACTCTAATGGAGATTTATTCTCATAACTAACGTTAAAATTGAATACACCATGGACCATTTCGTTAACGTCTGTGAATATCAAGTTGCATTTTTTTAACGGACTTGAATTTATACCAATGGAATAACTAGAACCTGATTGCAATAAACTGCTGGGTAATCCATCTAGTATACTCTCCTTCTCGTATTTGGAATAAGAATAATTGAAGCGGGGTGAATCATAATACATTGTTTTGTCGTTACTCGTGTCATGATTTATCTTCTGCCTCTTTGAACTTTTGATGGATGAGTTACTACTTCTCTTCTTTGCTGGTCTGGGTGGTGCTGGTAGTCTCAAGTTCAAAAACAACAATTTGTTACGTCTTTTGCATAAATAGCTATCCATTTTCTGATCCAAATTTAGAACACAAGTTTCTTCCATTCGAAAAGGTATGCTTGAAAAGAATAACAGTCTAAATGTCTTGCTGTAATCGTGATAATTTTTACGAAATAATGGTGACTCGCCTTGGAAGGTTTTTATCGATTTGATGGCTTCATATACAGAATGAATTTCTGATTGTAGTAATTGCGCTTCATTATTAAGCAACTCTTTTACAACTTGGCCACCTTTTTTATTGTCAGGTTCTCCTTCCGACTCATTCCTTCTCAATAAGCTTCTTAATCTAATGGCATTTTGCCTTCTCAAGGGAACTGCGTTTGAATCTAATAAAGGCGTGCGAGAAGATAATCGACGGCTGTCAAGATTTGGTGATAGCAACCCATTATTATTATTTTGACCAGCTGATGATAGTAGAAACCTTTCATTAGATTGAACGTCCATTCTTATCCCGCTAGTTTCTTCTTCACTAAGTATACTATCCTCATCATCTACTTCTATTGCATCGTTCGTCTCTTCAACTTCTTCGTCATGGTCATCTGAGTAATATACAAGTTCAGGATCTGCTTCATCTTCGTACTGAAAGCTTTGATCATCTTCATCAGTGGTTTCGACATAATAAGCTTCTCTGTTGTCATTTCTTGTTAATTCTCTTGATAAGTTTCTTAACTGAACTGGTATGCTATTCATTTCCAAGTGTTGATTCAATCTTTGTTGCTCCTCTCGGGAATTTATTAGTTGATTGAAATGATTCTGTAAACGATGAATATCACTAAAATGTCGAAGTATACGAGAACGAAAATTAGCTTCTGGTTCATTCATAGTGGCGTTATTCGTTTCTGTATGAAGATTTCGATACATGTAGTCGGAAATTAAGTTTAGAGAGTTCAAAGTAGGAAATGCTTGTCCTGCAGATGGTCTTGTAGAAGCATTTCCAAATCTTTGAACATGATCAATGGATGTTAATAATCGTGGGTCAGTGGTTGATGGATGTGATGGCTCTTGCGACTGTTGTAGTTGCTGTTGCTGCTGCTGTTGCTGTTGCTGAAGTTGCTGCTGTTGCTGAAGTTGCTGCTGTAGTTGTTGGTGCTCGTTAGTTGGGTTATCGGGTGTTGTTGGTGGTGGCATTGGTCCAGTTACAACAAGATAACTCCAAAAGGTGGTAACTTGATAGGTGGTGGTAATGTGATAGCAGGCTTTATTTATTATTATGCTCTCCTTTTTTTCGCTCTCTTTTTGTGTTTGTGTCTATTTATTGCAATGTCGCAAACGTTTATCAAATGGCGATTTGAAGCAATCAGGAACTTTATCACAAATACTTCCTGCTTTTTGCCTATTTATCTCTGTTTCCTAATCGAAGAAATTCTATAGTGGGCATTGATTTGTGGAACACAGTAGATGAACAAAATGAATCAGCAGGGCCCGTTTTGTAGAGTTGTTTATATGTGATTTCCAAAATATGAGAATGTACGAAAAGAAACGTTGAGTAATGAATTAGAGTCAACGGTTTCGTTTTCCCAATTAAAAATGCCATTCTAGCTCTTTTATTCAAGACCAATACTCTGATTTCTAAATTAAATGCGAGAACCGAAACTTCATAATTTGGCGCACAATAACTTGGAACATCATCAAGCAGAAGTGAGGAAGTAATCCAATTGAAGGGAATTACTCAACAATTGACCAAAAAGGTACTATCACCATGGAAATATTCTTCCATGTATAACAGAGATACCAAAGATACAAAAGATAAAACGCATGATATTGAGTATAAATATTTCACTAGACCTGTCGGGTTTCAACAAGGGCTACACTAGCAAGAAAAATAAAGGACAGAGCTGTTGCATTTATAGCAATAACTTAATTCTCAATATCGGACTTCTGCAAATCCGATCTAACCACTTGTTAAAATAAAAAAACAAAATGGTAACTCTTTCTGCTCAGAGCTAAAGTGGAGTTTGCATCCAAGACGTCGATACGAATAAAAAATGCTAAATACAAGCAAAATTCATTAATCCATGCCAAAAACGTTATATCCTGTACAATTAATACATAAATCTAAAATCTGGTGAAATTTTAGAAACATCATTGCCTTTTCCCAATTCCCTTTGCCAGTTCATAGTACCTCTGGCAATTCTTTTGTTCAAAACCATCAAGTATAATCTCAAACCAATAGCGAATAATACCGATAAAACTATGAATGCACAATTGCAACACATAGCAACCAAGTAACGTGGTTCGTCACTCAGTGGATACAAGTAAGCGTTCCATATTGATGTAGAATTACTCAAACAATTAACGATCGCGATAGCTGCTGCTCTCTTTGCTGGTGGTCTAGGACAACAATTTGAAATCCAAGTTATAATGACAACAAAAGCCGAGTAAAGGGAAGGAATCATTAAACACATGGCAAAGTAACGGGCCCCTATATTAAGTGTGGCTGCACAAATAATGAAAGAGGCCAATGACAATAGTAAAGGAATAACGACATGAAAGAATCTTTCACTTGTACGATCCGCATTCTTTGCCCAAATGAAAGTTGCAATAACAGCGATAACGTATGGTGGAGCAGTTAAACACAATGAGATAGTATGAGTAAATCCAAGTGTTCCTACGAATGAAGGCCAAAACAGGGTTACACCACAGGCGGCAACCAAAAATGAATGAATAGCCGTCAACAATAATACTTTGATGTCCTTTGCTGCGTGTATAAATCCTTTCCAATCTGACTCCTTGGCTTCTTTATCAGAATCATCAACATTTCCTAAATCTCTTCTCAATTTCCATTGAATTATATCTTTTTCTTGCTCATTCAAAAACTTAGTATTAGACGGGGTGTCAGGCAATACGAAATAAGCGAAAGGTACTGTAAGTACTGTTATTCCCCCTTCGATAATAAATAAATACCTCCAACCTTCTACACCTCCTAAACCATCCATCTGTAAAATAGCAGCAGCAAGTAATCCACTAAATGCAGAACTAATAAGGGATCCGGCGTACAAAATTGAATTCCTTAAAGCAAGACTTTTTTTATCATACCAACTGGATAATATCAAAAGAGCACCTGGAAAAAAGGCTGATTCAACAATTCCAATTAAAACACGAATAGTAACTAATCCGCCAAAACCTTGAACGGCCGCGGTACAAGTCGAAAGAGCGCCCCAAATTGTCATAACTACGGAAATGTAAATTGAAGGACGCCCAAGTTTATTTAACAACATATTTGATGGAACCTGAAAAAGAATATAACCAACAAATAAAATAGAAATACAAATCTGATATTGATTACCAACCAATCCGATATCTTTCTCTAGACCACCAAGCCTTGCACTAGCAATATTATTACGATCAATATAATTAAGTATGTATATGAAAATCAACATTGGCATTAATCTTAAATCGATTTTTCTGGTGGTTTTTCTATCCAACTCCTTTAACTCATCCTGAGTTAAATGCTTAAGTGAGTCTGGAAGATCTGTATAATATTCCTGTTCTTCAGAACCGAATTCTGATTCTGAATGTTTTAAGTCGCTAGCATTTTCGTATTCAATGTGTGCAGATAATGCTTTTGAGTCTTCAAAATTTTCAATATGTGAAGAAACTGGTTTGCCAGCTGACATTGTAATAATTGTTAACAGAAATAAAAAAATATGTAAAAAGTTTCAAACTTGACGAAGCGATTTTCATTTTATATGCTTTCGCAACCTGTTCAAATGTTTCTATTTTTTTTGCCATTTATAAAACACAAAGAAAAGGTCCTTGGCGACAGGTGCCATATAACACGGCGTGAGTTAAAAAAAGTTCCGCCTGCATAATTATTCAAGGGTGGGGTAGAGATACCGGTTTGAAGCTCGAATAATGATATAAGTAATTACATGTTGTTTCTACATTAGCATCAAAAAGTCAAATTCGATTTTACTGCTTCTCTGAATTCTAACAGATTCTCTGAATTCTAACAGATTCCAGGCGAAGCCACCTAAGTAGAACAATTCTTACGCACTACGCATTCAATTGTATCAAATACAATTTTTCCGAAGAAGAATATTTAGCGGCTTTATCGTAGGCTAAGTTAATAATCCGTTCACATGTATGCTACTTGGCATAATGAAGAGTCATTAAGAATCAATTGAGGTGAACCTACTAATCAGTAGATTTGATCCAAACTCAATGAAATAAATGGAAAAAAAAGGTTTTTAGGCATGACAAGAAAAGAAAAAAAAAACTGAAAAAATACGGAAGTTTTTCCGAGTGGGGGCAACTCAAGGCTGCAAACTTTTTCAGTTGCGTAACCTTTTCCATTGGATAACCCCCAAACAACACTAGGGCAAGGCTTGAATATTTCTTTTGGTGCTTTGGTTTTTTCCCCCAATGTGTTGGCAGATGAATGTGGGGTTTCAACTCTCAAGATTCGTATTTCGCTGAATGTTGTTCTGATTTCATCTTTCTCTCAGCAAGCATTAAATTGGATTCAATAATTAGATCGTTTGTAAGTTGCTCCTACTACAAAATTTGTTTCTCCAGTCACTCCTGTTTCTCTTTTGCAAGGATCAGTACATTTCAAATTAACTGGTAAACAAAACAAAAAATCATTCATATCCAGCATGCTTTTTTTCTTAAACTAAAGACCACAGTGCTAAAAACTTAGGAGATTACGCGCAAGTTGGAGTTCACTAAAAGACAACAAGATTTAAAACCGGAGGTAGTCTTGAACCTCCGCTGCTTCGTGAAAAACCTCTCGGATCAGTACATATCTTGCTATTTTAAACAAGGTGATGATAGGTAGGTTTTCTAGGTAAATAAAAGTAAACATACCACAAATTGAGCCCTCGAACTTTGAAACTGATGTGAAGTACCCCGAAAAATGATCATGAATTTCATTTCGGACTTTCAAACGAATAAGATAAACCTGCATCTGCTAACACTGTAGTTTCTAAAATATTGGTGCATTTCCAATGTGTGTCTGATATTGAATAGCAAACATTTATATGCAAGTAAGTCGATTTATTTTTATACTTCAGCAATGTTGACGCAAAAACTCTATTTTTTGGTCGAGGATTTGGGGGAACAAAGCGCCGGAGACACGAAGAAATATGAAAATAACTTGATTTCACAAAACGATTGTTTTGTAACCAGAGATGAATGTAATTCACTTCAGAGTAATAGGCTTTTTCAATTATAAACTGGGAATGCTTTTTTGTAATTTGTTTAAACTTTCTTTCTATAACAACCGAACACATCTATGATGTAGTGGAAGAAACAGAGCATTTGGGATTTAGTGCCTCCAAGTAAGTCAAATATGGGTTGAAGCGGTTCGAGCAAGTTTCATGCCAAGATTAATATGCTACCAAATATTATGGAATTGGTTATAGCACTCCAAGTCTTGTTCTGTTAGAAATTCAAGCGAAATCAGTTTATAAGTCCCAAGTTCAACCTTACAGATTTCCATAACCATAACTTAACTTTATAGGCCATTCACGAAATTCAACACACAGTAAAAGACAGTAATAATGGGCTAAGAAGTCTTTACCTTTTGTTCATTTATTAGCAACAAATAACGCCATCTTTGTGACATGTATCATTCACTTCTGAGGCTAACAAATGGGGGATATTGGTAGCTTTGCACTTCCGGTTTTTTGTTCTCGTGATTCGCGACCGAGTCATGCGCATCGAATATCTTGTAAGTTTTCTTACCATTCAAACAGTCAACTTTTATCAATTAATCCATCATGTCTGATTGGGAACAGGTCACCACCGAAGATGGTCAGGTATACTACTATAATTCTACGACTAATGAAACAAGTTGGACTTTGCCTGCGGGTCAATCACTAGAGAAAAAATCATCACACTGGGAAGAATTTACAACTGATGATGGAAAAGCTTATTATTATAATGAATCAACTGGGGAAACAACTTGGGATAAGCCCGGTGAGATTAGTGAAACAAAGGAAGAGAGCAATTCAGTTGAGAGTGAGCTTGATCTAGAGCTCAAGAAGGAACCAGTTAGACTACCATCGATAATGAAAGAAGAAGATGATGACAATGACACAAATGCGGCATTTGTTAGACTATTGAAGGAAAATGATGTAGATTCAACGTGGTCCTTTCAAGCAGTGATGGAGAAATTTATTGATAAAGCTGAATATTGGAGTGTACTGGATCCAAGGACACGAAAGACTTTATATGAAGAATATTTAGTTAGCAAATTTCAAGAAGAATTATCCAACAAAACGTTATTGGTTGAGAATTTCAAGAAAAATTTTCATCAGGAATTAAGGAAGCTTCAGGGTAATGGAAAGATAAAATATGATACTCGTTGGTTGACTTTGAAAAAAATGTTGATTGATGAAGAGAATCCAATTTTCAAGCATGCTATGATGCTGGATTCTGAATTGGCCGCGATATTTTATGAATATACTGATCAGTTGAAAAAGGAACATGAGGAGGAAGAGCGCTCTACGAAAGAAAGAGCTTTGGAGGAGCTTAAAACATACTTGAAGCTGATAAATTATAGCTTGGTGTCAGAGTCGAAAACATGGGAGGAATTATACGATAACCTAATTTCTGACTCGAGGTTCAAATCGAATAAGCATTTTAATGTTTTGACAAAATTGGACATACTAAGATTATACAAGAATGAGTTGTATCCGAGCATCATAGAAGAATTGCAAAAGAAGTCACAATCATTGGAAAAGGAAAACGATAGGCTAGATAGAAAAGCACGTCAAAATTATAAAAAGCTATTAATGGAGTTAAGAATAGATGCAGATTCTACTTTCAAGGACATTTTACCTCAAATTGAAACTGAAGACGCATTTATTGAACTTTGTGGAAGAAATGGATCAAATCCTGTGGAATTGTTTTGGGACATTATAGATGAGAAGAAGCAATTATTGAAGCTCAAAAAAGAATTAGTAGAGGGTGTGCTTTTAGATTTGAAGAAAAAAGATCCATCTACATGTTTCTTGGAGTCTAAGGAACAGTTTGTTAAAAGACTTGAACTGGTTAATGATGATAGGCTTGCGTCTTTTACATTCAATACAGACGAATCTAATGAATTAATTGTAATATATCGCTTATTAAAAAAAGATAATCTAATACTGCAAAAGCAAGAAAAACTCAAATATGAAAAGGCCTTAAATAATGCTATTTACGAATTTAGCAATTGGATGTATGAACACAAGGACACCTCGACTATTATAGGCAAGTTGATAAAGATGATACATGAGGGAAGAGATTATAAATTTGTACCCATTGTTTCAAGTGAAGAACTTTATAAGTCTTTGCAAGATGTAGAAGGATGGTCTTTGGGTAAATTCGAAAACTTGGATCATGCAGAAGTCACTGCAAAACTTATGAATGAACTTGCTAATACATATTCCAACAGATCTTCGAAGAAAAGATCAATTAGTGATGCTAGCGATGGTCCAGAAAAGAAGCATAAGACAGATGTGAAAGTAATGTTAAATTATTGAAATTGTAGTTTTGAGACATATAGTCGTGTAAAATGTGTTATTATGTTTTATCGGTTCGCACCGATCATTTTGTTCTCCTTTTCATCAACACAATCACTAGCAGTCAACCGCAAATCAAGCAAACCCAATTTATCGAAAATGGTATGTACCATTACCTTGCCCGACAAATGTAATCAATTCTTACTAACAGATTTAGTCGCAATCATTGAAACCATATTTGACCGCTGTCAGATCTTCCCTCACAGCCGCAATCTGTTTAGAAGATTTTTCATCGCAGTTAGTAGAAAGACACAATCGACCAGAAATAGAAGTAGATAATACCCACAACCCAGAGCTCATTTTAAATCCAATGGTAATAGCACGTAACGAAAATGAGAAAATCTTGATTGAACCAAGTATAAATTCCGTCCGTGTTTCCATAAAGATCAAACAAGCTGATGAAATTGAGAATATTCTAGTTCACAAGTTCACGAGATTCTTGACCTCGAGAGCTGAAAATTTCTTTATATTGAGAAGAGTCCCTATCAAAGGCTACGACATCTCTTTCTTGATCACTAATTTCCACACTGAACAAATGTTGAAGGATAAGTTGGTTGATTTCATCATAGAATTCATGGAAGATGTGGATAAGGAAATCAGTGAGATGAAGCTATTTTTAAATGCTAGAGCTAGAGTTATTGCTGAATCTTTCTTAACCCCATTTGATTAGTCATGTATAAACTTTTTTTTATGTACAATATAGCGATTTTACACATGTAAACTAGAAGGTTTTCGAACTTACAATCGTTTAGAGTCTCTACTAGTAGAAACGTTTATTCATTCAAATACACACCTTACCTGTTCTCTGGTGATTTTGCAGGACTAAATGACCTCTCGGTGGTAGCTTCACTGAAACTGCCTCGTGTTGATCCAACACTGGGTCTTTTGGCAACCTCCCTTGGAGAGATTCCACCGTGTGATGATGGCACAGGGGAATTGTAATTATTCTTAGCGTGAGGTGAATTTTGGATTGGCGGAGTATAAAAATTTTGTGGTGAATTATACGGAGACTCGCGTAAGTTACTCGGCATTCTCATTCTCTGTTGAGCCGTCATTTTCCCATTGTTACTTGCCTTCAATGGCTGAGTGGCACGACGCTGTTGTGGTGGTGGTTGAGGTTCTTGAACATTTGGCAATACCATTGGTAGATCAACATTGTCATTAAGTAAACCAGGTATATTAGCCAATACTAAATCCAACTGCGACAACGCTTCTGCAACCTGATCAAATCCTTTCGAAGAAATTTTCAAAATCCATCTATAATTGAAGATTTGATCACGATAAAAATCAGCCTCCCCTTTATTCGAAGCCGACATGAATAAAATGGCAGCGAATGTTCCAATCAATGTAAAGTTCGATGTTGCTGAAGAGTGCCAGAATGAATGAATATGTTCAGGTTTCAAATCTCGCACAAATTCAATTGATGCCAATAACCTGGTCTTTGCTGCAGCACGGCATACATTTACTAACTCTGGAGGTGGCGGGTTGCCTGCTTTTGTTTGTTGATAAATGACAGTGGTGATTTTTCTATGTAACGTTAATTCTGTAGCAAAATACGCTAGTTGTAAATATCCATTAGAGCAAAGCTTTCTAGGTTGTACAGAACTCATCTGCAACTCAACTGGTAATGAATGAAACCAGGTACGTAGTCTTAGTTGCAAAGGCTTGGCAAGTCTTAACACTTCATTGATGTCGGATATCTCCATCATTGCTTTCATTGAATAAAATTGATCGAGGATGTCTGATAGTATTCTCGACAAATCAATTAAATTCATAAAAATTCTCTTGCCATTGTCTATGTCGGAAGATCCTTCTTTCAAGTCACCATCTCCATGTTTTTCAGGAAAATCTTCATCGTACAAAGGCAAAACTACCCAGTTATTCTCATGAATATGAGATGGTCGCGATTCCTTCAATGATAACCATTTATCTTCAATATATACTGCCCATGACAATCTCTTTCTCAAACCTCTTTCCCATTTTGGTAATTTCCAATTATTGCAGTCCAATCCTAATCCCAATTCTTCGGCTAATGAAACAACTTGCGAACATAGCACCCATTCAGAATAATCGGCATCGCCACTATTTTGTATTTGACCATTAGAACTCTTACAACTTATAATGTGTTTGCATTGTAATAACAACAATCCAGCCTGCACAGCGCTCAATTTAGGACGCTTTAATATTTCTAATAAATAATTGTTAATTCCAATCTTCAAAATTAGTTCTACATTTGGCTTAGGAAACCTATTTAGTTGAGGATCATAATCCCACCACTGAATAGCTAAGACATAAACTGCGGCCAATAATGGAGCACTAAACTCTCGATGGGTTCTTGAATACTTTTCTAAAAATACCTTTTTGTGCACTATAGGATATGAGGGATGAATTATTCTAAAATACAAATCTATCAAAATTTGACCATGGGGGGAAATGAACTTTTCAATTGTGTCAACGTCATTAGACATATTCTGATAAGACTGTGGAGATTGATCATCTTTTAGAACAAACTGGACCCTATCACTGACTTTTCTAAGGGAAATTGTATTGCTCAAACTAACTTGTTCAATTTTATTATTGATATGACCACTGCTGCTATTGCGTGTATCAATTATTAAATTCAAAAGATTAATATCAAATAAATAAGATGTTGGCCCCACAAGAAAACTTGAACGAGGAAATTGTAAAGATAGCGTCTTCTTTAATAATGAATTATTCATGCCAGAATAGTCTTGCACTGGTTGGGTGTCTCGTATTGGAACATCGGGAGGTTGTATTGACTCATTAGGTAATAAATTAGAATCCATATTTCTTCCCTTCTTGAAAGCTTGTTGCATATCTGCAGGTTCCATATCTATTGGCTTTCTTTTAAGTGCTTGGCTTGTATATGTACATTGCAATTGTTTAGCTTCACACTGGACACAATTGTTTGTATTGGGAACCATGACACATTTCGTTTTCCTTCTACGACACTGATCGCATGGGCGCCTTTGTTTCGTTGACTTTGCTGGTTGTAGTGGTTGTGAATGAGGCTGTGTTTGAGACTCTAGTTGCGAGTGAGGTAGTGATTGTTGAGGATGTGAGGTTGCTGCATGTTGCACAGTTTGCACAGTTTGATCATGTTCTAGCATGTCATGGGGTAGATCGTGATGGACATTATGCTGATATTGTATACTATGCATTATGGGATTGTTGGAACTAATGTTGTTTGGAAGATGAGATAAGTCTAGGTTGTATAAGTAATCATTCTCGTGTGGATCCATCAATAAAGACGAGGCCCACTGTGAATCCATAAAATTAGGCGAATTATGCTCAAAGCTTTTTTGCGATTGTAGGGCTGATTGCTGATGATATTGACGTTGTTGATGTTGATGCTGCAGAAGATCTGATGCATCAGAGCTTCTCTGATTGTTTAAGCCTGATGACAGATGGGGACTATTTTCATTATTGCGGTTATTGTTCTTCTCTTTGTTGGCGCTGTCGCTTTTATTGAGATTGCTATTGTAATTGCTTGAAATAATGTTTAAAGCTGGAGATGCTGTGGAGTCACTGACATTGTCAGCAACAATATCATGGTTGGATAAGTTGTTGCTACGAGTATTGTTGTTATTACTCCTGCAATTTATGCTTTGCAGCCCAGGTTCTTGATCGTTCCCATTCATCTAATAAGGAATAGAGATGAATAGATGTAATAGATGCAGTTTATTATACGTTGTTGGATCTATTTATTGTTATCTACTGTATTGTCTCAGATATATTTGTTTCTCACAAAGAAAAAAAAACAACACTATGTTTGTGTTACCCAGCTTAAGTAAAAAAAAAAATTACATATGAATACTCTTTTCTAGCTCAACTTTTCATTATTCCTTATCAAGCTCTGAAGGGTAAATTGATAAATGAATCAACTAATATATCCATATCTACTTTACTGAAAGAGTATCAATTGAACTGCTGTTCAGTGAAAATCTACGTAGGTAATTGGTTTTCTACCATCTTTCTTTCTTGCTTTCTTTCTTCAAATAATTTATTGCCCGATTTATTGCATCCTCACCGCAATGTTTCTATGTTTCTGCTTCCTCTTCTTCAAAACCAGATCAGATTAGACTCTTCTCGTTTTAACTTAATATCTATGGTTTATTCATGATACAAAAGCTTATTCTGATCCTGAGTCAAATTACGAAACTGCCGTAAGGTGTGAATTTTTAAAAAATATTCCTGAATATCTAGCTTTTTTTGTTATATGATTGTTCAAAATCTCTTCGTTAACAACATCATGATCACCGTTTCCAACAAGCTTATATCTATGGTTACTTGTCAAATGTTGTTTGCTTTAGTTAAAAACACCGTGGTTTTTTTATTATTATTCTCTGTGCTTTGACAAGACTCCGCAAGAATTATAAAAAATACTTAACAAATCCTGCGCCTCCATTCCGCCCTTGAGATCAACTAAAAAGGTCAAATACCTGGGTGTGTTTTGAGATGATAGGCAGAATAGCAGTGGTTACAATGCATAGTTAGTTTCAAGAAGTGAAGTCTTAAATGCATTGGTGTGTAAAACAACACACCTACGTGACGCCCTACGTGAGAGTTATTTTTCCTCCAAGTGCCACAGAAACAGGGCACGAGATCGCAAGTATTGACAGTCTACCACTACGAAATACCCCAATTACTTGAAATCAAGTTCACTGAGATCATGCATGGAAAACATGACCATTACGGACATGACGTCAATTAATCTATAAAACGCGTTCTTTCAAGTTTTCCCAGAATCCTCTGTCGTAAATGTTCACTAAATCACGCTCGACTGAAGTTATGGGTATAAGGCCAACTTTACTTCTGTATGCGTCTTCAATCAAGATTCTTTCATCTTTTAAACTTATATACACTGGGGCACCATTAAGCATTGCTTTTTCAACATAGGGCTCTCCATCTATCGGGTGCTGAAGTTTATAGAGCACTCCTATGTTGACCAAATGTTCAATTTCGGACCACTTGTCCAATTCATTGGTTGTAACTCCAAGGTATACATATCTCAAGTGGAGGCATGTGAATAGCGCTGTAATAGTGATAAAAATTGTGCATAGTATAAGAAATATACCTGTAATCTTGTTGGCGTCTGATGTTCTGGTGATTATTGACCATAACTGTGACGCTGAGGAAAGCTGCATAGATAACGCTCTGTAACACAAGTAACCTCCATAGCTCAACATATTTAAGTTGGCAACTAAAAACAACATGAACCATTTATAATTACGCCACCCCACACAATTATTTACCCATACGCAATGATGATCGTATAATAGATAACAATGACCACATACTGAACAATGTTTGGATCTTGCAGGCTTGACCAAATGACACGTAGGACACACATTATCTTCAAAAAATATTAATTGATTAGGAACGTATGCATAACCTTTAACACTCGTGGCTTGTCCTGGATCACTAAATACGGCTAACGTAGTTGAGATATAAATGACTGAGATTGAAAAAACTATATACATGTGCAGTAAGGGACCCACGGAAATCATTGGCAATGTCTTGAGAAGAAATTGGTATATACATACTGAAACAACAATGATATACCCTGTTGGCACTAACCAATTCAAATATTTTAGTAAATGACCATTCGTTTTGTCATCTAGTATCTTATATAGTCGAAATAATTTGTTGAATAAAAATACAACATATTTTCTTCCTTTATGTATTGGTGTGTTTCTAAATGTAGGCGAATCTCCGAATACTACCAAAACTGTTAATATCGTGGACCCAATAGTAATGCCAATTATCACATTGAAGAACATTTGACTAAAATCAGAGTGTCGTCGTGATGAGTTATCCGCGATTGGAAAGCTTCTATTGAAACCCGCAGCACTTGCAATTTAGGAGGAATATCTATTAAACAGGTAAAAAAAAATTATCAGCAGTAACCCCATGTTCATAGTGTTATGCCATTATGACTACATACATTTCCATTTCACTTCTCGATGAAGAAATCACATATGTACAAGATTTACTTCAGTCAATTCCGTTCAGTTCTGATAGAACTACGTACTTTCTTAAGGTTTACAAGGTTTCACATCAAGATCTAATGAAACTCAACGATCAATCAACTAAGTTTCCGATAGATGCTAATAAATTGTTGAAACTAGGGATATCTCTAGGTAACTTAATCAACACCTTACGAGTTGATGAAGAAAGTTACAAACACCAACATCAACAGCAACAGCAGTTCTTGCAAAACTTGAATGCTAAAACCAGAGCTAATGCAAATACCGCATTCGATCCATTTAAAGAGCCACCACCACCTAAGCACGTGGTACATTCGAATACGGAGAGTATGGTTACTACGCCAATTATAAATAATCAACCACCTTATCAAGTTAGATTTATAAAAAATTTGGTGAATATTTTGAAGAATTTTGATATTAATGCAACACCTGGCACCAATAATCAGTTGTCTTCGAATGCGCTTCATCAAAGTACTAGTAATAATCGAGATAGCGTAGCTTCTTCATTTTATTCTGTGCCTCAAACGCCTCAACGAGTTGCTTCCAATGGCAGTAGTGGAAACAATGTGTCTACAAACGTGTCACCGATAAAGCTTAATTCCAGGCAATTGCTAATTGAAAAATTAGAAATCAATATAAATTTAGATAACTTGTTCATATACAAAATTGTTCTTAAGTTGATATTAGAAATATTCAGAATTTTGAAGACTAATATAATAAATACCACAAATAATGGCGATACTCCACCTATAATGACACCGAAGTTTAATGAAATTGATGAAAGCTCATCTATTTTCTCCCTGAACTCCTCAAACTCTCAAGATTCAACGTTGAGTAATGACGAATACTTCAAGATATTGCAGAACGTTATGAGTAGAATAAGTAATGGGATAATACAACCGTTTGTTTTATTGATTTATAAAGAGTTTGTTGAAAGCAAAATCAGTGACGATTTTACTCAATTGATTAACAGTTTGTAAACAAGGACTTTTGCTTATATTTATTTATGTAATTTATAGATAAGTTTAGTGCTGTATGTCAAGTCTGGACACCGACATCTAGACAAGCTCAGCTTGGTTCTCTCTGAAGCTGCACCAGCTCTGCGTTGAGATTTGTAATGATTGATCATACTCTTTAATAGCCACGGCAAGCAATTAGTAATAACCTGATTTCTATATCAAACGAATTGTTCACCGTTTAAATCTAAGTCAATCCCGATTGTGGAGGTAGGCTGGTCGTCTAGTTTCACCATGAGAGAGACAATCGAACAATCCCATCATCAGCTTCTGCTATTGCAACCACGAATTTATCCTATTCGGCCACCGCGCTTGCGCAGACAGAACTTTAGACCCTCCAGTTGCAACGAGAGATGAACAATCCATCTAATTATCATATTCGTCGCATTTACGCAGCATTTACACAGCATCCACGTCACCACGGATTACTGAAACTTAGGCAAACCACCAGTTGGCGACCTTCCTCCACACAACCTTACTAAATCTTCTGCCCAACAACTTGCCAATCAAGGGAAATATAACGATGCTCACCAACATCTGGACTTGTTTCATACTTTCCTCCCAATGTTCTTGAGCCGATAATGCGCATCCCGAGGAGGATGAGGTGCTCGTACTCGAGTAGTCTGAGTCGTACGACTCATCCTCCGTCAATTCCATATACTCGATTGCTGCTGACATTGGTCAATGACGTATGTGTAAATGTGTGTGGTTATTAGCTTCCCTTGCTTTTTTCTGTCTGGCGATTTGAGATACTTGCACAGAAACGGGGAAAAATTTTTTTAATTGCAAATTGTTCATGTTCCGAAGATTAACTACTATCATCAACCGGCTCAAGATGTCGCAGTCGACGTCGATTCTGCACGCAGACGCGCTTGCTGGTGAGTACACCACGACAAGGGAGGGCCGTGCCACGATCTTGACGCCTAAGAAAGACGACGTGGACGTGTTCTACAACCCGATCCAACAGTTCAATCGTGATTTATCGGCGATGGCCATTATGGCATACGACGAAATGCGCCATGACGCAGCCGAGAACAAGAATAAGAACAAGAATCAGAAGAATAAGAAGAGGAAGCTCCTTGGGTTGGACATCTTGGAAGCCCTCAGTGCCACGGGACTACGCTCGTGTCGGTACGGCCTAGAGATTCCTAACGTGCACCGCATCGTCGCCAACGACATGTTGCCCGAGGCCGTTGATGCCATAAATCGAAACATCGAGCATAACGGGTTGAAAGATAAGGTTGTTGCCAACCAGGGCGACGCCGTCAAGTACATGGCGTCCACGAGCCACAAATTCCACATCATCGATCTAGATCCATACGGGACAGCGAGTCCATTCATCGATGGTGCTATTCAGTGTGTAGAAGAAGACGGGATGTTGTTGGTCACATGCACGGATGCTGCTGTTCTAGCGGGGAGTGGGTACCCGGAGAAATGTTTTGCGTTATATGGTGGTAATAACTTTGGGAACTCGTATGTGAATAGTGAATCGAATCATGAGGTTGGTATACGGTTAATGTTGAATATGATAAGCACCACTGCTGCCAAGTACAGGAAGGCCATTGAGCCCGTGTTGTGTTTGTCGATAGATTATTATTTCCGGGTGTTTGTCAAGGTCAAGAAGAGCCCCATGAAGGTCAAAGAACATGCAAGTGAGTCTATGCTTGTGTTTGGGTGCAATGGATGTGGGAACAAGATCTGTCAGCCGTTGGGCTTCAAGAAGGATTCGAAATTCCAGTACCCGAAATTACAACCCATTGGAACGCACTGTGAATACTGCGAAAGCACGCATAATATTGCTGGACCCATGTATGCGGGAAAGTTACAAAATCGCGAATTCATCGATAGAATATTGGCCATTAACGAAAAGAGTGATAAAGAGATATACCAGACCACGGAGCGTATCAAGGGGATGTTGACATTAGCCAAGAACGAGCTTGAAGATGTGCCGTTCTTTTTCAACTTGAACCATCTCAGTTCAATGTTCAAAGCCCCACCTATATCCATAGAACAATACACTAAAGCCGTGGGGAACTTGGGATACGATGTGAGTTTGACACATGCCAAGAAAAACTGTATAAAGACAACAGCGCCATGGAAAGTGAACTTGTTGATCAACAAAGAGTGGGTGGTAGATCAAAATAAACAATACCTCAAGCAAATGTCGGAGAAGAATCCCGAGGATTTGAATGATAAAGTTAAAGAAAGGGTAGAGAAGTTGAATCAAGACATGACGTATAATCCCAACTTATCCCAGAAATCACCGGGAGGAAGAATTTTAGCTAAATTCAAACAATTTGAGAAAGAAAATGGTGCAATAATAGCAGCAAATTTTGAGGCAGAGAACGAAGTGAATCAAAAAATTTCGAAATTGAGAAAAGTCAAAATGGTTAGGTACCAAGAAAACCCACGAAAGAATTGGGGGCCCATGGCTAAGCCCAAATAGGAAATAAAGGTCTCCATTTTGACAAGCTAACCCAGCGTAGCTGTAATCAAACCTCTGTGCATTATAGGTTATATATTTTATAAATTGTACAAAGCGTCCATTCATTGTATATAGTCTTCGTCTATAAAACAGAAGTCGGCTCTTATTTTGGCACGACGAATACGGTCGTGACCCATGTGTGATTCCTTTTTGACGGGACCTGCGGTCCCTTTTCTAGTGGATTTGCTGGTGTCTAGATTCTCAGGAATACGGCACAGCTACACTTTCTTTTGAATTATATGCAGTATATATATGAAGAGTTCTACTATGTGTGCATTTGTCAAATGCTAAATAAAGATGAAATGGTATCACAGCTGTGCCTCGTTTTCCATTTGTTCAGTGTCTTGGGGACGGTTTGTCTAAGAGGTGTTGGAAGAAAGAAGTTACGAGGAACACAAGAAGAAGAAGAAAAAGAAAAGGACAAGCAAAAAAGCACTTACTGTGCTACTTATCAATTATCAACTATCAACTCTCAAATTTTATTCTTTATTGCCGGTCAATCTACTGTTTCATTATTGCACTTCAGGAGATGAATTATGTCTTGAAAGCATAATTGTGCTTATGTGTCATTTTAAGTTTAGTGATTCATTCTTCGGCGCTGAACCTCTATTTTACTTCCACTGACAAGACTAAATAATCACGCTATTCGACTCTACCCTGGACTATGCTACTTTGCTGCTCTTCTCTTGCATTTTGATCTACTTTTCCTACATTGCGATGATAGTTAGATAGCTATTACTTTTATAAATTAATAAACATATTAACTATAGACAATACTCTAAATTTATAAAACGACCAGATGAAATGAAACATTAATAAAACTTACAACAGTAAAACTAAAATTCTTACAAAAAGCAAAAAAAAAATAGTTGAACTACTCTTTTCCATTCAAAACCAATGTCTTTCTCTTTTCTTGATTTTTGAAGTTCTTGTTCTTTTATTCTCCTTCTTGTTGCAAGAAGGACTTTGTTCGCTTAGTATTAAATTTAGAATAATAAAGCAACGGCACCAGCAGCAATGGCACCAACGGCACCAGCAGCACCTAATTGACCAGCACCAGCTTTAGAACTAGTTGAAGTACTATTCTTAGTTTCGTTATGGTTGGTTGAGTTGGCAGCAGAAACGATTGAAGCAGCAGTTAAAGCGATGACGATATTTTTGACTTGCATTGTTAATATATGTGATATGTGATGAGCTCTGATTACTGAGAAGAGAAAAGAAGAAAAGGGAAAGGAAGAATTTAAAAATAGTTTCTCATGAAAACTGTTGGGATTCCAATGGTATATTTATAACTGAAAGATTTTGAAAATCTTTTGATTGAAAAACAGAAAATTTTTTTCCTTTTTTTTTGTTGAATTGAAATTGAATTGCTGTGATTAATTAGTTTAGTAATATAATTAATTATTTAATTTATTAGTTTTTTTAGACTTTTTGCGTCACCAAATAAAACTAACAAGTAAATAGGGAATTGCTGGTTGGGTTTTTGTGTAATTTTCACTTTTTTTTTGTTTTGTTTTGTTCTGTTTTGCTTTGCTTTGTTTTGTTTTGTTTTGTTTTATTTCGCTTCGTTTCTTTTTTTTTCTTTTTTTTTCCCTCTGCACTAAGAACATGTGCTGTGCGCTGTGGTGCAAAACAGCATGGAATGACGATGAGTAAACTTGCAAGCAGATAAACATTTTTGTCAATAAACTATGTTATGCTATAAACTGACGAACAAGTGAATCAATGAGCCAAAGAGTCAATGAATGAATAACTGTTTAGAATTATTATAACTAGTCTTGTTTTAATATATTTGCTTTGTAACTTATCTTGCATAGGTGGAGTACATTGCGGTAGGGTATCGTGTGTGGCGTCCAGTACAGTAGGGTAGCGTGGGCATGCCAATGTAAGTTTTCTGCGTTTTTTCACTATCTATGAATGTATCTATCTATCTATCTATCTATCAATAATGTCTTATCTAAATTGTATTTTCGTTTTGCCACTGAATGTGAATCAAGATGGCAGCAGTACACGTTTTTTGCTTTTTTTGAGTACTTGCTCTTGTTCTAATTCCAGCTCTTGCAGCGCTTCTTCGGTTTTCTTTGTTCTTTGTGTTCCTCGTGCTGTGTTCTTTGTTCTTCTTTGTTGTTCCTCCGGTAAAGCAAATAGACGCATAATTAAAAAAAAACATTTCGAGTAATCTATCTCTTATATTGGTGTTGGGATGTACTACATGGTGCTGTTGATTATTAGTAATAGTTATATTTGATTTATATGCAGTCCTAACCGTGCCTTTTTTTTACTCCTATTGTTCATTCTGGTTCTTCATACTACACCACAGCACAGCATTGCATTGAGCTACACTGCCTCTGGCTCACGATCAGTTCTATTCTCTATTTGTCGTGAGGCATAGTTACGATTATAGACGCTCTTTGTTTGACACTCCACTTTGTAGTGGAAAGCTGGCGCTATTTTTTACGTCAGGAATAACAACGAAAACAACACCACCCCTGCTAGGGACTATGCTATCTGCACGCGAGAACCGTCAGCTCTAAATCTCATTTTACACATAACGCATCTTAGACTAGTGGAAGAAACTGTATTATTGCTCTTACCCATGTCTATTGAATCACCTTCGTAGATAATAAATGAAGCTGAACAAGCACTACGCCTACCTTCAAGCCTTCAACAATCAATAAAATAAAATAAAATTACGTGTTTGTGTATATAATGGTTATTGCCGTATTAGTACTTCAAGGCTTATTTCTTTTGAAAATACAGGTTGCTCGATAAAGAGATTTTACTTTCACTTTTGGCCTTGCATTTTGTTTTTTGCTTTTTGCTTTTTGCTCTGCTTTTGCGTTTGCCTTCCGCCTTGTGCCTTTCCCAAAACAGTTAAATTATTGGATGCGTAGGTACAAATCCACTACGTACCTTGCCTCAGAGTAAAATATATCGCTGCATATAAAAAGAGAATCATGATATGATGTGAGATGATATACTATGGTATGTTATGATATGCTACTTCGCGTTATGTTGTATTTATGGTATGATATGATATGATATATGATAGGACAACAGCATTTCATAAAATATGTGAGAAAAATAAAATAAACCTATTTTGGGAATGATCATTGTGTTTACTGTTGCTATCTAGTGCACGCCTTGGGATTTTAAAAATTGTTTTTTGTTCCTGTTTTTTTGTAAAGCTCCGAACATAGCTTTCAATTTCGGCCTGAATGTCAATGAATAAACATTACTGTCAATGAAAGATAGGAAGAAGGGCAGTCCATATGGTAAATATGATTGGTGATATTGGTATTGTCAATGGGAAGATGATACCGTGAAAATATGAGCAGTAAGGGTGCACCAACCTGATCAGAATCTTTCATGTTCAACAGAAAACAAACGAATGGCGGAAATGTAAACAAGTGACACAAATTTGGGGGAGGCTGACTCGTCTATGATTGTTATCGCGAATACGCCTATTGGCCATAACAGATGACATTCCCATTCGCACATCATCACTTTGCTTCAAAACATATTTTGTCTGTACTGGTTCTATCTCTCCAAGGAAACGCAATCAAGCAGTAACCGAATGATGAATGGGAAATATTGATATCAATACTGCTTTTTTTCTCCTTGCACTACAACATAAGGCTGATTTGATCTTGAGACAATAGGCCATCGATCACGATGAGAGCATCTGGAGATGCAAATCGTACGCACATGCTGCAGATACTTCCTTTCTTCTGAGCCCTTCTTGATTGTAAATCCTTGGGACCAAGATTATATTGACCAAGAGTATAGTACTGCAATTCCGCTGAAACAGGTATTCGACTGTATTTTTCGGGATGGAAGAACATGATTGGGCTTGGGCTGATGTCAAGTATACAGTTACATGTACCTACCACCGGAGTCGTGCTACTCTTGTGCGGTAAGCTTTTTCAAGTGTAGACATGTTGATCGAGTGTTGCAAAGCTTCTTCCAAAATCTCATTACTGTCTTTTTTTGCAGAACACGAACTGTCTGCTGCGGTCAGTAGTTCGTCTACTTTGAGATCCCTTTCCCTTGATCCTTTTATTGTTCTTGCAACGGGGTGTTTTCTTGGAAGCTGATAATGGTTATAGTTACTATAAGTCAATTATTGGAGACTGAAGACTGATCGAGAGATGCTGCTATTTTTTTTGCAACATTATTCAATACATTCATGTCAATCCCTCTCTGATCAATCTCGGTCACCTGCTGACTAATGAAGATGCAACAATTTTTTCTAATATTTTGCTGCAAATTGATTCGGCTTTGGTTCTTCTGCTCTGAAATTGTTCTGGTTATGTATATCAATTCATATGTTGACTTCACGATAAATAGAGATGTTCACGGCAAATGCAGAAAAACGTGTCATGTACTTTATGATAGAGAAGTTGCTTAAGGCGTAAAGCAATAAAGAGTATAACTTACTGTCCAATTCTATTAAAAATAGCAGGATTCGGTGTTGATTTAATTTTAATACAGAGTTTTCATGCATCTGTTTTAAATTCCACCCATTAGTACAAAATCTTTGTTGAAAAACCCCGTTCCTGACATCAAGGTAATCTACTTTCAGTATTGTAGATCCCAATAGCTAAGCTCATTAGAAGAAGACCTCCTGTAGTCAAATCATGTCGTAGTTTCTTTTCCCTTAGAGGATTAAAGGGAATTGTCGATTGTCTATGGCAGAGAAGTTAAACGGTAGAAATTCCCTTGATGTATATAAACGTATCAATCCCACCAAGTGATCCCAATAAGAAGCCTCCACTTGCCAGATTCAATGCAACGAAAGAAAATAATATTGACACAAACATCAACATTTGTAGCAATGTCCTAAACTAGAGAGCATCTCCACTTTTGCTGTACATTGTCGCAATATCACGCAGAAGTTTTTATTTTATCCAACGCGTAAACAAAGATCGAAACCTGCTCTCTAGGTTACCAAATGAATCAACAACTAACCAAAAAGCTACAAGCATGCAAGATAACCCAGCTCAACGAATTAGCTCTCCTTTGTGGAGCTCCCATACCACATACTACCAAGTCGCAACGAATCAAAGGGATACTATCAGGCTACGAATTTTATCTTAAGCTTTTCAGTAACGAGTCTAAATGGTCTACACTTGGCATTGATATAGGTATCAAGAACTTTTCCTACTGTAAGTCAAGAGGCTCTTCGTTTCCCTTGGAAATTACAAAGTGGGACAAAATCAATCTAGATGACAAGTTTGGTCCATCGTATACAAACTTGCTACATCCTCAGAGCATGCTTGATAGCAGACGATATTTGAACCACATAACCCAAAGCTTGATGGACGAGTTGAAGCCATTGAGCGATGTCGTGATTATGGAAACTCAAAGAACAAGATCAAATAATAACGCCAATACTTTGCCCACGATACTCACAAATTATACCCTTGAGAATATAATATTGAGTACGGTATATCCTGGGATTGTCATACCCATGACTTCTTTTAAAATGACTAATTTTTGGTTTAATAGATTTATTTCAAAGGAATCAGAGAAAAAGCTAAAGAGATCAAACAAAATCGTGCGAAGAGATTTGGTTGGTTGTTGGTTGAATCAATTGTATGTCCTACCAAGGTACCAAGGTGAGTTTGCCACAAAAGGCATATTAAAATATCTTGGATTAGATAAAAAGGAAAAAATTGACGATTTGGTAGATAGTTTATTGTATAATCTTTTGATCAACTGTCAGTTCCTCCATCTCAGGGATCTACATACTTGTTTCCAGAATAATGGTGATTTAGATGAATTTATTGAAACCAAGAACAAGTTTCACTTAAGGTTGATTAAACCTGTTGTTGATAAATATGGCTTGGAAATCAAAGACAACAAAATCTTGAGTACTTGAATAAATAGAGTTATAATATATTAAGATATCATTTTGAATCAACGAGCTTTATTCTGCCGTTTGAATTATCAACAGTTATACTCTGCAAATATGTTTTCACTCTGTTTTGCTTGGAGGTTGTCTTTGCTTCTACCAATCCAATATCTCCCTTTATCCCTTTCAGCCTTTGTGGGGTTGATCTCTTTTCTGATAACCCTGTTGGAAGGTTACGAAACTGATACACCAACATCAACCTGGCTTTTTTTCTTGGTTTTTATTATCAATCTCTATACTACCCCTCTCCGTCTCTGTTTCTCGCAGGCTTAATGTGTTAAAGTCTGCAATATTATTTCCCCTTCCACTCCAACTTGGCAATTTTGTGACAGCTTAGCGAGTAAACAATCATTCATCACAATAATATATGAAGAGGAAACGGAGATTCTTCTCAGTTTCACTTCTTCCGCATTTTTTTAATAGTAGTATGCTACCAAGAGACAAAACCAACGGTGGGGTGCATAATCAATGAGCCTCGTTTTGTGGTAGTGAGACTTGTTGCAAATAAAGACAATAGAAAAGGCTTGTATTGGAGGTGTGGAGTTAATAGTCCAACTCATCGATCTATTGAGTCAGGCATCACCACATTATAAATACCAAGCTGAATTTCTTCCAACTTCCAAAGAGAGGGAAAGGTGTTCTAATGAAACAAGTTTCGTCTTAGATCAAGCAACGGAAAGGGAAAGGAAAACAACAAGGAAAAATGTCGACTGATTCAGTATCCATCGTCTCCAAAGCATCCGGCAATACCTCCGGCGACCTTCCAGTCAGCAAGATACAGACCACCGGAGACGGCAACGAGTTCGTTATCATAGCCAACAAAAAGTACTACAGGCACGAGTTGATGCAGGCCTTCGGGGGGGCCATGGAGCCTGGTTTGCATCCGGCACCAGTGCATAAAATAGGAAATCCGGCGCCGTTGGGATTGTGTGCCTTTTCCACAACGACGTTAGTGTTGAGCTTGTACGGACTTAACGTCAAGGGCATCCATACCCCGAACGTAGTGATTTCGTTGTGTATTTTTTATGCTGGGGTAATGCAGTTCTTGTCCGGAGTGTGGGAATGTGTCAACGGGAACACATTTGGGATGTGTACATTGACGTCGTACGGCGCCTTCTTCTTATCATATGGTGTTTCTTATACTGAAGGCTTTGGGGTTATGAAGGCATACATGTTGCAAGACCCCACGCAATTAGAAGACGCCATTGGGTTTTTCTTGATGGGATGGGCAATCTTCTCGTTTTTGATGCTTACATTGACGTTTAAATCTGTTATTTCTTTGGTTGCTTTGTTTGTATTCATCTTCTTTACATTCTTTTTACAAGCTATTGGGTACTTGGTGAAACATGAAGGCGTTGTCAAGGCTGGTAATGTATTTGGAATCTTGGTTGCTGCTACTGGGTTCTACAACGCTTATGCTGGTATCGCTACTCCTCAAAATTCATATTTCAGCGCTAAGGTGTTTCCATTAAGTAAACATCACGGATATTTAGAAAAGAATTAACGAGAGAGGGCATGATGCTCAGTTGGGGATAAACTTTCATACTTTTTACCTCATTTTGCAGTAATTCTTTTTTGTCATTAGCTTATCTTTTTATTTTTTCTTGGGGACACAAACAGGGACATGTTTTTCAGCTAATACTAGACGTACTTTTTTTATTTAGTTTTTAGTTTTCTTTTTTATACTTAATCCATACTACTACTATTACATTAACAAGATCTAGAGAGTAGCAAATAATGTGATTAGAACGTTTAAAAGCTTCAAATTTCTTTGACATAGTTGTAGCCATTTTTGGGGATCGAGAAATAATGTTCTTTGTGGGGAAAATCCTAAATCTTTGTTTATTGTGACTTCTAGCTAGGACTGGTAGCGTAAGGATTTGTTATCGAACAATAGAGGGGAGCTGGGGACTGTAGAACTACATATTTTTCATTTGCCGCCTCTATTCCACCTGTAATAAGGCATTAGTGCTCTCGTCCTTTAAATGCGTGGAGTAAATTACATATTTTAAACAAGGATGTTTAGTTCAGCAATTTTAGCTGTTATCAACGTAGCACGGAGACAGTAATCTTTGTAGAGTAGATTGAACAACGGCAAACCATTTTTCTTCAAATAGTTTATAAACTCGTAAAATGATATATTTTTATACATATATAATATGAAACAGTTCAAAGAAGGGGGACCAGCTTTAAAGGATATTTTGAGTTTCCTTTGGAATGGTAATTCTTTGTTGACGATGCGACAGAGTAGGTGATAACGTGGCATCTTTTCCAGAATTCTCTTCTACTTCACTTTGTTCCTGATCTGTTATCTCAAAAATCATTTCTTCATTACCTTCTTCATCTACGTTAGTCGTTAATTCTGTTTCTTTGCCATCTTGTTTGTCAGAGTATTTGTCTACTTTCTTCCCCAGTTTTACTTTGTGTTTTTCTTCTTCATCATCTTGTGCTCCTTTGTCTTCCTCCTTTCTGTCTACCTTGTGATCATCGTTAACCTCATCTTCACCTTCATCTTCATCTTCATCTTCTTCATCATCACCATCTTCATCGTCATCGTCATCTTCATCATCATCATCTCTATCCTCTTCATCTTCAGCATCTTCATCATTATTATCTTCGTCTTCGTCTTCTTCTTCATCCTCCTCTGCCAGTTCCCCCCTTTCATCATCTTGCTTCTTTCTTTCAGCTTTAATGGCAACGATTCTTCTTCTCAAAGTATCAACAATATCGGTCCATTCTCTCATTCCACCCATACCAATATCACCACAAACTAAAACCTTTTCAACAGGCTTCAAAACTTCAATTCCGAAATCAGATGAACTTATTTCTTTGATCTGCTTAGCAGTTAATGGATGTGTATACATAAATGTATTCATTGCTGGAGCCACTATAATCGGTTTCTTAACTTGCTGAGATATAGATGGTGACCACGACCTTATTATGGAAGTCAACAAATTATCTGCAATACCATTTGCAATCTTGGCTAATGTGTTTGCGGAAAGTGGTGCAACCAACATTATGTCAGCCCATTTTCTCAATTCATTGTGAAGAATCAATTTTTCATATGGATTTTTGGGCTTTTTGTTTACGGACAAGTTTTGGGTTGATGCTGTTGTAGTTGTAGTAGATGACATTTCATTATAGTTTGCCCATTCATCTTCATCACGCCAAATTTTTACATCATTATGAATCTTTGATCCACGTAAAAAATGACATGCAGCTTTAGTGACAATTAATTGAATAGAAATCTTGGACGTGCCAAAAATTTGAAACAATTTGTCAATTATCAATGGGATCTTGATTGTAGCCACAGATCCTGTACACGCTAACAATATGTGAAACTTTCCGTCGTCTTCTTTCGATAAATACTCTTGAAAGGGGACAGGTGGTCCAACAGGCGAAGCAACAATCGTCTTGTTGGATTTCTTGATGGATCCTCTACGTGATGAGTTATTGCTTCCAGTACCACTGATCTTAATCGGTAACGTACTACTACTAATTGGAACCTGTGGAGATGAAGTTGAGGTACTGCTTGGAATTTTTCCTGAAGGAGGTGGACTCGGCGACGTTACTTTTCTAAGTGTATCATTTTGATATTCAAAACTAAAACCTCGTCTAATACCTTCTGGTGTGGTTGGTGAAGCAGAAGCATCTTTTACAAATTGCTGTCCTCCGGAATTAATAGCGGTTGCTGGTGTGACTTGCGTTGTAGATGCGGCACTTGAAGGTTGATGGTGTATTTTCCCATGAGCTGAATTAGCCATGAAAGACAATACATCGCCGTTTGGTGAGTTGATGCGTTTTTTATTCAATGAGGACTGCCTTGAAGGACCGTTTGAACCTGGCTGCTGCACTGCCTGTTGCTGTTGTTGCTGTGACAGATTGTTATCTTGATGAGCAAGTATATTAGTCGAGGATGGTTGTGCTGAAATTGTAAACCTACGTAAACGTTCTTGCGATTCTAAGTCACTAAACGAAACGCTTGGGTTTCTTACCGAACATCCTGGATGAGGGCTAGTTTCAGCATGACTTGGAGATTGTAAAGCTGAAACCTGCGGAGGTCTTGGATTATTATTAGTTAAAATTTTTGGTGCATCACTGATACTGTTGACCCTGAATAAAGCAGCCCGTTTAGCTTGAGTGAAATGAGATGGAACCGATTGCAGATTTGACGGTTCCGGAGAAACTGATTTCTTAGCTGCTGGGGCTGACGACTTCTCAGCAGATGATTCTCGACAAGTAGGTTGCGGATGTGGTGATTGTTGAGTATCACTAGAGGGAAATGATGATTTGCTCATCGACTTGACAAGACAAGGAACAAAAAGAAAATTTTGTCGAATGAGATGTTGGAAGTTAGAAGGCGAGTGGAGTTGGTCCTAACGTTTTGACGATATATTTCGATGTAGGCGGATGAATTTATTGAAATATGTTGTAGATATATGATTGCTGTTGTAAAAACTTGAATTTATTCTTTGAAAATAGTAGACCAAATAATAAAACTGATTTGGTAAAATGGGAAATCACAGTGGAAAAATATTTAACGTTAAACAAAGCATAATCCAACAACAATACAAACAATAACAAAGAAAGAAAGAATAATCTCCAATTATGGTTGAACAAGATTTAGATTGAGTACCAACCTCTATGAGTAAAACGTTCAACACCTCTGTCCTTTTCAATTGCCTCCTTGATTAGAACAGGGCGGGCGGTACTTGTGATCAAATTTTACAAGAAAGCTTGCCAGTCAAAAAACAACAGAAGGAAACCTGAAGAAAAGATTACTATGACGTCAAAAACTGTAATTGCCATCGAGATAATAACAATGAAGGACGAGCGTTTAGAGCAAGTAAGTGAGCGAATTAGCTACTGGCTCTACGACCTCATACATTGCTGGTCTAGGCCTCTTATTGTTTTCATACTCCCATTGTACTTTTCTCTGTTTTCTGATTTGACGACCACCACAACTACCACTGCAACCACTGCCACCCAGATGAATACAAGAAAATTATGTACTCCCACATTACGTAATACATTATGTAATAGAATTGAAGTCAGAAGAAAGAAACAGAAAAAAAAGTCGCAAAAAGGAGAAAAGATACATCGAGCCGGGTGTCAAAAATAAAATTTACTAGACACTGTTGAAGGTCGTGATATTAGCCGGGTAATTTTAACACAACAAAATACACGTGTTTTTTCATCTGGTGGAGAATTCTTGCGACCAACAAAGAGAGACACAATTTTACAACACCAACACCAACAACAACACCAGCCTCATCACCAACGCCCCTGTGTTAGTTACATCTTATTTACACACATAATGAACATCCGTCAGCAAATAACACAATTGTTATCCCTTGCATATGTATTCACATCGGCATTCATGCTATGGAAGACTTTATCAGTAATAGCAAACTCACATTCACCAATCGTGGTAGTATTATCAGGATCTATGGAGCCTGCTTTCCAAAGAGGTGACATTTTATTTTTGTGGAATAGAGAGAAACAGCAAAAAGTGGGGGATATAGTGGTTTATGAAATTGAAGGTAAATCAATTCCAATCGTGCATAGAGTATTAAGAGAGCATCATAACTCTGAAAAGCAGTTGTTACTAACAAAAGGTGATAATAATGCAGTTGATGATTTATCGTTATATGCCAAGAAGCAGAATTACCTCAATCAAAAGAATGATTTGGTCGGTACCGTCAAAGCATATTTACCATTTATTGGATACATCACAATTTTGATCAGTGAAAATGCATATTTCAAGTTTGGATTATTAGGGTTCTTAGGTTTATCATCATTATTATCAAATGAATAGACCAGTTACATTCATATAGAGTATTGTATTCTATGGGTATTCTATGGGTAGGCAGTATGTATTCCGATAGTTGCTCTGTAATACAGAAGGGGAGAAAAAAAATACTTGTAATAACCCTGAATATCGTTGTATTTTTGTTCGATTATCATCACTTCCATTACTTCCTTTTCTTATTAATCTGTTAGCTCTTTATACTTTCCCAATCATGATCCTTGCTTGACAAAGATTAGCTCGCAATGTTTGATATTACTTTATTAAAACAGCTACCCAGTGAAATTATTTATCAAATATTAGACCAGGATTTTCTCGCGGTGCAAGATATATACATTTTCCTTTTTAATAAATCGACCCACTCCATAGCGCAACAAGTTTTGAATAAGAGAAGTCTAGTGCATTTGACAATTGGCAAACGAAAGAACTATGAAAGCGTCATAACGTCAACATATGACTATGAAACTACAAGGGGACCATATTACTGGCATATTTATTATAATTATATTAACAGAGATGCATTTCTTGAATGGTATGCTCGTCATCACAAGATTCAAAGCTTTATCATTCAAATTTTCTTGGACCAATTTCAATTTGAAAACTTGAGCTTTTTGAAAAGACTAAAGGAGAAGAAGATCAAGATTTACTTGAATTATGAAAATGATTTTAATCACACTGTGCGAAAGTTCACTCATATTATATGGCCAATGGTTAAAGAGATTTTTGATTTTACGAATAACTCAATCAATTTGATTTTGGAATATGAAAATTCAATAGATCAAGATTTATCAATCGATATAGATCATATCAATGAATTTGAATTTAGGCATTATACGCCCACCACTCGAGAAATTCAATTCACTTCGAAAAATCCAGAGAATCTATTGTTACGAAAATTCCTGATAAATAATATTAGTATGTTGCCAATCACGGTCCATTTGCAGCACTTTGCCGATCTTTCGCAATTCTTTATCAAGGGACCTGTTGCAAATTTGATCTATACGGGCGAGTTATTGCAGCATTGTCTTAATCTCACCAAGCTATCTTTCTCAAAAGCGCACCTCAAGAGCTTTAGTGATTTTATCAAAATTTTGTCTCCCTTGGGCTTGCCTAACTTGGATTGGTTGGATCTAAGTAATAATGAACTTGGAAGCATAGAAGATATAAATCTTGTTCCGATATTCCCCAAGTTAGAAACCTTGATCATAAAATTTGAAGGCTTAAAAACCCATAAATTCAAGTTCCAAAACATTCAATTTCCGAATCTCAAAAATCTCATTTTGCAGGATAAAGGGGTCTCAGTGTTTCGGAATATCCTCGGACTATCATCATTGAAAAAATTGGACTTGTCCTACAATTACCCGGACGAGTTGGAAATTCCCGATGTATCGTATATCGAGATTTTGAATTTATCCTATAACAGAACCATCTTGTCTTCAATATACCGATTCAGCCGATTGGATATCTCGAATTTTATTTTTTTCCAAGTTAAAGAATTGCATCTCCAGGGATGTAACATAAGCAATGAGGATTTAGAGGAATTGGAATGTGAATATGAAAGAAAATTGTTGAATTCCAGTTGCTTGAAAGTACTAGATTTATCAAATAACAAATTATCCACCTTGAGGTGCTTTAACGGTACATTGTTCATGAATATGCCCCTCGAATTCCTTGATTTGAGTTTCAACGCATTCAGCCATTTGAACAAGGATAACTTTCCGTTAGGTTTGGACAAGTATCCCAATTTAATCAAGATCAATCTAACGGGGAACTCTCGATTACTGCGTATTGCGCTCTCTGATAATTACCCGGTGTTGGAAACAGTTTACACTTCAATTAAATAGACTTCAATTAATTAATTGATTAGCTAGTTGTTTATTTTTACATGAAATTAAAAACCCAATTTATAAAAACCTCCGAAATGGAAGTATAACGTACGAACTGAAATATGAAATAAAAAAAAACTCTTAAATTTATAAACGTCTTTTATTTGTGCTCCTGAGCTTGCCTTTTTATTTTGGTGAATTTGTATTCGTTGGCAGTATAAACGAACTTCCAAATCCGAGCCTCTTACTTTCTTCGCTACTGTGATGTGTCTGTGGAGTGGTTACAAGTTCACTTAATAACACTGGTGTAAATTCAACAATGATCTTTCTTAAATTGGTTCTTCTTATTGGTTTTGCCAAAAATCCACTCATTCCGCTAGCGAAGCATTCTTTCTGATTAGTTTCATCTGCAAATGCAGTTAACGCAATGATAGGTTTATCAAAATGTAAATTTTGTCTGATCATTTTAGTAGCTAATAATCCATCGATCTTGGGCATTTGAACATCCATAAATATCAAATCAAATGGTTCTTGCTTCTCTATAGACTCCTTGACAAATTCAATTGCTTCAGCACCGTTACACGCCATAGTCATGTTGTCAAAACCTTCCAATTTCAACATACGTTTAATAACTTCTTGATTCACAAGATTATCTTCTGCAACCAAAATCTTGAGATGTGATATATCATCAAGCAAGGTATGCGCATCCGTTGATAAGGTGAGTTTTGACTTACTTTCATTTCCTGAATTCGCAGTACCTGTAGAACCACGGCCATATATCTGTGGCTTCTCAAACAATCGCGGCTTATTACCTGTTTTACTGTTGTCTGAAGCATCAGATGATGATGTGGAGGAAGAATTTGAAGATGCTTTTACTCTAGATGGCTCTGATGGAGATTTATCAACCTTCCTTCTTTGTGATCCAGTATAAATGCCCGCTTCATGATTCTCATCAACAATAATTGGCTCATTTTCAAATGCAACTCTCCTATTAATTTTAGAATCAGGATTAAATTCGTCTTCACAAAACTCGCGCATATATTCGGGTGGAACCAAAACTTCACCAGTTTGTGGTAATGGTAACGTTAACGTGAAGGTTGAACCTTTTCCAATTGTTGATTTTAAAGTTAATGTTCCTTTCATCATTACCGCCAATTGTCTACAAATTGATAATCCAAGACCTGTACCTCCATAACTTCTTGATAATGTTTGATCACCTTGAACAAACGGTTCAAAAACTTTCTCTTGTAATGCTGGCTCGATACCTGGTCCTGTATCAGTGACCGCAATTTGTATTACCCATGTTTTTGGTTTATATATGTTTCTAATTCGAAACGTTTTATTACTCTTAACAATTTCATTATTATGCATGTTTGAATCATATTCGGGCTTTTTATCTAACGTAGGATAAGACTTGAAATCTTTTGGGTGAGGCATTATGTTATAACGCGGTTGGGATGTTGCTGTCCCGTGGTCACTTGATGATGATAATGATGTTGATGAGTGATAATTGTCTTTCGTGTCTGAAGAATTATTATCTTCATCACTAGTGCCATTGGCAACTTTCTCAAGTGAAGGATTTGAAGTTTTACTTGCTGGCAAAGAAGGTAGTGGTTTTTGAGTAAATTGAGATTCAAATATATAGTTTTCATATTGTGATGTGGATAGTGTAATTACACTTGTCGTGTCTTCGTTGCATTTAGAAGACAAAAGATTTTCTGGGTCTTCCATTTCAGCATTTTCCGCCGGTTTTTTACATCTTTGATCTTTTTTGGTGATATTTGTATCTGATTCCGGTGATAATCGATGAGCTGCACTTGAAGGTCTTCTGGCGCTTGTCAGAGGAGGGTAATCTGTATCATTAACGACATAAACTTTAGAAAAGTTGTCTGCCTCTGATCTTTTTTGATCATACTCCCCCAAAACTTTAAAAGATACTCCTACTGATCCATCGACTGGAGTGAATTTTAATGAATTTGAAACTAAATTCATTACAATCTGTATAATTCTATTTGAGTCACCATATAGTATTATTTTTCTAAAGCTGTTTGGTTTTAATAGAATCTTGAAATTGACTCTTTGATCATGGGCTAATTTGTTGAAAATTGATTGTACTTGATAAGCGACTTCAAGAATTTGGAAATTCGATTTTTCTAGTTTTGATCTATTCAACGTGTTTTTGGAGTATGTTAATAATTCAGTTAAAATATGTAATAATAATTCGCCTGATCTGTGGATTAACCTTAATGATTCTTGTATTTTTGATTGGTCTTTTTCTTCCATCGCAATTGAAGTCATACCCAATATACCATTCAATGGGGTACGTAACTCGTGCGAGATATTAGCAATAAAAACTGTTTTGGCTTCATTCGCAGCTTCAGCTTCAATTTTAGACGCTTCTAGTTCCTTTGTTCTGGATCTAACCCTATCTTCTAAATGACTGTATTGCTTTTGTAATTCTTCAGTCATGATGTTGAAAGCTTCTGACAATTCGGTTAATTCGTCCTTAAAAATTTTCTTTGATCTCGGTATTCTAGTTGGCAATTTGAAGCCTGATGAGTACACTGAATCTGAGCCTGCCGAAGAATTTAGACTATTTCTTTTATTTGTTTTGGAGTTACTATTAGTGTCGACATCTAATAATGGTTCCGCATTTGATAATTGACCACTGCTACCACTATTTAATTTTGTTTTTTTTAATCTTGTGATTTCTTCAGTGGCATTTTTTAAACTAGTGATTGGTCTAATGAACCAGACTGCTAATGGGAAAGTTATTAGACACATAAAAGCCCCAATACCAAAGACAACACCAATGATAATTTTCTTTAATTTATTCAAAGGAGCATTAAAAACAGATTTTTGCTGAATAACCATGATAACCCAAAATAAATTATTTGCATGAATTTGAGTGAACCCTATTGCTACTTTATGACCTGAATAAGATCGCACATCAATTGAAGTTCCTGAGCTAGACTCTATTGCTGTCTTTATGGATGTAGATGAGTTAATGTTATAAATCTCACCAGGTTTTAATAAGCTATTCCAGACAGGAAATACTGTTTGAAAACCTATTGCTTGATCGTCACCGTGTTGTTCATTATCTGACATATTATCTATACCTGTAGTTGGATCACCATATATTGGTTTGACGGCTATGGTACTATAGTCTTGAGCTGTTGAATTAATCGCTTGTTGTATGGCTCCTGCCGATGCTATGATGGATAAATAACCCGCGACATAAGGCGTATCTATTATAATGGAGGAATTTGAATAAACTGGTATTGTTATACCCATGAAGTAAGCACTGTACATATCATCTGAACTATTAGCCAACGGCCCAGTAAAATAAAGTTCATCTATAGAAGTATCCAATAAACCTGTCGGAATCGAAGCATTTTCATGTAAAGGAAATAAAACATCTCTTACTGGTTCTGATACAATAGTAGCATTGTTGTAACTTGCTGCCATTACTTTTAAATCTAGATTATACAATCTGGCGGCAGCAAAAGTTTCAGTTGAAGACATAAATTGTTCCAATGTATCTTGAGCATTTGAAAACACTGCTTTCGAATTATTGCCAGCTCGGTATTGAGATAATGGAGTTGTTATAGAATCTATATTCGCTAAAGTTGTAACTTGATATGAAATAAATACTATGGCTTGTTCAACCTGTGTTGTTTTTAACTGTGATATAACGTATAATCTTTCAGACCGTAGATCAGTTAAGTTTTCACTAAAATATAGTCCCGTCACAATACCCAAAACTAAAAGGGAAAATAGGGAAGCAAAACAAACCAAAACAATTAGTTGGGGCCGGATCCCAATTTTGAGTCTTCTCATATTGTGTATCTTTTGCCTTGTTTTGATTTCTCAGAGTGTATTCTTGGGGAAATCTTGTATTATAGGAGTATGAGTTTATTAATCATCAATAATCGTATGCGAATGAATCTGACAGGGTAAATTGTAAAAGTATCAAAATGTATAGCTATCAAAATAGTAAGACAAGTTGTCAAAGTATTAGTTAAGACCAGCTGTCAGAATAGTAGTTATCAAAATAGCCCGTAAGACTATTAGAAGTGTCTTTAATATGAATATGTGGTATGTAGTACTATGTCGGTGATTGTTTCGTAAAACTATCTAAGCTTTAGTAGTATTGAATCTAGTATCTATTGTTTTAGAAATGGTGATATTATGAATCTATTAATTCTTGCCAAATATTTGTACTTGATTGTCAGATTTTCTTTTTTTTTCTGTTTTTTCTGTTTCCCTGTTGTGTCTGGTTGCATTGAAAAACTATCATTACTATTCTTAGGTAATATATTAGGTAATCATTTGGGTAACAACTTGTGGTTTAGTCGTGTTTCATTTGATAGGATCCGGAGGAGGTGATCATCCCTTAGGTTTCGTCTATGCTGTTGGTGATTAAGTAATTAATTTCTGATTGAATTAATTGGTTAACTCAAAGTGATAAGTTGATCAGGAAATACTGATAAAGTGGTTGGTTTGTGTTTTAAAAGTAAACCTCTTAGACAATACAGCACGTTTCGAAGTGACAAGAACCATACAATGTCAATCACGTATTTGTAGATGCTTGTGTGAGTACATGCGTATTTCTCTTGCGTCTATCAACAATCAACAAGTTCAATTGGACAAGGCAATATTCAACCCAATTACACAACAAAGCTCTTTATATTGGTCACAACCAATGGAATCTATGATGGTTTCATTATTGAAATTGACCGCCGCATGAACATATGTGCTGTGTAATCGTATAATACAAACTACTCACTGGCTGATTGACCGACTCTCAACAGTAACCAATTTCATCTAAATTATAAATTAATCAGCCTCCTTAGCCACCCACGAGTCCTTTCATGCATGTTGTAGAGGTTCCTGGCCAAACTAGTGATAGTTCACAATTAGCGTAGTACATCTACTCGTACGACCAGCGTCACACCAAAATCTTTGCAACCAACGTCAAAAAATTTACCATGTTACACGCCACCATTTGATTTGAAATAGAGTGATTAATGCACGATGCTTCAATGACGTAGAAATTGTATCAAATATTCACATACGGATTATTTTCTGTCTCTTGTCATTTATTCTGAAGTTTCATCCAAGATTCAGAACGTGAATTACGTTGAAAAAAGGGTAAGCATTATAAGTGACTTACTACAATTGCTTCTGTTTTAATGAATTATGGCCGCTTTCGAAGAAGCCATAATCATACTGTCATTAGCCCCCGCCATCATATAATGGAAGGATACTGCTTGTTATGTATATCAGCTTAACTAAACTTTTCATATTATAAATCCAGATTTCAGTTCTTGCATCGATAAAACAGTGTTGCTACCATGTGCGTAATTATAATAGCACAAGATGTAGTGAAAGCCACAATATATTGCGAAACCTAAACTTAAGTGTATTTAAAAACTGCTATACTCTATACTTTTACATTGAGTTTAAAACCCACAATTGCAAATCTACTCAAATACCAGAAGAAGGTACCAGCAACTGCTAAACAACCAACCAATATTACATAATTATCAAATTCTTTGGATGTTCCATTTTTGATAATTGCTGCAGCAATTGGAATACCGAACAAATTAGCTAACGACAAAATAGAGTTTAAAATTCCGTATTTGGTTCCAATTTGGTTAACTGGGGTGATTTGGGATAAGCAAGCAGGTAATAAACTTAAAATTGAGCCCGAACAATATCCGCCAACTCCTGCAAAAGCATAAAGTACTCTCAAGCTTCTTCCAAATGGATAAAGCAAGGCTAGGACGCTAATGGAAAATCCAATGAGCATGAGGATGTTAACATTGAATCTTCCGTAGTAGTCACCTGTGATGCCTGGGATCCACCTTCCGAGTATTCCTGCAGCATTCCACACTGTTAATAATAGGTAAGATGTTGATTCTGAAACTCCCTGAGCCATTGCATAACTTGCAAAATATGTGACCAATAATATCAATGACAATTCTGCAAAAAATGCGCCTAAAATGATATAAATGTACTTCAAATCCTCCATTGTTACATTTCTCAATTTCCCTGGAAATTGTTTCCACTTGTACGCAAATTCAGTCACTATTTCCACGTCTGAATCTTCATCATCAACTTCTTCTTTCTGTATTGGTTTTGCTCTGAATCTTTCCTTTACTAAGAATAGGGAGCAAAACATACAACCCAAACATGTAAATGCTAAAATTCGAATGGCCCAAACATACCCAAAAGTAGTGTAAGAGTGTCTTAACATTAGTGGAAAAATCAATCCACCAACTGAGCCCCCACTGGTAGCTAAACCAGTACAATTACCCCTCTTTCTATAAAACCAATGACTTATAACTCCAACCAATGGAGTCATTCCTAATCCATTGCCAACCCCAAGGCATATAAAACTCAATATAAACTGCCAGATTTTTGCGCTGCTTGCTGCGCCCATCAACCCCACGAATATAAATGCAGTAGACGCAATTAATATCTCGAGTGGTCCTTGTTTGTCAAAAATAGGTCCTGTAATTAGTCCACCGGCATACGCTAATGATAAATATATGGAGAAGATCCAGGATATAGATGTTGCTTTAAGATGCTGTAATTGATGTGTGGATACGTATGCCTGAATTGCCCCTATTGAATTGATTAATCCCAAGTTTACAACAAGACCAAGAAATGATCCCACTATGACTGAGTATGCCCTTAGTCCACCATCTGGAAAATCATCCGGGTTCTCTTGCAACTCATCTGCTGTTGCACTTGAGGTAACTGATGTTAACTCTGACTGTGACTCTGTCGATGATCCTTCTTGTTGGTGCAGTGATTTCTGATGACGAGCTGTTATTGTATTCAACTCTATTTCTGCAACTGACATTGGGTATTTTCAAGTCTTTGGAATGGCTTCCAGATAAGCGTGTCGGATTTATTCTGTATTCTAAATAATTGTTTTTTTTGAGATTAGTCACTAGTCATCTCACATAGATCTCGGGGATAAATCTCCATTTGCATTCTAACAGGATATCGGAGCACTGGCACATTATAGCCTTACATAAGTATAGCACACATGAGAAGGTTCATGTAACCGATGTGAAATATATTACACGCGCATAGGCACAGGCGTAATTGTGTGTTTTGTACGGAGACAGAGTGGATTGCGATGGGTTAATTCCTTTTTTCTCATCTATTCAAGGCAAGGAATTATACTTCCGTTGTGAAAGTGTACGTCCAGGTGCATGATATTGCATTGATTTGCATACCTATTACTAACCTGACGTATAGTGCCGAACGAGATTAGAGCTTTCAAGCGCTTTACCCTCGGAATACGGAGCGCTTGCATATTTTGGTATATCTCACCCCAGTTATTACTATTGCATTATGACGAAAGCTGGAGCATGATTTGCTTTTAATGGGTTTATAATTATCTATCATTTCACAAACTCTATAACCACAATAACAGCAGGCTTGATAAGTGTGTATAATATTAATCCACACATATTGCCTTGGTATTGCAACTTGCTTACTTATATACAGTACGTGTACATGTGTATGCACGTGCGTTTTATTGTCTGTGCACTATCTTTTGCGTTATAAATGGATTATGTAAGCCCTTATGTAATTATTTATGTATTTAATTTATTTTGCTTTTTTTTTTCCTATTGTTCTCCTATTGAATGCATACCATAGATACATTACATAATAGAAAACTTGTTATACCAGCAGCTTTCATAAGGAGTGTTCATTAACATCATATCGACATATTAATATTAATAAATCATGGCACCTGATTATGCTGACTTAAGCAAAGAATTAGGTACTACGAGACGAATAACGTCTTTTAAGAAATACTTCTCATTTGGGTTATTATTGGGGATTTTAATATGGGGGTCATCATTTTTAATTTTGACAGTAGATAATTTAACAACAAAATTTGAACTACAATCAATATCAACACATCAAGAACTACAAGATGAAGAGAATTATGCTAGTCCGTCTAGAAAATCTAACGATTTCAGCGGAAAATTGCCGTTAAATAAACAGATATACGACGACGATATTTTGTCACCTGTACTACATGAGATTCAATGGATTAGAGAACCACTGTCAATATATGATGATAAGGGGACATATGTGATTAAACAAGAAGAAGGAGGAAAACAGGATAGATTTCAAGTGGTTGTGAAGTCTATCGCGGATGAAGACTATCATTATACATTGATTGAGAAATCTTCATTTGAATACCAAGGTAAAGAATATATGATTTCCGATTTCATAGCATCTCCGGATTTAAAAAGGGTTGTACTCAAAACTAATGTAACTGGGAGCTGGAGACACTCCTCACTTGCTTTGTACTGGATATTGGATGTTCAAAGTAAAAAGGTCCATCCGGTTTATAATGCGCATGATAAAATATCGACAATTTCATGGTCTCCTGACTCATTGAATATTGCTTTCATTTATGAGAATAACATATATCTCAAAAATCTAGAACTGGGGCAAATTACTCAAGTTACAACTGATGGTTCAACTGAAATCTTTAATGGTAAACCGGATTGGGTATATGAGGAAGAGGTATTTGGTAGTGAAATTGTGTTGTGGTGGTCTCCAAAAGGTAATAAGTTTGCATTCTTGCGATCAAATAATACTCAAGTACCCGAATTTACTATACCGTTTTATGTTCAGAATCAACATGAAGATTATCCAGAAATTGTTAAAATTAAATATCCAAAAGCAGGCTATCCAAATCCAATGGTGGATATATTGATTTTTGACATCGAAAAGATAAAATTAGAGAGTCCTAAATTAAAATCTAAAGAAATAGAGCCTGAGAACAGGCTAATCACTGAAGTTGTTTGGATTGGTGATGACGTATTAGTGAAAACCTCAAATCGTGCTAGCGATTTGCAAGAAATTTATTTAATAGATAGTGAGTCTGCTGAGTTAATTAGATCTCTGAAAGCTGAGAATTCGTGGTTTGAGATCACATCTCATACGCTTTACGTTCCTGAAAATAAAACTGTTGGTCGAAAATACGATGGTTATATAGATACCGTTGTTGAGGGTGGTTTCAATCATTTGGCATATTTTTCACCGCCAGATAATCCAAATTATGAATTATTAACCAAAGGAAATTGGGAAGTTGTTGATGGTGTTGGAGCTTTTGATTATAACACAAATGAAGTCTATTTCACAAGCACCATGAAATCATCAATTGAAAGACATGTACATTCTGTTAACTTGCTAGATAGATCAAATAATGGGATTCCATTTATCAAAGACATTACTGCTAAAGAAGGTTGGTACAGATCATCATTTTCATCAGGTGCAAGATTTTTATTCTTATCAGATATGGGACCTGATGTTCCAACTCAGAGAATCAATGATTTGAAAATGAACAAGAATGTCAAGACTATTGAGGATAATGCTGATTTAGTTAAGACATTGAGAGATTATGTTATACCTGAAGTTAAATATGAAACTGTGCAACTAAAGGATGAAAAAGGCCATGCATTCCTTGTTAATGCTATGGAAACATTGCCATTGAATTTCAATAAGAATAAGAAATATCCCGTCTTGTTTTTCATATATGGTGGCCCAGGCTCTCAACAAGTTGCAAAGCGTTGGTCCGTTTCCTTCAGTTCTTTAATTGCTGCAGAATTGGATGCTGTTGTGGTTACTGTTGATGGTAGAGGTACTGGGTATAATAATTTAAACTACAATTTGGGTTCCAAGTTCAAGTTTATTGTTAGAGATAGATTAGGACAATATGAGGCAATTGATGTTATTTCTGCTGGTAGAGAATGGGCCAAGAAGTCTTACGTTGATCCTGAAAGAATAGCGGTATGGGGCTGGTCGTATGGTGGGTTCTTAACTTTAAAGACATTGGAAACCGACGTTGAGGATTCAGTATTTAATTATGGTGTTGCTATAGCACCAGTTACAAAATGGAGATTGTATGATTCAATTTATACTGAAAGATATTTGAGAACTCCGCAGGATAACCCTGAAGGTTACCGTATAGGTTCCATTACAAACGTAACCAACTTCAACCATGTCAAAAAGTTTTTCATTGGCCATGGAAGTGGAGATGACAATGTTCATGTACAGCATACCTTACAATTGTTGGATGAATTCAATCTTGCTGAAGTTGAAAATTTTGAATTCATGCTTTTTCCAGATAGTAATCATGGAATGAATTATCATAATGGGAATAAAGTTGTTTATGATCGAATATTAGATTTTTTTAGAAGAGCGTTTGATTGGGAATTAGTGTAAAACATTGTATAATATCAATCAATATATATTGTGGGTAAAATATTTGCTACCTGAAGAGGAAGTCTAGAATTCTTGGAACACGTGAGTAGCTTCATTGGGCTGTTTTTCTGTTTTTGTGTGTTTTTGCCAGCTTTTCTCAAATTCCTTTGAACAATTGAAACAAGTACTAAATAAAAAAAAATTTTCAATCCACATCATCTCCCACTTCTTTATCTATCTAGTTTCAATTCTACAGCAATGATTATTTATCAAGACGTTATTTCCGGTGACGAATTATTATCTGATGCTTATGACGTCAAATTAGTTGGCGGAGCTGTTTACGAAGCCGACTGTGCTATGGTCACTGTTGGTAACGGTGATATTGACATTGGTGCCAATCCATCAGCTGAGGATGCTGACGAAGCTTTAGAAGATGGAGCTGAAACCGTCAACAATGTTGTCTATTCGTTCAGATTACAGCAAACTCAATTTGACAAGAAATCATTCACCACTTACATCAAAGGCTACATGAAGAAAATTAAGGCTTACTTGGCTGAAAATGCTCCTGAAGATGTTGAAGCTTTTGAAAAAGGTGCTACTGCTTATGTTAAAAAGGTGTTGGGTTCTTTCAACGATTGGGATTTCTACACTGGTGAATCCATGGATCCTGATGCTATGGTTGTTTTGTTAAACTATCGTGAAGATGGTACCACACCATACGTCGCTATCTGGAAACATGGTGTTAAAGAAAACAAAATCTAAGAGTTGATTCTCTTCTGTCTGTTTTCAGTGTTTTTATGATATACAATGTTTTTAGGATATACAATGTTTCTATAAGCTAATATATAAACGTAATCACTATATTTTTTTTGGCGTAATAGAGAGACAGACATTTTCTAATGTGATGTCTTTTTCAACATACCAAAATATTTCGACTTTGTAGTTATCTCCTAAGATTGACCTTAAAGCATATGCTCTACTTTCGTCAATTAATCTTCTAGCTATGAAACCAACTTCTTGCCTTTGTTTGACGTTGAGGCCGGAGATGTGATTTTCATCATCGAGGTCTGATTTCGAAGCATCAACGGCCCACGACACCATCTTTTTAAGAATGTTGAATGATTGAGTAGTAGCAAATCCTTGATCGTGTAAATACTGACGTGACTGAGGCAACAATTGGTCTAACGAACATACATGTCTACAACACATTGCAATCAAAACCCCCCCCAATTGCCCGTTGGCAAAGATGGAGGAATTGAGTAGCAGCTTCAAGGTTAAATCAGTTGCTGCTCCACACAAATGCTTTGATATTCCCACGATGCTGGTTGAATTCACGTCTTGTATAAATTTATTCAAATTCAAGTCTTTTATGTCTATTTTTGTCCTCCTTATTTTTGGTGTGATCGATGAGGTTTCTGAATCTTTGATTATTTTCGAATCTGCTTTTAACCTGTTCTTCCCACGGTCTATCAATCCGTACCCATAATTTTTTGCTTTTGTTGGCTTACTATGTAATATGCATTGATTTACAAACTTGGATAATTCTGCCTTACCGCAGCCAAATTCAATATAAAAATGCAGAGGCAGCAATATGTTCAAGCGATTTAAATTTCCTATGATCGACGATTGTTGTAATGCGTGTTTTTGAAATGTCTTTTGCTCTAGTTTCCAATTCAATCCTTCGTGTTCGTGTATTCTAAATTTCAATGGCTCATACTGTATTGATTTTAGTATAGGAATGTATTTAGCGAATAAATCACCTTCAGCCACCTCTTCTTCTCCAAGCTTGAAATCTTCACTATTTTTTAGCACCGCATTGCAATCTGTGTCATACCATGGATCCTGTATCTCTTTGGGTTTAGCATTACACTTGATCAAATGACTCTCTAGATCTTTAACCCACACGGTATGATTTGGGTCTAATGGACATGGAATTCTCTTGTTTTTCATGGTGTCGTCATGAATCATGTGTTCTGAGCAATACTTCACTCCTTCTTTTTTCATCATTTTGCATCTTCTGTTCTTCTTCGGTAGAATATATGTACATTGGCAAGTTGTTATATCAGTTTTGCGTTTCTTTAATTCCAGCATTGTTGATGTGGATCAAAACTGAATAGCTTCAATTAGAGCGAGAGAAAAAAATATACTCATCAAATCTCATCTCTTGATTTGAACCAAATTAAAAATAGAGAATAATGAAGTCGAATAATCTAACGTGGAAGCTTGATTTATTGGAATCCAAGTTTAATGGCTTGCCACCAAGGTTCCCGCATACAAAGAAGCTTCTAATTGCAACAAATCACAATAGTAAATTATTGAAAAAACTACCTGAGAATAGTGAAGCTGCACAAGATGAGATACACCGCTTGAAATCAGAATTGTTTGAAATGAAATATCATTCAGCTAATAAGAAACTAGAAAAGGAAATAAAGAAGTTAGCTAAAACCAAGAAAGGTCCTGAATTCTTTGAAAATGAGGAGAATCTAAGAATATTAATCACTTCAAAATTAATAAAATGCATAACGTCAGCAATCTTAGTCACCAAAGATTTCAAACAAGACCCACCAAAATATATATCAGAGGATTTGAGAAATATGATAGTGGATAGATCAAATCCATGTAATCCTTCATGCTTCTTTGTTACTTATTGTCAAAAGGATAAGGAAGTAAATAACTATTGTTCAAGTTTATGGAATAATAAGGCCGTAAGGAGTATTCTTGAAGAAATTGAATGGAGCTTCAAAGTTGTTAGAGGAAATTTGACAAAACTGGACAAACAAGCTAGAAGGCGAGGTACTGGAAAAAACGAAGAAGATAACGGGGATGAGGAAGACGAAGATGAAGATGAAGAAAGTCTGGAAAGTGATGGAGAAAACAATATGAGTGATGAAGTAGAAGTGGACGCGGAAGGGGACATAGATAATCAAACTTTGGAAAAAATGTATAACAAATTTGCTGTGTATGATAAATTGGTTGGTACATCGGATCAAGAAGAAGAGGACGAGCAATTTGAAATCGATCCAAATGTAAACTATAACGAAATAACAGATGAGGAACCATCAAACGAATCGGACAATGAGGATGATGGGTATGGTGACAACGATGAAATAGAAACATCTGATGAATCTGATGATTTCTTCGAAGAAGAGCCGGCAAGCAAGAAACAAAAGAAGGATAAAAAGGAGCATAAAAAGATAGAAAAGGAGTACAATCTTCCGCAGCTAGCATCAGGATATTTCTCAGGTGGATCAGATGAAGAGGATGACGTTGATAATGATCAAGTTGTTAAAGAACTCATGACACAGCGGAAGAATAGAAGAGGTCAAAGGGCTAGGCAAAAAATATGGGGAAAAAAGTTTGGTAAAGAGGCAAAACACATCAAAAAAAATCAAGAAAGAATAACGAGTGAAAGAGAGCAAAGACAACTCGAGTTTGAAGAAAGAGAAAGAAAGAGAGAGTTGAAGGCAAAACTAGTTGCTGAAAAGCAAAAACCGACAGGTGCGAATATGGAGCCGCTTGGTGAAAGAAAATTGGCCCCTTTTACGTCTCTACCTACTGAAGAGAAGAAATTACATCCTTCATGGGAAGCTAAGAAACAGGCTGAATCCAAGCTAAAGAATGTCAAGTTTCAAGGTAAAAAAATTACATTTGATTAAGAGTATTTATCTATCTATAGTAAGTCGTAATTAACTTTGAAGGTAGCCTTGATATCTTCTTCAGTAACTGGCTCACACCACAGTTCACCTTTGATGATGAAATGATAATGGCATTTTTCAGGTTCACGAACTGATACTAATTCAAGCTTTTTCCCGCATATGAATTCAACATTTGCTGATCTATGAGGGCCGTTCCAGCATTTAGCACCTTTTTCAAAAACTATTTGTTTGCCTTTATATTCTTTAAAGTTCCCTACTAAAATGTCATCTTGACTTATTGAGCCTAAAAGATTTATTCTGTAATGATAGCCACTTAATTTCTTAGTTATTGTTGTTTGATCATATGCTCGTAGAATATCATCCGGCCCAAGGTCTTGGCTCAAGTTGTCCTTTGTAACTTTAATACTTTGTTTTATATTTTCAATATCCTTTTCTAGTTCCTGTATCTTGTCATCTAATTCGTTGGTTGATAACATTGATTTCACTTGAGCTTCCGGCTTAGTCAAGAAGGTATTTACAAATAATTGGTAATAATGATGAATCATGTTACCAATGGATGGCGCCATGCTACTATGGTTTTCTCCATTGTGGTTCAAATTTTTTGCCTTTTCAGCTAATTGACGAAGTAACTCATTGGTCTCTTTAAAGTCTTGTATTACATCTTCTTCTCTGTTAGATACATATTCTTGGAATCTATGAATTGAATCCTTCACAGCAGGATCATTGAAATTTGGGTTGTAGCTGTTTGACAACTTCTCTAAGATCATTTCTAGAGACTGGATCTTTTGCTCTTTAAGTAAGATCTCGCTTTTGTGGGCTTCTAATTTCGTTGCCAATTGACTGAAATGTCCCCCCAAAACATCATATACGGACATATCTTCTTCACCTGATTCTTTATTTTCTAATTCAAATTTCAATTGATTCAATTGCATTTTCTTTTCGGGTAAGCTGCGTTCTAGTTTTCTCAAAGCTTCAACTAATTTCTTTCTCTTAAGTTGAGCTATCTCAATTACGGCTTGTTTCTTCTCCAATGCTTTTTCAATAAAACTCTCTCTCTTTTCTTTATATTCACTGTATTGTCGATGTATTTCTGCACATTTGTCCTCGCAATGACCTAATTTGTATTCATCAGATCCGTCACAACAAATGTCATAATCACATACACCATCGTTCAATTTGAAATTATCAATGTAGTTCGGGAAATGACCTTTATTTGGGCAATAAAACTTATAAGGGGGATTGGGACATGCGTTAGTACCCGGCTCATCTGACCCATCAGGACAATCACAAATATCATCATTAATTTGGTCATATGATAACTTGATTGATGAATCTTCTAAGCAATGCCAATATTTCTTTCCATCACCTCCAATAATTGGTGTGTATAGATGCTGATTCTCTGGGCTGACACCTTTGACATCAGCTAAGGATGTCGCAAGTAATGATATTACTGTTATTAACTTTTTTATCATTGACGAAGTAAAACCAGTTCGTTGTAACTCCAGATATCTGGAATCTGCGAAAAAAAAAAATGGCGATCTCTAACCTACGCTGCTCGTTCGTTGACGCTTTATGTCAAAACACTTGACGGTGACAAGATTAAAACGACAAGTTCGACCGTTGTTATCGAAAATCCATGTTTTAAATGATTTATATTCCAAATATCCTCAGTTATTTGAGTTTGATATTTCCCAGATATTTAGAAAACCGAAAAAGAAGGAAAACCGGAGAAAACGTGCTATAGTAGAATCCACGGAAGGTGAAACTGAGCAGGATGACATTATATTCATGAAACCTCGCACATCTGAGGAAAGATTACAATCTTTGAAACCCTATATATCATTGGAATTATATCAAGGGTATAAAGAATTATTTCAAATTATAAAGCCAATTATAGAATCATTGAGCTGCGACATCGGTTTGAAATTGTCTCAGCTTTGTGCAGTAGAAATAGGTAAAGAAATTGCCGAATCTACGAGAACAACTTATTATCGATTGAATCATGTATATTTATTTGATCCAGATACGGTGCATCCATCAATCAGACAATTCAATGAGGAGTTAAATCAAGATGTTGATGACTGGTTTGAAATGGAACCCAGACTGATTGTGGATAACTATAAAAGAGATTTCTTTGCCGGATATTTAATCAATTTATTAACCATACATTCTCAGACAATTTTATTCATGTTTGTGCCTGTTGTTATACACTGGTTGCGAGAATCCAAATCGCAATATTTGAGAAATTTGGGTCGACTATTGAATGATGAATTTTGGAAGTTTCCCAACAAAACCACTATAGATATTGAGGCGTTGAATGGGCTAAAATTTGGTAACACTGTGCACCTATTTTGGAGTTTGTATTTAGTTGACTATTGGAGTCCGTTTATGAATACAGAAAAATTCATTCTGACTTTGCCGCACAAGTACAATTTGAAAGTGTTTGAAGAATTAGAAGAGGGATTTGACTTGCCAAATGGTATCTACAGAATGCTTGCAATTAAAGTAATGAAACGACAACCTCGACATTGTGATATTGATACTATTCTAGTAGTAATTGTGTTGCAATTACTACAGACAACACGTTCGGTAAAATGTACAACGATTCAAATGGCACATGACCACTTCAGTTCAATTTACAAATTGGCTTTCGAATTTGTTCAAAATTGGTTTTTCATGGAGCCTATATATAATCCAAGACATTCAAATAATGAACTAATATTTGAGGGACTTACTCAGTTGGGAAATTATTCATATTCTAGATTGAAATTAATTAAACATCAAAACAAGAAACTTTACCACTTATACAAAAACACCAATTGCCTTCATCGAACCATTGCCTTTTTACGGAAATGCTACCTTGAAGAGCGATTTACGACTCTTGACGCCGATATGACTACTACGTTGATAGAATTAGGTGCTAATGACAAATGGACTGAAAATTTAACGACGCCCTGTGTAAGACGAACTAATCGATGACTTTTCTTTATCTAACATTATACATTGACCGTTGATTGATACATCGCTTAGAATTTTCACTGCTTCATCAATCACTGTAGCCATTGATATGGCTTCAATATTAGCCATTGCATTCGATCCCATGTCTGTTTCTTTAACTAACCCTGGTAATAATGCATTTACCCTGACTCTTCCTCTCAATTCGTTTGCTAAACTTTTAGTAAACCCTAACAATCCTGCTTTTGAAGCTGCATATACAGAAGTACCAGGAATGTGATATTGTGTCAATGATAGGACGGATGATATATTCAATATTGACGGATTTAGTTTCTTTTGCCTAATCATATTCTTTATTGCCATTTGACTTAGTATAATCGGAATGGTTAAATTTAAGTTGATAGTATTGAAGATTTCACCTTGATCAGTTTGATGTAATAATGAGTGAGTTGTGGTGCCAGCACAATTAATTAGCATTGTGTGTGAATTCAAGAGTGAAGATATGTCCTTTGAATCATTTAGCAAATGCAATAAATCTATTGATTTAAATGAATGAGTTTGATTATGTTCACTTGACAATTCCTGCACTGATTTTTTTAGTAGTGTTTCATCTCTTGCTATTAATGTTATGTTTGCTCCTTCAGATGCTAATCTTTTACCAATTGCTAATCCTATACCTCTTGAGCCACCTGTTATTAAAGCCGATTTTCCCTTAAACATAATGTTAATGGTAAGCGCATTTGTCAGTCGGTTGGTGGAAAGAAAAAACACTCAAATAGATCAACATAGGGGTTCCGAGCTGGAAACTTACACAAGCTAGTTCGCCAAAAAACATTCTAAATAAAGAGGAAGATGGAAACTGGAAAGCATTGCAATCCCTTCAGAGTTGAGATGACTAATGTAGTGGCGTGTTTCCAAAAGAGACCCGAGTGATAATATATTGCAAACAATGAACTTTTCAAGAATCATTTAGAAATGTAATTAATATAAGCAAAAAAAATTGCTCTCAGCAGGATTCGAACCTACGATCTCCTCATTACTAGTGAGGTGCCTTACCAACTTGGCCATAAGAGCTTCTGCTGACTAATATTTTTTTAGAAACATTTCTATGCAAAGAAAATACCGAAATTTTGAAATCACTTTTAATAACTATTACCTGGTAGCCTGTCACCGAGTTCATATTAATACCTTGTTGCCTGGTTACTTGAATTTCTAGATTAAGGCAAAATTGAAGAAACAACTGGAAACATTCGAAAACCGTGGAACTATTCATGCCCTCATCTTGAGTTCCGAGATTGCTAAGAAAATTGGTTATGCCGTCCTGGTAGGTATTGAGAAAGGATTAGCTAAAAGAGCCGATACTAGAAGTCCAAAGGCATTTGAAGGGAAAAATCATAACACTGAGAAGATCTTTATATTTTTCTATGAGGTTGAAACATTCGGAATTTTAACGGGATTCATTGGAGGTGATCTCGTTAGATACGTTCACAGCCACCTTCTGGGTGATGCGCTTCTTTGGTTTAATATGAGGGAATTAGATTTCTTAAATTATGTTTGGACCCAATTTCAGGAAGCGTTTAAAAGGCAATTCTTTGCGCCAAAATTTGGGGACCAAATGCTCCATGCTTTAACTCATGCCACCGAAACAAAGAGTGTTCAGGCTTATACTGCTAATTTCAAGAAGAAATTAATGTGCTTTAGATATAACTAAAAGGATGATGTGGTCAAGCAATTTTATTTCGACAGTTTGAAGCCCTTTGTCCAGGCTGCCACAACTAGAGATTAAACCATGGATTTGCTGGAGCTTATTAGCCGTTATTCAGGATCCATTGTACAAGGATAATGGGAGAAGAGAACAAGACAAAGGGATGCTATCAAAGTCCAACAGGTTTTCGCCTGTTCCTTCTGCCTATAGCCCGCCTGCCATTGATACGAACGAGGAAGGGGATATGGCCGGAATGTCACTCAAAAAGTTAACTCATAAGGAAAGGGAGTATTTGATCAACAAAAGGCTGAATTAAATGCAGATTGTTAGGAAACACCAGCTACAACTTTTTTTATGAATATGGCAAACAAGAAATTCTGTTAACTCGAGAGGCTCAGAAAATTAGAGCAGTCTCTTGAGTTAAGGGGCTTTATTCAGAAACCGCATATTCATAGTGTCTTTGTGAAACTCTCGAAAAAATAGCGACTATCGTAAATTTATTGTTTGTGATGACCGGAATTACGCAAAAGAATAAACTCACGTGCTTGTTACGGGTGTTCAAAATTTAGCTGAAGTGTAAGTCCGATATAAAGTATTGGTATTCCTTTCCTAGTCTAAGATAAATGAGTGACTCAGTATGCATAAAGTGATTTCTATTTAAAATGCTAATTGTTTGATATTTACTGAGTATCTCGTTGATTCAAAAATTTTTCTAAATTTGCATATAATATGTTCAAAAATTTCAATAAATTTAGGTGCTTTTCAATTGCGAAATCAACAAACTTGAACATATGATTTTAACTAATGCTTCTAACTATTTGATCACAATATTTTTCCTTTTTTCTTTTAAACTATTCAGGATTTGGGAGATTACTCAATAATTCCGAAATGTACCTGTTCACACTCAATTAAATAACGATCAATTATTTGAACTATATGCGTTATATATTCAATTTCATATCGCAATATTCCATATTCCTAGAACGATTTTGCATTAATAAAAATGTCGATTTCAATGAACACAATGTGTTTTTTTGGCTTGCTTTTGCGCAAAATCAGCATTCAGCCTCGCAAAATGGTTTGGGGGCATAAAAACACCAATTTACAGATCCTCTATAAAAAATGAAAGCCTCAAAACTCTACGTAATACTCTTTAATACCTTCATTCTTGCTAGCATATTTTTGATTCGGCATTGAAATCCGCAAGATTTGACTTCATTACCTATAAATCAAAGTCGAATTTGCTGGATTGTGGACGCGCACATAAAAAACTTGAATTCCTGGAATCTGTATCAGTGGCAACTTCACTGCATAAGGACGTAGATGAGGAAATAGTTAGACAGGATACAATGATTAGTCAAGGAGGATGCTCTTGGAGGTTCATCATGTCCAAAATCTTCATTTTTTTACGACAGTGACACTAATTTAACAATTCTATTTACATTTTTAATCCGTTGAGATTTACTGAAGTGATTTAACAAGCGGCGACTGTAATAAACTAACAAGCCAACATTAAATTTCAAAGTATTGATGCAAAAGATAGTGCGGTAAAATGAAAAGCGGTACATGCATAATTGAAACACCTGCAATCCTCTTGTCACTGAATTCACATCACGTAAATATTGGTTGGGCATTGCATGATCTCAAATAACTCCATATGAATGTTTACATGAATTATTCGGACATCATATTTTCATACTCTCAAGATCCAAATAGCGTATTGGGATATATCTGGAGATTTAGATTGCATGGTATAACTTAAAAGAGATCGAAGTGATAAGTTACTATACATTACGGGATTATTAAAATATATACATCAAAATCATATATGAGCAGCAAGTTAAAAAAGACGATGATGGTATATTGTTAGAAAATAAACTGCCAGGTGATTGCTCTACGTACTTCTCTGATAAATTCTTGAAATATCCGAAAACCTAATGCAATGGCAGAAGTTGCAAAATGTTGCAAAAGGAAACACAGGAAGCAATCGTTTACTTCACTACATATACTCACACATGTTACAAATCTATTCTAGAATTCTCTTCGTATAAAAAAGCAGTAGTTAAGACACTTCCAGACAGAACCCAAATGCACCGCTTCTAACATACGCACTGAACAACCCATACATAAGTTCGACTGAAGTACCTACAATAATTAATCGATGGATTGCTTCTTTGGTTCAAGTTTCTAAATTGTTCTTACCTCTATTAAGGTTTTGGTGATTGTAAGGAACGTGGGGCATCCCAGTTAGCGTTTATTCTATACATCAAGGGTCTGCATCATCTTATCGCAAAATCAAGTTGGGACAAAATCTGGCAAGTGCTGCTATTTGAAATCCTAATCTGGTAGGTTTTATTGTTGGACTTCTCTTTCGTTCAATCTATTGTTCAGGTCAGCCACAATAGGGCATATTTATGCAGACAGGGAGTATATCCCAGCTCCTTACGAAAAGATCAGGATCAACTGATCATCACAACGGAGCTCCTTATATTTGTTACTACTAGTGCTAGTTATCGATTTTCACAATCCTTAAACAGGATCAAACTCAGGCTAGATATGCCGTCAACTTATCGTACAACTTTATCTCTTCAACCATAGCGAAATATGCACAGCAGGATGTAATTTCTGACTTGCAGTATCTTCCGCTACATTTTGAATATTCAAAGACTTCCTGTTCACGTCGTCGGAAGCACCAGGATACTCGCATTTGCAAATGGGTAAGGAAAGAGGAGAAATTTGCTTGCAAGCAACTTGGTTTCGAGGGAAAATATTTAGGCCACTGCAACTTATGAAAAAGTGAATGATTCGAGAGAATTAAGGGATCAATTAAATAATTTGAAATCAAGTAATGAAATATAAAACGCATTTTTTACGGATGCTCATAGCGAGAATGTGGATATCATTATTACGAAGAACTGGTACAAGCTTTGTGGGAGCGCTGTGTTGTTGGATGCATACCAACAGAATTGCTTACATCAAGAGGATGGCTGATGCATATCTATAAACTATTGCATAGTCCCCCAAACCAAGTACGGAATCATTGCAGAGATTTAGGTCGTACACTAGTTGGAAGCAAGCCACTTAGTGAATGTTCAACATTTTTTGCCGAGAGTTATTGTGAATATGGTAAGAAACATATGGAACCGGAAAGTATTTGGAAAGTAGGGAAGGTGCAATACGGTGTACTCTAGGAAACAAATGTGCATTTTATATAATATAACAATAAACACCAAACATCTACAAAGCACTAAATTATACTTCTATGTAAGCTTTATCTCTTTTTGAAGTGGTACTGAACTCACCTCATAAAGTCAATGGATAAGGAGTATCCTCGTCGTCGTCAGCATCTACGGCATCAGCACCAACGCCTAATTTAAACCCAACATAATCATCAGTATTTAAACCTTCTTGAGCTTCCTGCAAACTACCTAAGTCACCAGGCGTCATTAAACCAACCTTTGATCTTGGAGATCCAGGTACCGATAATGGACGGGTTAACTTCAAATTAGATTGATTATTAAAAGGATTAGCACCGTTCTTAAATTTATCTGGATATGCTCTTTTCAAAGATAATTGACGAGCTTTAATATATTCCAATCCCATACGTTTCCAATCCAATAAATCACTTAACCTTTCAGTTCTATTTCTTTGATTAATTCTTTGACGTCTTGTTTTTTCGGTAAAATCAAACATGTACAGTGTCAATTGGTCAATTGATTCATCAACTGATTTTAATCTTCTGTCAACGATATAAATACCATAATCACTTGTATTTTCAATTAAATCTTCCATATAGCATCCAAACCCTGATAAATTAGTAGTTATAGAAGGAATACCCATAACGGTACATTCGGCTGGAGTATAACCCCATGGTTCATAATATGATGGGAAAACACCTAAATGACAACCACGTACAAATTCATCATAATCAAGTGATAATATTGGATTGTTTGCATTAAGAAATTCAGGATGGAATATTATTTTAACTCTATCTTCAGGTTTGTTGAACAATTGTACACGTCTGATTTGATTTAAAATTGGATCATTGGAATCATCAATCATATTGTGGGTAACAATTGGTGGTAAACCTTCTCTTTTTAATGCATAAATTCTTCTTTTCAATAAAACTCTATCAGCAGGTTTAATTAATTCATCAATTGATGGGACCTCGCTGTTTACATTACCACCTGCTGATCCATTTAATGCATGATCAAAATTTGAGTACCTCGCACAATGTTCAAATAATCTTTCACCAACTTTCTTTTGAACTTCTTCAATTGTTGATTCCAACTGTTTAATAACAGCTTGTCCTTTTAAGGTTTCCACGGTATATGATTGAGTTCTACCTGGCATAATAATAAATGCAACCACCGTCATTTTAGAACCACTTTCTTTTAATCTATGGTTCAATCTAGCTAATGATTCAATAAAAAAATCACAACCCTTATTTCTAAATTCATATCTACCAGCAATGAAAAAGTACAAGGTATTTTCTAAATCAAAATCGTAATTACCATAGAAATGGCCTTTAATAAATTCATTAATCTTATCCTTCTTAACGGCATGCAAGTTTTGAAATTCATGGACAGCTTGAAATTTGACAACATTTAAACCATTTGGTAATACGCCATCGGGCTTTCTTTTTAATAAATGTTCCGATTCAAAAGCAGTAATATGAGACACAGTAGTGAAAACATCAGCAGAATGAGTTGCTGATCTTTCAATACAGTAACGATGATATATGCCTCTTTTGCCAGCCTCAGCATCAACATCAAAATTGGCTAAATTATTGTAGAAATCAGTGGAGCCTGCACAAAGATATCTACCTAATAAGGTAGCATGGGTAGTAAATATGGTAGTGACATCAATTCTTCTTTTTCTACATAACGGTAAAGCAATTCCAGCTAACCATTCATGGCAATGGCAAATAACAGCACGTTCGCGATCGTTATACACCAATTCACCCAAAAACCAAGCAACTAAATAACCCAACAAAATGGCGTCATTAGTTTCCAGATCATGATCAGGGGTAGGTATACCAGCAGTGTTCCATAAATCGGCTTTCCATTCATTCAAATGATGACCAGCTGACCAGATGTCAAACAATAATACTCTTGGTGCACCTTCAATTAACCATCTACCATATAACCATCTAATACCTTTGGTACTCATAGAATCCAAAGTCTGTTTGATAAGCGGATCTTTGACCGGTAATTCTTCAACTTCTATTTGAGCAGAATGATGATTCAATGGACCAATTAAAGTATAACGTTCTCTGTATTCAGCAACAGTGATTGGAGCTTTGGATTTCAAAACCGAATAGATACCTCCGACCTTATGGGCTACTTCTGTAGCCACTTCAAAAAGTAAATGATTGGTAATATCTCTAGTCATTATGGGATTTCAGAGATACTTCAATTGGTCGATAGATAGATAGATAGAGTTAATTGATTGATTGATTGATTGATTGATTGATTGATGGTTAGTCAGAAAGTTCAGCAACGGGACGAGAAAACTCTAAAACAATAAAAGAATAAAGAAATGAGAGTCTGAATTGAATGACTGACTGTCTGTGGGGGCAGGAATAGAAGTAGCAGGAGGAGGAGAGAAAGGGAGGAAGACAGAGAATACAAGAGAGCGAGCGAGAGCGTGGAATAAATACAGTGATTGTGGTTTCATTATTATTATTTATGTATTACCAGTTATTGTGCTTACTATTTTGGATGGGTCCACTTGCAGTAAGATTTAACCATTGTTTGGGTCTGTGCGCATAGTTCCAGCACAACAAATGAGACTACTAAATTTATCCCAGTTGAGTTTGGAGACAACAAACCAGTCATCCAACCAACCAACCATCCCGCCAACGAATTAATAAAATATCACAGGAAGCTTTGCTTTCAAGTATTATTTACTAATAAGTAACGTATTTGCAATTATGTTCCGTGAATAATTGAATTATTCTCTAGATCACACTGATTTGGAGTCACCAAAGTTTGTTAAAGAAAGTAGAGAATGAATGTAATTAAGTTGTAAAATAATAATTTCGTGGACAATTTGAGTTTGTAATAAGACACAACAAGTGATATATTATTGCACTATTATGCACTTTTAACGGGCATTGATTCAAAATATTCAAAATAATAATCAACCTTTTATTCTGTTGTCTACAGATGGGAGAGAAAGAGGGCGGGTGTTAGGTGTTCATGTATCAATGTTCGTTTAAGCGTTTTTTTTTTCAAGGAATGCTAACGCTGAATCTGATGATGGTAATCAAGAGTCATAATAATTATGTGAGATGATGTATCTAGTTGAACTCCGCAAAAACTATTAGTTGTTTTTCTATGTAACATCGTTCATAACCAAACAAGCTAAACAATTTTTCCTTAATGGAACAGGAAATTGAAAATATGCGAATCCCCAACTTGATATCATCTAATTATTAGAGGTACTAGATCAAGGTTTAATTGATTGATATAAAGATTTGTTGGTAGCTGGAAAAGAAAGTAAGGATGAAAATTCTGATGTACTGAGGAAGTAATTTGTACTTGAAATTATTTCAGTACATCCTGGAATATGTATATGCACAGTTTATTAATGAATGACACAAAACAAAAAAGTAACCAGTTTTATTTGGAAAATTGAAAATAAACCCCCGAATATGTAGGAGGAAAGGTTCCAGTTAAGACGCTAGTCTTTACTTGGCATGGTGCTGGTTCAAGATAACATCAGTTGTCAATTACTTGCAAAATACATCAATACGAATTTATCAATAGCTCATAGGAAAGACATAATGACAAGTTTACCATCGCTGAAGTGTTTGGAATTTGTAAGTTGGAGCCATGGAGTCAGGCCGAAGACTTATTTTTCACTAGTGTAGGTAGTTTGAGAATTTCGACTTTACATTGCTTCAAGTTTCCGACCTAAAAATATGCTTAACATTTAGATCCTCCAATCGTAGGGTATTTGTACTTTTCTACAAGTTACACATCACATTGAACTTAACCCATGTCTCGTCTGCTATTCGTCTCAAGCACCTTAGTAAAATTAACGTAATGCGCAGGTGGCGCATTTACAACTATCATCGACTCCAAATGCGACTCTTTGCAAAAATGTCATTTTTTTTCCCCGAAAATCGACTACACTACTAAAGCTATATAACTTATGTCAGTAATATACAAGTACGCACTCCTCCACATCCCATACCAAACCGTTGATAAATGTAATTTTAACTGCTGCAGGAAAGCCCTTGAAATAAATCTCCTTGTTGACAGGTACAAATTCTCATTTCTCGTGTCAGAGTTGGGGGAATTATTGGGTTTTTAGTGCGTGCGCATTTAATTAGGCTAATTTCCTAATTAAGTTACCCCTCCTTTTGGTCCAATAAATTGCCAACCTCTTCCGCCCCAACCCGCATTTCTCTCAATTAAACTTTATCAGTTTCTCCAGATCTTTTCCAAAATGCACATGGCGGGCATAGCACATACGATTACATCAATGTTTCGAGATACAAGACATACGATTTTTGCAACCATTACGAACAACCACTGTGCTTTAGATTTCAATACTCCAAGATTTTAATTCTCAGTGACAACAAAAAGGTTGAGTATGATCAGATCTTTAATTCTTGTATTGAATTACAATAGAATGAATATCGAGCTGAGAAAGTGATAACCTGCCAGGAGAGTAATCTTCAGTCTATGTTTTCTTTTTTTTTTTGCAACAAAAATATCATCTTTTCCCTGCCAACCACAAAGACATCAATTATTCACCAACAAACATCAGTTTATTTATAATTGCAAAAACTGAACTTTCAATCAAGCCAGTTTCCCCTAGTTCAATCACATCCGATTCCAATTCTTTCATCAACATGTCAGGAACAAATGAACAAAGCAGAATAGAAGGTACCATATGTAAAATCGTAACTGCACTTTGCAACACACGGACAACCGTTATTGATAAATTCTCCAGGCTATTTTCATTAGGCAAAGTGGGTAATATCTCCTATAAAGCGCACGGGGGTTTCAAACCAACGACAAGATTCTGGCAACCAAGACTCGAAAATGAGATGATTTTCCTTCTGGGGTCATTGAAGAGGGAAGTTGACGAAAATTTGGTGTTTCTATTCGGCGTGATTCCCCCGCGGGTCTTCACATTCCTATCTGACATCCGCCAGTGTTTCAAAACTTACCAGGCCACGTACAACTACGACTTGGTGGAGGAAGAGTTCTTTATGGCAATCGTGAAGTTCAAGTCCAGTGTCCCAAGATTAAAAAGGCACTTGAATAGAGAAAACGCGAGGGTATTATTTAACGCTTTTAATTGTTTTCAATGTGATGATGTTTTGCTTGAGACGTATGAGAGTTTGAAAAGCTTTGAGTTTGATTTCTTGTTCAAAATTTGCGTCCAGACTTGGATCCTTGCTCTTCTGGACGTTCAAATATGTATGCGTGATAGGTTCTTTAGAGGAAACTTGATCATGTATGGAATATATCTTTATATGATGGAAATTTTTAACTTTCATGGAAGTGTTGTCCTGTTAAAAGACGAATATAACGGTAATGATTAATTAAAATGCAATACTCATCAGAGATTGGTTAGCGAGAGCAATCAACTCGTAGAAGTGTGTAGATATTTACAGTGTAAGTCAATAATATAATTTTTTTACTACTCATCATTTCTGAAGTAATCCAGGTTCTTATTTTGAAGTCGCATCAAAGCTTATCATTTAATAGTGTGTCTTCAAAGTGAAGCAATTCTACGTGAGGTGTATGTAGTTTTGATACAACAGCTCTCCCGTATTTATTTCATGTTCTTGGATATTGGCCGCCTGGTTTTGTTTTTCCCATCGTTCTTCGGTCGGCGTTCTCTATTATCAACCGCACTGCCGCTTTCCAGCCGCACTGAAGCTAAATAACGTTTACAAGGAAAAGCAAGGAAACAAGATACAACGTAGCTATCGCCACAATAAAGGAGATCCATTAATACGGGTAGCTAGTAATCACTTGCTCTTGACAATTAAAACCAAAAAAAAAAGATTATTAGAGCTACTAAGGAAGATGCTACAATGGTACAATTCTTAAGGTTGTCTCCACAATGGTAAAAGCAACGTGTACACCATTTGGAATTAATATCCAGTTTTTTTCAAGGGCTCTTTTGAAGATAATTGCAATTTAGCAGGAGTTGGTTTTCTTCGAGGCAAAATAGGTGGTTATGCTCAAATGAGCAAACAAAATTTGGTCATAAGTATGTGGTTTTATAAGTATGTGGTTTTATAAGTATGTGATTTTAGCTGAGACTGAGGAGACATAGTGTCATGTTGCAATGCCATTGTTATCATGTTTGTTCTCATTATAACTGATCATGGACACACTGGTTGTCGACATTTAATACTATCAGACATTTCTTCAAAGGATATGGTATTTAACGAAGAAATAAGTATCGAAAACTTGTGGGTTTGGAAACTGTCTCACATATCTATCTATGTATTTACTATTATATCGCCTACTATCTTATACTTCAATTAACTCGTTATCGTCATCGTCATCTTCACTATCGTCGTCACTGAATCCTGAAAATTCAATTCCATTACTTGCTTTAATTGATTTGTTGTTTGGACCAAACCATCCTTCTTCTTCATCTTCATCGGCTATAATATTGTCCACATCTTCATCATGTACGTCATCCATTTCAACATCAACTTCTTCCGCTGGTTCTTTCAAATCTTTGCTAACTGCTAAGAAGCTTAACAAGTGACCATTCCTTTTACCTATATTGACCACATCTTTAGCTATCTTATTCAAGAATCTAGAAATCAATCTCAAGGAAGATCGAAATTCTAATCTATGTTCCATAATATACTTACCATGTTGAATCAATACATTCTTGATCCAAATCAAGTAATACTCAATATGCGGGGAATCCTTTTTTACTAGTAATTCACCGATGAAATTCAATATACGATTGACATATATGATTGGTAAATCTTGACATACCAATTGTATATCTTGTAATGGTATTGATTCTAAAATTTTATGAATTAAATAACTTTCATTAAGACGTAATGCCATCATCAAAGCTACTAGATACTCTTTATCCTTCAATGATTCCAATGTAGCTCCCGGAGTAATGTCAACGTCTAAATCAAAGGGGTCAAATACAATATCCTGATTTATAGAATAGATTAATAACCCCTCTGTAGTAGCAGCAGCGAAAGCAGAAGAAGTAGGGGAAAACTCCACACTGGTAACCCTAACTTCAGGTCTTGTTCTTCGTTCACCTGGATCTCCACCTCTTGCAGATCCTGGTAATGTGTTATCCACTCTATCTTCTAAATCACTATTTTCACCAATTTGATCAATTAAGTCAGCATTTATGCCAGCGTCGGTAATCTTCTTACTGTTAAGGAATTGTAAAGAACCATCGATTGACATATTTTCAGACACAATGAATCTTTTCAATAATACTTCATTATCAATGTCATACATACAAATTGAATTATTATTACCCGCAGCTAACAAAGTTAAACCATCAAATGAGTAATTTATAGTGTTGAAGTATTTTCCCCTGTTGGAATTTTTAGCAATGAATTTATCTTCGAGATATCTACCGTTTATAATATCTTTTCTACCATCAATTAAATACAATTGCTTAGCATCTTCAATATCGAAAATGGTGATATGACCATCCAAAGTTGAAACTGCCAATTCCTTACAATCAGGTCGCATACTTAAACATAATGCATCACTTTGAATTTCTATTGGTTCCACACTTTGATTTCTGGCAAAAATGTTCCATACTCTAATTGTTTTATCCCATGACGCAGATGCCAATATTGAGTTCTCCGTTCCGAAGGCTAAACATGATATTGGCCCTTCGTGACCGGTAAGCGAGTCAAGCAATTGTCCTGTTTGAACTGACCATACGTAAATCTCAAAAGTATCTTGAGACCCACCAACTATAACTTCACCACTAGGATCGACGGCCAAACAATTAAACTGAATTCTTGAAGTTGCTGTGAATATTTTGAAATTTCTGAAACGAATTAAATCATATGCACGAATAGTACCATCTAGTGAACTTGAAAATAGCACCTGACCCCTTTTGGCAAATTTTACTTGAGTTACAGCAGATGTATGTTCTGTAAATGTCATTAAACAAAATCCAGAAGAAACATCCCAAATCTTAATTTTTCCATCATCTGACCCCGTGACTAAACGAGAACCATCTGGAGAATAGCACAACGTATTCATTGAATCAAAATGGCCCTGTTGCTTCAAAATGTATGACTCCGATTGCCATTCATATACTAATAGCTGACCTAATTTTGAAGAACCAAATGCTAGCCATTCACCAGTCTTGTTGATATTCACAGTATTCACAGAATTTTGACCCATGCTCAACGACTGTATAAGATTGAAATCCTCTTCCATTTCATAAATTCTAAATTCACCATTTGTAAATCCAACAACCAACAAGTTTGATTCTGGGTGAAAAGTTGCACATTTCAACTTACCATCAGCATAAAAGAAATTTTTGGCAGTAATTCTCCAATTCATTGTCTTTCTCAAATCTTCATCCTCGTTTTCTTCGTCCTCACTTTCTTCCAGTGGAGTTTCAGTATATTCCCATTTGAATAATGCACCATCTTTACTTACAGTATAAATAATCTCCTGATCTTTATTGAAGAACGCACCGATAACGTAATCACGATGTCCTGAAAAAGTCATTGCAGCATCTTTTTCACTTGAGTTCAACGAACATATTTTAGCGGTCATATCTTTGCTTGTACTTATAAAAAACCTTGAATCCTGAGACCAGCAGACACTTAATACATCGTCGAAATGTCCCAGATATACTCTATGTCTCACAAACGGAGCAAATTGTCTATCCTCAGTGAAGTCAGGAGTTTTCCAAACTTGAATAAATCTACCTACGGCAACAGCAAAATATTTACCACAGGGACTGAATTTTATATCATTTACCTTTGATTTAAAATTAAAATGATGCAAGACGATTCTTGAGACAAAATTCACCAAAATAGCTCTCCCATCTTCATCGATCGATATCAACAATGTATTTTGTTTGTTTAATGCTATACATTGAATGTTTTTTCTATGCTGATAATTGAATGTGAATGATTGTGATTTTATTAAATCGAAACATGATACACGATTACCTACCGGTGATAGTAATCTTGTGCTATCTTCTGTGAATATTAAGTTTCCTTTTCTATATACAGTTCCTAAAAGATTGGAAAATCTGAAGTTAGATTTCATAGTTGTAGTATCGGACTGTTGGAGTAAGACTTGGTTGAGTGATTGTAGAAATTTTCAAATTGGATCTCATCTCTTTCTCATCTTTTATTTCTCTTGTCAAGTATTGAACCAACAGAACGAGAAAAAATTTACTAGGCCAAATATACTTGACCATACAATTACCACTGAGTTTAGACTCATAAAGAAAAACGAACTTTAATTCAGTACAACTCGTCTATTCATACTAAAAATATGTCTACCGGATTATCCAATAGAGTTATGAACATGAAGTTCATGCAAAAAGCAGAGGATTCAAAAATAAAAGGACAAAGGCAAGACCAACAGAAGAGAATCACCGATTTATCTGAATGGGTATTACCAAACCTGCAAGAACTATTGAAAATAGCATCTATGAAACCTAAAATTGAAATAGTCGGTTATGGAAGTATTATGAGTAACCGAACTTACTCCACATCAACTACGACAAGACGAAGTTGGGGTGAAAAGATGCATGTGGAAGAAATCACGGAAGATGGAATACCTAGAACCACCAGTAAGAATGAACCCCAAGATTTGAATTCACTATGGAGAAAGAGAAAGTCGGACAATTTGGTAGATTCGAGTAGGAAAAGGCACAAAGTATGAACATGAAACCAATATAAGTACATACACCTAATTGCATCATTTTTTTTTCTTTCTTGTATTATTACTGTTATTATCACTGGCATTATCATCATTTAGAAAGTTTCCTTTCATTATTGCGTCCCTGGCGGCAGAGTTTATATGTTTAAATCTATCAGGTCCCAAATGAATACCTCCGTACCATCTGCTAACAACAACTATTACATTCCAAACGTCCATCATCTATAGATCGGGTTAGTATTAGACATTAATTAGACATAAACATCCATGGATATCAGGCTGGTAACTTAAAAATACATACCTGTAGTAAATGTAGCAATCTTCCACCAGCTGCAGTTTCTCCGTCATCATCACAATCCTGATATACAACCTCATTCTGCATTTTGATTCTCCAACTTGATATATTATGAGTTGCTCTGGATATCTTTTTTTCAGTTATTAAATGACTAAGATACTCTTGTGCTTGTGGCAAGCTGGTGACTCTCCGAGCATATGCAATAAATGTTGAATTTCTATCGACTATAGGATCAGATAGCTCCCATCCAATCGTTGGATCTATTGTTTCCTCAGGAATTTCATGATATTCTCTCTTTGTCGAAGGAGGTGGAGGTGGCGTTGACTGCTTTTCATCTTTTGTATTTGGTTCAGGATGCTCTTCTATGTACTTCTCGAAAAATTCCTCTACTTCAGTTAGCAATTCAAACAACACAACTTGTTCAGGAGTAAATACTCTTTTTAGAATTTCTCTTATATTTCGTTCCAAATACCCCGTATCTGTGAATCTGGACGTGCTTTCATTTACGATTTGCACAACCTGTGGAATTTCCTCAGGATACAGTTCGGGGAAATTCAATTGGACCGATATACATTCATGGTTTGGAATCTTGATTGTGTATATTTGTGGCCCTATACTGATAATAGAATCTGGGTATATTGCACTTATTGCACTAATTTCGTCAGTTAATTCTTCAACAGTCATCTACCTGGAGGTCAAACAACGAAAAATTTCTAATATCGTTTTTCTTTCTTTTCCAGCAACGACACATCATGCCAACAGCTGAACAATTAAAAGATGAAGGAAATAAAGCATTTGTAAACAAAGAATACAAAAAAGCGGCGAAGATATATCGTGATGCAATTCAATTAGACATTTACAATCCAATCTTGTATTCCAATCGGGCACAGTGTTTCTTATACTTGGAAGATTTTGAACGTGCTTATCAAGATTGCGTTAGTGGGATTAATCTTGGTGGAAGTGAAAAATTGTTAGTAAAATTGAATTTTAGGAAAGGAATGGCATTGAAAGGATTGAAGAGATGGAAAGGGGCCAAAAACGCTTTTGAACTCGTATTGAAATTAGATCCGACGAATAATACTGCTAAATCGGAGTTAAAAAACATCCCCCCAATTGATGAAAAGGTGCAATATCAAGAAGACGTCAAGATTCCAATTAAAGTTGTTGATCAATTACCCACTGAATTTGCTAAATTATTAAAGTCAAATCCAATACCGACAACTTATGAAAAAAAGGAAATGATTATTGCCGCAAATTTATCGTCGGACGTCAATAGAGAAATTGATGAGTTATTTGGTAATAGAGCATCCAATTCAGTAACTCCCAATATAAAATCCGTTGATGAAAATCACACAGAATTTCACGAAAAGCTGCCGATGCATTATTTGACAGCTTTAAAGCGATTGCCAGAAGCTCAAAAATTAAATGGCTATAAATACGTACTAAATCTTGATGTCAATTCTTATGATAATGTCTTTGGATCTTCTGGAATTGATACCGAGTTTCTAAATTTCTTTTTGGAAGCTGCTCAGTATGTATCCACCAGCGAAACGATTCCTGATTGGAATAAAATTATATTAAACCTATTGAAACATTTTTCAAGATATAAAAGGTTTGACCTTGCTATGCTAATGTGCGATGAAAATATAAAGAGAACAATTTTACAGAATGTGAAGAGAAAGCACCTGGATTATTTATCAGACTACACAAAATATATAAAATAACACACATAGCTAATAATGCTTGATTTCTAAGCTTTTCAATAAACCTTTACGGCTTGTAGACATGGTGTTAGGTTGCACTGGGAACATAGCAGGAAGGTATTGCGCGAAATCTATTCTAAAATATCTGTTCGCGATAATAGGCAACACAAATATACCTGAGAACAAAACAAATCCCAAGACAAATATTATCAAGTACAATATTGCTTGAATTCTTCTTTTTCTTTTCTGCCGTTTTGACAATATTCTGGGACGTATTTGATTTCCTGGCTTCAACCAAAATAACATCAATGTATGCCATTTGTCGGCATACGGAATAAGTAACATGGGTATTTGGGCGTACAAAATGATATGAGCTGCAATCAAATCTCCAACAAAGTAAGACATTTCTGTTAGTTTGCATATGAATTCTCTTAAAGGCTGTGTTATTATATACCAGCCTAAACCAGCAGTTGCCCATTTGCCTGACCACCATGATCGATTAGATCGATCATGTCTAAACTCTTTCGAAACAAATAAGATAGTCATAATTTGTAAGACCCAACGCTGAATAAGAACAGATAAAGCAAATCCAAGAATCGTTCTCGAAAAATTCCAATTTTGCAATAACCATAAAAGTTCAAAAAAGAAAATATGGTTGATAACAGCTAATGAATGAGCAATCGCAGCAATAAATGATGGAAACTTTTTACAGAATAAAGTCAATACAGGACCTGACAAAGTGGAAACAATAAAACAGACTACCAATATAATGAAGTTAGCTGCAATTGGACCAAAACTTATTAGAAGAATCCTAAGTATGGAATTTACTGGATAAGTTCCTCTGGCATCGTTTTGTGAATTGGCAAACAAATATGCAAATGCAACAAATGCAATAACACTCAATTGGAAGATGGACTCCGAGAGGACAAGTTTGATTCTAGATGGTTTCACTTCACTAACAACTTTGATTTCCTCATTAATACTGTACCTTTTGCTCTTCACACCAACAATACGACTCCTTCGCAATCTTGTGAAATTAATCCATGATGAAATTCTTGGTTTGCTATTACCCCTATGTAACCATTGAACGTACTCCTTATAATCTAAGAAAAAATCATTCCACGAAAACTGATTAGGATTGTATAAAAAGGGACAAATCAATAAGCCCACGATAGTTATCCAAAAGTATATTAACAGGACTTTCCACATTGAAATTGAAGAATAAAATATTAGCAATCCACAAAGTGCTCCATAATATAAACTTTCTGTTGCAAATCGTGAATAAAGCGTAGCAAAGGGAACCCTTATTGTCGCAAAACCTCTGCCTGTTGCTAAATATCTGGCTCCACCAATTGATATGTCACTTGCTAATGAATGTGCGTAAATTTTACAAACAAAAACCTCAAATAACGGAGAAAACGACGCAAACTGTTTACCAAGTCTGGTGATTGCCTTATAAAACCCTCTTTCTGTAAGTTCTTGCACACCCAAGGGCACGAATGAAATGACGAATACAATAAAAATAGAAAAAATACACCTTTGCAACCAGTGAACAACGGGTATTAAATTGTAACAACCCACAGGTCTTTTTGGATCAGTAATTGGTCTAAATTTATCGTATTCACAAATGGTGCTTTCGTTTGTCAAAGCGGCAAGGTTAGCACTAACAAGTAAAAACAATTGAATCGAAAGCATAATAAATACATTGTTCAAGTGAAATCCTGGATGAGCATAATAAAAGGACAAAAATCTGTCTAATGGTAATTGCGTTCCCAAGTAAAAATACTCCCTTGAAAGCATTTGTTCTCCCATTCCTGCTCCAATTTTAGTGGTGAAATTTAAAATAGAACCAAAACCTAAATCCCTACCTTTACCACATTGCATGTACTCACAATGCTTTATTCTTCCACCTCTCAAAACGACATTCATACCAGCGTAAATATCTTCATTCAAATGCAAACCCTTTTGGGCCTTGGAAACGCCGCCTCTAGTTGTCATAAATATTCCATTCAAGAAATCAGGATGCCCATAATGTAACTTTCCACCAATGTGCGCCAAGGTCCTTGCAAATAAGGTACCAAAAGTCTGCTCCTTTCCTGCAGCAACGTCTCCAAGTATTCCGATATTTTCTGAGAATATGTATTCTCTTGTACCGATGATGGCCACCGGATAAGCCAGTTCAGTATTCTCCAAATCGTTAGCATATGGATTCAAGGGAAATGTAGCTTCTTCAAACTCAGCTAGAACACTTCTTATTTTGAGACATTCTTCCAAATAATTATCCTGATTAGCATCTACTAACTGAATATATTCACCTCTACAAAAGATGAGTGAATGATTTTGATTATCAGATTTACCATCACCGAGAATAGGATTTCCCGATAATCTAATTCTATACTTGGGCTCACGCTCTCCATTTTCCATTATAGCACAACTTCCATCAACTAATGCAGAATAATAAGTAATTTCACCAGTACTTTCATTCAATTCCTCATCAAGAAAACATATCTGAAGCTCTGGATATGCTCTTAATAAGAATTCTGTATTTTCTTTCTCCTCTGGAGTGAAATATTTCAATCTTTGCATGGATGTAATTATTCTAAATTTTCTATGAGCCATAATAGCCGCTTGCTCTAATTTTTCAGTTTCGCTTCCAAAATTAGCCAGATCTGGATTCTCAACGTCAAATAATAATTTAATTGCACGGGAATAATTCATAAATCCAGAAATTGTTCTATAAAGAGTTTGTGATCTGAGAGATGCCCAAATTCTAGTTCTAAGAATATACTCTGGCGTAGCTACTTTAAAGCCAACCGAATAATATGGCAAATCATCAATCTTTTCTTTTCTAATTTCAGCTGATGATGAATCAGTTTCAAATTCTTCAGCAAGCATTTTTGTATCCTTGACAAAGCAGCTCCATTCCAATGGATGTAATTGTTTTAAATATTCCAACATGGTAACATGTGAGTATTGCTCTTCTTCTCTGATTATCTCCCTCAAAGACAAAGTTATCTTTTCACTGTAATGTGGTATTAAAACAGTGAAAGATGGCATTAAATGGACTGGACCAACCTCAGGCATAGGGGTTGATAAAGACTGAGCAAAAAATGTCACCCTTCTTTGAGCTTCTGATTGATCTTGAAATAGGGATGATTTTATAGATTGATCTTCTTGTGATACAAAAAAGATAGGTTCTTTCAAAACTGAAGCACCTTCCATACCGGGCGTATCTATCTGCTTGTAAATAAGCTTTTGAACATGCTCCAAGGAAATCAAATGTTCGCGATACATTGATATAATTATAGAATTCCAAACTTGAGATACAAGTAATTTACTTTTAATACTCTTTTCATTGGAAACGGATATAATTTTAGAAAAAATTCTCTTTGGCAATCTCGAGAATATGTTTCTCCACGGAGTCCAAATGGAAACACCTATGTAAAATGAGCGACAAACCGAGAATATGGTGTTCCAAACAATGTACCACAAGTAGGTGTCTAAAAAGAATAACACTAAATCTGTTAAATATATAAGCCCCAAAACGATTACCGTGTGTCTTGAACATAGCCAGTTACCAAACCAAACTTCTCCAGCACATCTATTCATTTTAATAATACTCAATTCCCGAATTGGGTCTCTCATGGATAGAGTGAGGAAAAAGTAAGATTCGATAAATTTAGAAACAAAAATTGCAAACCATAACCCGTATGATGCTATTCTATCACTTTCAGTCAATGCATAAAAATTTGTAACAAAATATCGTCGCGGCAAAGCTTTTCTATCAGTTGGTTTGGGAGATCTGGAAAACAACCTACCTAAAGGCACGATTGATAAATACAAGACCATTACGATAGAAAATGAAAGCTGAAGTGAAGCAATAACAATACCAACAGTCGTTTCTGCATTTAATGGCAAAAAGTAAAACAAATAGACACTTGGACCTGTGTTAAGAAGTAATGCAACCACTAAAAAAATCATTCTCTTTGTAACAGGTTTTGCGCCATACCATTTTCTAGGGATGAATGTAATTTCATATAACAAGCTGACAATATCAATAAGAATTGCAACTGAGCCAGCAAGTGACAAAACTGACATTCTTGCTTGTTTAGTAGGCTGATTATCTAACGATTGTTGATAATTACTCGTATACAAAGTAGGCGAGTTAAATGATGTATAGTACCAAAAAACAGCAACATGAATAATCCATACTCTATGAAAGTTGACAAGAACATGAGACCAACCTCTTCGTTCTCTAAATGTTTTATAGAATGCCTTATTCCATAATACTTCATTCAATTTAGCATACCTTTCTCCTGGCTGAAGACTCATCAATTTCGTTTTTTTATCTGCCAATACTAATCTTTCAAGACCTTTGCTATACCAAAACAATTGATTCATATCATCATATCCAATGACAGAATCATGATCTTTATCACGCCTATGATATTTTCCATCAACAAGAACATATGACTGATCTCGATAAAAATTGTATAAAGGAGTAATAATATGGTTAAGGAAGCTTGGTGTTACAGTAGTAACTGGAGTATCGGGATCAATGGAAAAATAGTAATCATTGCAGCATTTGAATATAAAACAAAGACATTCAGGCATAAATCTTACATTATTTGCCTCGCCCCATATTAAAAGATACAATGCTAGTTGAATTACAGAATCGGTAGGTGATAATGCAAGCATATTGGCTGACCATTGCTCCTCAGCATGATCAATTGTGGGTATGGGTTCATTTGAATCTTTGATCTTGCCATTTTTATTTATATTATCAAATCCAACAAAGTCATCTAAATCCATTTGCGCTGCAAAGTACCATTTTCTGAAATTTGCATTGATACCGCCAATATAATCAGCATGTACAGATCTAAGTGCATGTGTAGGTCCTAATCTTGAAGCTCTTGAATCCAATAGTCTCATTAAATAATCAAATATATTTCTAGTGTTATCAAATTGAAAGCCGAATATAGAGGTCAATTGCAAAAATATAGCTTCTATATCTTCTCTGGATATTGGTACACCTTCAGGAGGATTCCAAGAAGGATAAGGATCAAATTTATTTGAATATACGTCATATATTCCATTCTCAGCCAAGACTTCTCCGGGATTACGATTATAAATATCTTTATCATCATTTTGACCAATCTTTTCAACTTCTGCCCATCTCTTTTGATCCAAATAGGGAGTTTTAAACCCACTAAGGGGAAAAGCTGATGTGTAACCTTTGGGATCTCGATCTAAGAAATACCATGTTAGTACTGATCAAGGGGGATTCCCTTGTTTACCCACTTCGGGAAATCATACTAATAGCAGTCGCTGTTCTTTTAAGGAGTTCAATCGGGTCTGGATCTTCCTTCGCACGTTGCGATCTTGATTTCTTGTTTGGCATTGGCTGATATGAAAGAAAAGAAGCTCCCAGCGGTTAAAGTGATTTTGGTTGTAAAGATTTTTTTCTTCAACAAAAGGTTTCAATTGATAATGTGTATATAATATCTAAAATAATCCAAAACTATACATCTCTAAAAAAAAGCGATACTTAATCGTCATCTTCTTCCTCGTCATCTCTAAACGACTCAGTTTCAAGTTCTCTCTCTTTAATTCCGTTATAAACAATTCTGTTAGGAGTATGTTTTCTTAAAAACAAAGAAGATTTTGTGATTTTGTTTTTGGCAGCCATTTTGAGCAATGTCAGTTTAATCAAATGTGGTTCAACTCCTTCACTCAATAAATTAGCCACCAATCCTGTTACAATAGGTGATGCCATTGAGGTACCAGATAGTACGTGTGATTTATCATGATTGTGTGCATCAACACTTTTGACATATGCACCGCTTGCAAAAATATCTACACATTCGCCCCAATTTGAGAATCCAGTAACTGAGTCATTGTAATCGTCAATTGCCCCAACTGTAATAGCATGTCTTGAACTTGCCGGACTTGTCATGCATGCATTAATATTGGAATTTCCGGCTGCGACAACAAACACCAAACCGGTTCTAGTAGCTTGTTCAATTGCCTTGTTCAACACATGATTTTTATAGGCACCTAATGACAAATTTGCGACCCCTTTTTTGCCTGATTTTATTCGATGATTAGCTGTGAAATCAATGGCAGAAAGGATAGTGCTAAGAGAACCGGCTCCTTTATTATTTAAGGCTTTAACTTCAACAATGTTCACGTTTTTGGAAACTCCATATGTGGCTGATCCAATTAACCCAGCAACATGCGTTCCATGCCCATTACTGTCACCAGATCCCTCATTTGTAAAATCTTGACCTGCGAACGCTCTACCTTCAAACTCAGGATGATTAACTTCAACACCTGAATCAATTACATATGCATTTACACCCTGTCCCATGAATTCACTATCGTAAATATAAGGATACTGCTTATTTGGTCTCATTCTTTTTCTTCTGCTGATTCTTGCTAAATGTCTTGGTGCATTATTTTGTATTTCATAATCAAAGGTACTAAATATAGTATCTTCAGTTATTTCTTGTACGAGGGGACATCTTTTCAATCTTTCAAGAACTTCCTTGGAAAAGCTTCCAGCAAATCCCTTAAAATCTCCAATTGCGATGGAACTGCTAATAAGATCTCGTACTTGTAAATGTTTTGGATATTTTGAATCATATTCCATAAAATTATCTAGTGATTCCGTTGTTTTAAGTGAAACAAAATACTGTTCGCCAGCTTTGCACTGATTTATAAAAACAAGTATAGCGTATAAAAATGCTTTAGCTTTCATAGTTTTTGCAATATTCAAGGAAACCACTAATGATTTAGCTGCCAAGCCTCAGTATTTATGTAAGGTCCATTGCAACATAACAAATATCCAAATGCCAGAAGTAAAGAAAAATTTGCAGCATTCTTTGTTATTCGGTGGATCGTACTTGGAGATCCGGAGAATTTTCCTCAAGCTTATAGAAAATTACATGGGATAATTTCGAATTATAAACTGGGTACCGAACTTTCAATATCTCCGTGTCTCTTGTATATTTGAGTCAAATGAATACGATATTTATCAACTCTACAAAATAGAGAAATGTGTTTTGGTGTTATGCTACCAGCTTCAAAAAAGCTTTTCCTACATACGAGTTAAACCTCCAAAGCAAACTTACATTACAACAACTTTGAGATTACCCCATAGTACTCTAACAAAAGTGTTTCACAATATTATATCAAATATAATGATATCATTTTAGGTCTTTATTTCTAAGTTTGTGAAAATAATTCCATTAAATGACAAGATTTTGTAAAAAAAAAAAGCTCCAAAGTGAGCAAGACGACATGCTGAAAATTACCACATTCATTTAAAACCTAAGAACTAAATATCACTGTTAATTATTTAGAAGAGACTTCAATTTAATCCTCAACATCATCTTCATCTTTTGAATACTCTTCAACATCAATGCCGTTATATGCTATCTGGTTAGGAGTTCCTCTTCTCAAAAACAAAGATGTCTTTGAGATTTTATGCTTCGTTGACATTTCAATCAACGCCAGTCTAATTAACTCTGGATCAACTCCCTCACTCAAAAGATTAGCAGCAACTCCGGCAACAATGGGAGCCGCCATTGAAGTGCCCAGTAATATTGAGGCTCTGTAATTTGATTTGAAATCAACACTTCTGACATACGCCCCACTTGCAAAGAGATCTACACATTCTCCCCAATTGGAAAAGCTTGCTATGGAATCATTATAATCATCTATTGCACCTACCGTGATTGCATATGGCGAGCTTGAGGGACTTGTTAGACACGCATTAATGTTTGAATTTCCCGCTGCTACTACAAATATCATTCCCGTCTTGGTAGCCTGCTCGATTGCTCTATTGAGTACGGAGTTTTTATATGCTCCCAAAGACAAATTAGCAACTCCCAACCTGTCTGCTCTTAATCGATGATTTACCGAAAACTCAATGGCAGCAATGATAGTACTCAAAGAACCAGTACCTCTTTGATTCATAGCCTTGACGTCAATTATTTCAACTCCTTTTGCCGGACCGTAGGTAGCTGATCCAATCAACCCCGCCACATGAGTACCATGTCCATTTTTATCGCCAGGACCTTCATTCGTGAAATCTTTGCCCGTTCTTGCTCGTCCTTGAAACTCAGGGTGTCCAATTTCTATCCCCGAGTCAATTACATAAGCATTAACTTTTTTACCAATTGAATTATTGTCGTACATATAAGAATATTTTCTGCCCGGTTTCATTCGTTTTCTTCTACTCAATCTCGCCAAATGTCTCGGTGCATCTTCTTGAATTTTGACATCATACGCCTGGACCATGATATCCGGAGTAATGTCAGCGACTAATGGACATTTCTCCAATCGTTTAAGTATTTGTTTGGAAAACGTTCCTGCAAATCCAGTGAAATTACCTATTTGGAAGGATCTGTTAATCAAATCTTTGACTTGTAGATCATCAGGATACGTTGCGTCATATGCTATGAAATTATCAATTGTCTCCCTTGGATTGAGCGATACCAAATATGACTGTGATGAGAAGGCCGGAGTTACTAGTGTTATCACAAATATGAGTATGATTATTTTCATTGTGGTTGCTTGTCACAAATAAAAAAACAGAACAAAACTATTGCCAATCGCATAAAGGCTGCAAAAAAAAAATCCTAAATAAAACCGCAATATAAAATTCCTGAATCTCTGGATGCGTCTGAGCGTTCAACCTCATCTATATAAATTGGTTCCCTTCGATTTTCTATGGAAATTTTGGAAACATTTCTCGATATGGGCCATGTAGGAGTGCTTAATTCCAAGAAATCTTTGAAGGTTTTTAAGGCTTACACCTAACTAAAACAGAACTAGTAATATTACTCTACAGGGAAGCCTAGTTTGTTTCGTATAACTCAAGACACGAGTCCTTCCAATGGTTAACTCTCCGAGCTCAAATCAAGTTTATTGAGGCGAATAAATCATCTCAATGAATACGTCTAGCCTGTTTATACAAAGTCGTTTTTCCATTAAGTTTTTCCCTAAAAATATAAAAATAAAGAATACAAAATAATAATAATTAATAATCTATTTTAAAGACTTTAAAAATCTCTCTCTTTCTTCATCAGATAAATCATGGATGAAATCTTTCATAGCAGAAATAGCGCCATTAGGATCATCATGCAACATTTTAATCAATGTGGACCTTGAACTTTCTTGTTTCAATTCCTCTATTTTCTTTTGCAACTTGGAGTGATGTTCTTCAATCCAAGTACTTACAGCTTGATCATCATCGTAATCAACAGTAGGCATCCAACTCTTCAATCTTGCTACTTTTTCCAACTTGTTGGCAGATTTGATTTGGTTGCCAATTAAATTCAATACGTATTCTTCATTCAACCTTCTTCTTAATCTCCAGAAAAAGAATCTTCTTGCATCAACCCATTTGATTTCTTGTCTAATTACACCTTTTGCTAACATACGACCCGATCTATCATGTAAATCTGCAAATTGCACTGAAACTTGAGCGTAGATAGGTAATAATGCCTTTTCACGAGCAGTTAATTTTGCAGTAACTTGTAAATGTTCTTCAGGTGTTAAAGTAGAATCATTCAATTTCTTTTTCAATTCAGCATATGTTGGATCTAATCTTTGCATAGTTGCTAATAATTTATCACGTCTATATTTAATACCAACCATACCTTCAGGTTCCAAAACACCAGCTCTCGAATCAACATCAGCATACATTTCCATCATATCTGAATTGATAGTTGGATCAACAACAACCCAGGAACCACCTCTTAATTCTCCATTTGGAGGAATATATGTGAAAATTGGTTGTTTAAAATCAACTAATGCATCGACAATTAATGAACCATACTTCAACACCTCATTATACATATCTCTTTGACCACCAGAAAAACCTCTCCAATTAGCTAAAATCATCAAAGGTAATTGTTCACCATTATTGAAATCATTTATAGCTTGAGCTGTTTTGAATGCTGAATTAGGATACCAAACTTGACCAGCTTCTTGAATTAAAGTTTCAGTAGAATCAGGATTTGCAGGATCGGCTGGAATCAAGTTTTCAACAGTTCTTGTTTCAACACCAATGACACCAATTGGAATACCGCCAAGACGAGCTCTACCAACTACAACACCCTTAGCCCATCCCGATAAAGTTTCTTGGAATGAACCTTTATCAAATAAACCAGATTCGAATTCTCCATTGTGTTCTCTACCTTCAATCATCCATCTAACATCAAATACTTCTTGCTTTGGTGGATAATAATTAATATCTCTATCCCAAGGATCTTCGGAATCTAATATTGGAACTGGCATTCCGCGCTTAGCAGGAACATAAGATAACCATTCTAAAATCTTTTCAACACCAGCTAAATCATCATTTGCAGTCAAGTGCGAGACACCATTTCTATACATGATTTGTGTACCACCTAATTGTAAATTAGATGAATAAACTTCTCTACCTAACAATTTATTTATAGCTGGTGCACCGGTTAAAATGATAGGCTGACCTTCAATTTGAATTGCTCTTTGACCTAATCTAACCAAATAAGCACCAATACCGACTGATCTGCAGGTAACTAAAGTTATAGTGAAAATATCTTTGTAGGCTCTCGAAGTCGCACCTGCAATCAAACCAGATCCTTTAAGACATTCAACACCCAATCCATCTTCATCACCAATGATTGTTTTGATGACATAACGTTCTTGACCTTCTTCAACAACTCTTTCAGTAACAACCGTATCACCTTTTCCATCCTCCTCAATTGCTTTTTTGGTATCTGGAGTCAAATACAAGTATTTAAAACCTTTTTCTGGAGAACCTTCTTCATTCCAAGCTACTTTGAATAATGGAATTAATTCTTCGGCAACACCAATTCTTGCACCTGAATTTGCTGAAAGATAAATTCTTGGAATACCCAATTGTCTAGCCAATTCAGTACATTTATTGAAATAACAATCTTCTTCAGGACCAAAAGAACCAATCTTATGAGTAATATCATTTGCAACAATTATAAATTGACGACCACGTGGATATTCTGGAGTTTTTGCAGTAACTTTGAAACCAACCATACCAATCTTATTCGAACCTGGTTCTCTTTCAACTGCAGTTAATGCGTCATTTTCATCCGTAATTAATTCCAAAGATACAAAAACATCTTTTGGTGCTTTTTTACCATATTTTTTCCATTGAGAAAGAGTAGCTTGACGGAATAATTCAGGGAAATCGTAAACATATGTAGTACCCATATTATGCGCTTTATAACGTTTTGGTTGCAAAGATTCTTTAACTGGGTAAGGAGTAGAAATTGATCTTAAATGCATTGACCCTGGATGACCAATTGATTTAAAGACCCAATCACCTTTAGTATTTTTAACTTCCATATATAATTCAGATTTAACAACATAACCAGAAACATTACTAATAATGGCACGTAATGGGAATGAATTACCTGCTGGGTCGGTGCATACAATTCTAAGTTCTGCACCAGTAACTCTCAATCTCCATAATCTTCTTCCGAATCTTTCCAAGAAGGAACCAAAAGCTGCTTCAACTTCATCTGGTTGAACATTGAAAACATTTGAGAAATTGATAAAAATATGATTCAAATCTGAATTTGAAGTGTCAGTGATTTCTAAAGCATCTAATATATCATTCATTAATCTGTTAGATTCAGCAATCAAATATTCAGCAATTGAAATGCCATCTTTGATAATACCAGTTCTAATAATACCTCTAGTGAAGAATCTCTTATCCGATGGAGAATTCTTACCCACTGCTTCATATACATGAATGTTTCTATTATCAGTGAAAATTGGTTTGATATCAAAATTAGCTAATCTTCCTAATTCCAACTGGAATGCCAATGCAGGTTCAATATGTCTAATTACTTCATTTTCTTGATAATCTGGTCCAGTAAATGTATAATATTTAGGATATGAACCAATTTGATGAGCAAAAACAAATGTAATACGACGAATACCGGCATGCTTCAAGTCATCTTTGAATTCATTTAATATTTCATGAATTCTGTTCAAATATTCATCTTCATTATCATATCCGTCGATGTTAGTAATGACTATATTCAAAACATTTAATAATTCTGGTTGTTGACCTTTGGTTTGGAACGAAATTGCATCACTTGGTGCAACTCTTTCTAAAGCAGAAGCCAACATTTCATCAACATCATCTAAATGTCTAGATGGAACTAAGATACCTGTTCTTGTTAAATGTTCAGTCTTTAGATCCACGACGAATGACAAATCAGAAACTGAAGCAGCATGTTTCATGGACGTAGAATCGTCTTCAGCAGCAGGTTGTTGAACTGCGTTATAACGTGATGAGGCTATATTCGGCAATGTAAATTTCCATTCAATTATAGGTAAGCGATCATGGAAATGGTAAGTAATTTTACCTAAATCATAAGCACGATATGAACGCCTAACATACACTTCAGCAGCTGCAATGGCGACCCATTCATCAGTGTTAACAAAGAATTGGGATAAAACATCAAAAACTGTGTGCTTAGAATCAACAACTTCTTGTATAATTTCTAATTTTGGTTCTCTATGCTTTGCATATATTTCACCGTAAGAAGTTTCCAAAACCGCTGATCTCAAAATATGTTCTAATTGATCAGATCTTTCCTTAATTGACGGTAAAGAACATTGAATTAATATTTCTCTAGCCTTTAATGCAACTTTAGCACAACCACGAGAGTCCAATTGAACAACTTTCTTTAAAGATTCTCTAATTGCTGAAGCAACAGATGAATTAGATTGTAATAACGGTTGATATTCATCCAAAATAGCTAATACCAAGTTATTCTTCGCACTAACACGAGAATGAGATAAGCTTATACTAATCACTTTTTTCAAGTCAGATTTGTGTTCATCTCTTAATTTCAAAATTACATCCTCATCTCTAATATTTTCACCAATGAATAAATTTTCAACATCGTAATAGTCATTGATCAATGAAGCAAAGAAATCATATTCATGCTCAACTAAGCCATTTTGATAACGAGTAGCAATGCTAACTAATGGAGCAACAACATCCGCCAATAAACCATCAGGTGATTCAGCAACTGCTTTGTTAATCTGTTTCAAAATTTGACGAGCCGGGAAATCGGCATTTCTAGATTGAGTTCTTTCGATCAATGATGATAATGATTCATCCAATTTTGATGGTAATCTTGAATGCAATGCAGAAATATACTGTTGCCACTCAGAAAATGGTAATTCTTTATCTTTCAATACTTCAATCAAACTTTTCAATGTTGAATTCATAATCACTTGGTTATCATAGCCTGATAAAATATTTTTCAAAATAGTAGTGTAGTGATTAAACTTATGAGCTGGTTTAGAACCTCTAACATTTGGTTCACCCATTTCTGGTAATGTATTTTCAAATGGTTTGGCATGTTTAACCTTGGAGGGATCATCCAATGATAGAATAGCCAAGATATCACCAGCATTAACAGTGGAACCAGGCTGCTTGATTAATTGTACAACACCATTTTCTTGAGCGATTAATGGCATAAACATTTTCATAACTTCAACTTCGGCATATGGTTGACCAGCGTTAACATGTTCACCACTTTCAACTAAATATTTAACTAATTTACCAGGAGATGGAGTTCTTAATTGAGTTGGGTCATTTTCAACTTCCAATAAGCATGTTTTACCATCAACAGATAATCTAGTAGCTGAAGCTTCTTCCTTCCAGTATACAGAATGTGATTTACCACCTAATGCACATAGCAACCCACCATCTGATAATGGACGGGCTCCGACGACACATCTGGAACCATTAAGGAATAATGTGTATATATCTTCAGATGATTTGGTGGCGGTAAATTTATATCTTTCACCTTCATAAATAAACTCAACTGGGAAAATAGTTTTTAATAAATTTTTATGTGGTACTTGTCCCTTTTCCAAAGATTGAATGTAATCTCTTTTTCCTTCTTCGGCTTGGATATGTGCTTTTGTAACTGCACCACAAACAACAGCAACGATTGGATCAGGCCTTTCTGCGGTCAATTTCTTAGTAATTAACTCATCTAACCAACCAGTTGTTATTGTATTATCTTCGAAATCTGGTGTTTCTAATAATTTAATCAAATATTCAACAGTAGTTCTAAAATCACCTCTAATACTCAATTCTTTTAAAGCAACAACCATATGCTTTCTTGATGCTTGACGATTTTCACCAAAAGCAAAAATATGACCGAATTGAGAATCAGAAAAGGAATGGATTGATGATTGATTACCAACTGAGAAATAACCCCAAACGTTCGAGGACGATCTAAAATTCAATTCATGAAGTGAACCACCACTTGGTTTGAAACCTTCACCTGGATCTTCAGAAGTGATACGGCATGCAGTACAATGACCTTTAGGAGATGGTCTTCTTTGACTAACTAACGAGCTTTCAGTACTGAATTCAAAATCAATTTCAGTTGCCGAATGTGGATCGGCACCATAAAGAGTTCTAATATCTCTAATTCTATGCATGGGTATACCCATAGCAATTTGTAATTGGGCAGCAGGCAAATTAACACCAGTAACCATTTCAGTGGTTGGATGTTCAACTTGCAATCTTGGATTCAATTCCAAGAAATAAAACTTATCTTCAGCATGAGAATATAAATATTCAACAGTACCAGCAGAAACATAGCCAACTAATTTACCTAATCTTACTGCAGCATTTTCCATTTCGCGGAATGTTACCTTATTGGCAATAGTCACTGGAGCTTCTTCAATAATTTTTTGATGTCTTCTTTGAACAGAACAATCTCTTCCGAATAGAGAAATGTTTGTACCATATTGATCAGCTAATAATTGAACTTCTAAATGTCTAGCATCACCAGCTAATTTCATAATAAAGATAGGAGAACCAGGAATTTCATTAGCAGCTTGATTATATAAAGTAATGAAATTATCTTCACTTTCAACTTTTCTAATACCTTTACCACCACCACCTTCAGAAGCTTTGATCATCACAGGAAAGCCAATTTTTTTAGCTTTTTCTAAACCATCTTCTGGGTTTTTACAACAACCTTGAGCATATATATCATCAGAAACAGAAACCAAATTGGTTTGGGGGTCAACATAAACTTCATCGACCCCAGTACCCGACCAAGGAATACAAGGTACATTAGCATGTTGAGCAACAATAGTTGAAGAAATCTTGTCACCTAAAGATCTCATGGCTGAACCAGGAGGACCAATAAATATGATTCTCTTTGGAGAAGCTGCTAATTTTTCAGGTAAAAGTGGATTTTCTGAAGCGTGACCCCAACCAGCCCAGACGGCATGAACATTTGTACTTTCAGCTATCTCAACAATTAAATCAACATTGGCATAATTATTATTATTTGTACCCCCAGGTACTTCAACAAATTGATCAGCCATTCTGATGTATTCAGCATTTGCTTCCAAGTCTTCTGGAGTGGCCATCACAGTGAATTGAATTGCTCTTTCGTCACCAAAAGTCTCATAAGCCCACTTTCTAATCGACCTAATTTCTTTTACCGCAGCAATACCATTATTTGCAATTAAAATTTTTGATATTACCGTATGTCCTTGATGCGATTTAACAAAATCAGTGACTTTTGAAGGTTCGGCATTTTGAATTGAGTTTAATCCAAGAAAATGGCGCGGTAAGCTTTCATGCAATAAAGAATAATCCAGGGATAAACTTGCTGTTGGAGATGGGTCCGACATAATGAATGTTTTTAATATTCTCTTAAATGAAAGATATCGAGGTGAATTGATTAATGACGATGGACGTTTATATACAAATCGTGAATAAATTAGTGGTCTATTTACAAGTATGTTAGTATTAAATTTTACAGGTACTTTGCATCTCATAAAACGAATGGAAATGAAATGACTGAGTATTGATCTATTGGTATAGGAATCGAGCGTATGTATCACTATGAGTCTCTTTATCTACCTTGGTTCTTATGATCCTTTAGATTATGTATGAATTTGCAAATGGAGAATACGATAGATATATTATATTGGAGATTATTTGCTATTATAAGGTGCTATGGTTGTCTTTTCTGCATCTTGTACGGGTTGTTTTTTATTCTTTTTTTCTTTGTTGATGTAGCTGGTTGTAAAAAAAAACTATGTTGCTTATATTGTCGTTTATATTATCGTTTAGATTGTCGTTTATATTATCGTTTAGATTGTCGTTGTTTGGGTTCGGAGTTATTTGCATGCGAAGGAAGTCAGTTGAATTGATAAGTAGAAATCGATTGAATTGCCGAGATAAGGCTGTACCATTCATTGGATGCTAAGACCAATTATAAAGGGAGAACTCTGTGGGTTTTCCGATTTCAGTGTTTTATGAGCCACGGCCAGATGCAGACATTGGAAGCGATTGCGAAGAAAAAAAAACATACCTTTTACTCAAAAGAGATCGGAACAGTTCTATAATAAATAAGTACTTCTCTAGTTATGGATGTAGTAGTGAAAATGAATTAATAAAATACCAATATTTCTCTTAAACACTTGTTGTGTATTTATGTATGTATGTATGTATATATCACTTCAAGTACAGTATATCCAATTGAGATAGTGGGAAAAACGGGAAAAAAAACGCCTGGATGAATTGGATGAATTGTAATTGACAAATGAATATACAAGAAATGTAGTATGATCGTTGATTAAGGAATAATAAGAAGAAGATTTGAAGAACAAAAAATGTACATAAATATCAATCGAGCAAGAAAATAGGAAGATTAGTTGGTATATATTTGATTTAGGTATAATTACCTTTGCAGTATTAAAATGAAAAAGATTTGACAATCAATTTTGTTGAGTACTGTATATAACACCACAACAACAAACACCACCAAGAACGAACCACGAACCAAGAACCCACGTAAAGTTATAATGATGTTGATATGGATACGCCGTCTGGAATTACATTGTCTCAGTGCTTTGAAACTAGTCAAAACGCACTTATTACACTGGTCAACCACATTAAACTCAACAGAACCATTGCTATAGAATTCTCCATGTTTGTATTGGTTCTTGTTGAGTCGATCTACGCTCTTATACCCTGTAAAGTACACAACTCATAAACTCTAAAGTGTTCCACTTTTTTTGTCATCCTTTGTATAACTCATTGAACGTAGTTTGATCTGATTTGATATGATTTGATTTTGATTTAATTTGATTGATGGTTAGAGATCGTTACAATAGGTCGTGCATTGCTGGTACCTATTTGTAAATCTTTTTAGTGCGTTTAACCCAACAGTTCAAGTATTGTTGGGGACCAACCAACCCAATAATACATCTACACAGGTATGCCCTCGTTTTACACATACTGTTTCTATTTTATTTTTTTGTTTTTTTGCAATCTTTCTTCAAACCAACGAGTATGCATTATAATTGACGTCAATAAATGAAATCACTAGTTGGTTACCTACATCATACTATTATTATCTGTCTCATACTCATCATTATATCATTATATACTCTATGCATTCTTTGCCCTTTTTTTTTTCTGCCCAGCCCTAGCAACCAATAGGTCCACAAATCTATTTTGCATCCGTACCTTCTGTTACATAAACATCCGTACGGTTTTATAATAATGGTTGGAACTTCGGTAATATTGGCTGTGGAGGAGGAGGAGGCGGCGGCGGTGTAGACGTAGGCGTATCTTCTGAATTACTCAAAAAATTCAATCTATGACCATTATTTGTGTTCGCACCAATTGTATTATTTAGAGACACGGAGTTGGCGATAGGTGGCGGCAACACAATTCTATGATTTGAACTGTATTCCGATACTCTTTGAATTTCATATATTGGAATTGACCTCTGTGTAAATACCTCTAGTTCAATCAATTCATCATCGCTTTTGAAAACCTTCTCCAACTCAAAATCAGTTTGAATCACTTTGGATTTATGTTTGATTCCTATAATCGAATCTTGCAACTTAAAGGCACTTTTTGCATTTTCTATCAACTCAAAATATCTTGGAGTTGCTGATATTTTAGCAGGGTAAAAAAACTCCAATACTTGATTAAAAAATTTAAGTAAAACTCTCTTCTTCTTTGGCCGAAGAGGTATGGGTGGCGATATTGACATTTCTGATGGTGTAGATGCAGTGGTAGAATTATCTTGTAAACGAGATGCAACTTCAGCTAACTTACTTAGTGAGTTTTCATTCTTGACATAATCTTCTGACTTGAATGGAATTGAATTTTTTGCAATTAATGGATATTCTTGCAATACTAAAACATACAATATTTCACAAACTGGAAACATGATTTCTTCAAATCCAAAATCTTTAACCATACCTCCTAATAATGTATATAATGATATGACGGCGATTTCATCCGTTATTGAACTTGTATTTGCTGGATCTAAATCACGAAAAAACCTAGCTAATGAATGCTCCGTGCATAATTTATTACGAAGATAATCCATGGATTGTGTATTTATATTTATAAAAGATTTTTCAAATATGTATCCAATACAACATGACATTATCGATTTCCCCAAAAATTGAAGGTTTTCCGATTTCGAAGATACACTTTCGTTGCAGGTTTTGCTTCTTTCTATCTTATTCAATATGTTTTTCTTTGCAATTGTCGCGTGAGGGATATTTATTTCATTCATCGTCAAATTCGCTATTGGTGGTAACCTAGGTTTTATCATATTATCAATGGTATTCTTAGCATGATCATTCGACGTAAAATGTTTATTCTTGGGATAATTCACATCATACACATCATCCTCATGTCGAACAATCTCGTTCAAAAAAACACCATCACTATCTTCTTTGTCCAGCTTAACTTTCTTAACTTCTCCATCACTTTGTTTCTTACAACTTCTTTTTCTATTCCGTCGAACACTCTGCACTGCTGCTCTGACCAATTTATCAAAGTCCCCAGCGTACGTGTCATCGTAACCAAACTCATTTCTCAACGTTTCTGCAACCCGCCTGATTTCTTGCTCTTGTTCACTCGCCTTACGTGAACTTAGATCTAAGGTATCAATCAATTCTAACCGACGTGCACTGAATCTCTTCCATAGTCTTTCGTCGTGGAAGTTTAACTTGTCTCTAATGGCATGCGTGACCCCTAACTTCTTTGATTCCATGATGGAAAGAGGTACAGAAAGAACGGGAATTATTTGGTCCTGTGCAAGTATAAACGATGGTTTTGGCATGATTAAAAACCGGATTAAAAATCGTGTATGACTCAGTGGATGACTAAGTTTATATTGAGGTTTGGATGTAGATTAACGAGTCCTAACTTTTCGTTCGTACAGATGCACTACGATCTCTTAAAAACAATGCTTTTATAGAACGTAGGAGTAGAATCCACCAAAGGTCTCTACAAGTTCAGTTGCATGTAAGAGTTGCTGCGATAAAGGATATATATTTGGAAGGTTTAAAGGAGAAGTGTATTTTTTTAAAAGAACAATCCAGGACAATGGTTAGGAGAAAAAGTCTTTTGATCCGATCTCTCGAGCTCTAGGGCTTCTCCTCAAAAAAAGTCGGTTACTAGATAACATGACTAAATACACCTACACAGCAGTCAAGATCGGATGAGCCACGCTTCTTGCCTTAATTAGTTATTAGATCCAAAGCGCCGTTCAGACGTTTGCAATCTTCGGATTTACTACAGAAAACAACAAAAACAGGTTTGTACGTTGTTTTGCGATCATTTTCCTATCTTCTTCTCACAATTGCTCTGTATTCATGTACGGGTGCGTAGAGACCGTTGATGCCACCTTGCAGTTACTGTTGTTGAGTTCATTTCCTTAGAGATGTAAAAGTCATGCAGAAAATGTAGGTACAGTAGCAACTTGAGCAATAACTTTTTTCGGATTTCCTGTGTATACTATTGGTGAAAATGGACTTCGACGTCAGTGATATTCGCGATACAACTGTTAGTTGTTGTGCTAACAGGAATAGTATATATATTAATCTTCTCAAGTAATTTGTTAATTATCCTCTGAAACGTTGATTCTGTAAGGTGTCTTGATGGTTACGTTGGCTTCCATCTGAAGTATATTTTCTCCACAAAGGATGATTGATTGGTCCGACGCAGCGAATGACTACCTTTATATTGATGTTTGGATGTACGTGAGCTGGTAGTATTTCCGTGAGTATCATAATCACCTAGTTATACAATCCACTTAAGATTGCAAGAGTTTGATTACTCTCCACAGAAATAAATTCTATGGCTCGAATAATTGTAAAACTGAACTAAACTGTATAGGATTAATTAGAAAAATGTTCCATTGAAACAAGAAACGAGAATTGAGTCGAGAACTATCCGAAAAGGCAAAGTCACACGTTGTTCAAGATGATATACATGCGCTTTTGGAAAGCTTACAAGAGAATACTTCATTAGAATCAATATCACGCAAATTCACTAGCAATTTCTTTGCAGGAAAGCTATTTGGACCCTTGACATAGATACGGAAGAAGGCATGGTCGCTACCAGTTGTAATTAAAAACCAGCTACAGTCATCTCACATTATCAACGTTTGGGCCACCGTGTTGACAATGTTAACGAAAGGCGGTCCATAATGAAAATATACTAGACACATTTCATGATTAAACGATGTAATATATGTATATTAATGTTTGTTTTCTGTTTTTTTTGTATGACTAAGAAAGAAACAGCATATACACTCCCCTGGCACTTCACTATATTCTGGAAGTTGTGGGTCACAAACTGTTGGAGTATATTGGAACTAAAATTTTGACTTCACATTTTTGCAGATTCAAACTGTGGGTAACTTGAACTGATATTATTCAGAAGCTGCTTTTGCCTTTTCTAAAATCAGTTGGAATGCGGGAAATCTAAATTGCACAATCGTCCTATGTTAATAGAGTGCAGTCAGGTTTGATGTGTAGTAGTATTTCCAGCGATGATAATTACGAAGAAAATATAGAATTTGATTCACTCGTTCTACGAGTATTGTTGTATCTTGTGAAGGTATCCAAAATATGGCCATGATAGAACACGACCTATGACTAATTCGGTAATTGTTCATTAAGCGCGCAAAGATTAACTAGTTATGACTTATCAATAATTTCTAATGAAAAATTTTTTCTTCTATATAAAACGAGCAATAATTCATCCCATATTTAATTTGAAAAATTCTTTTCTTCTCTTCTACTTTTCTTCACTTTTATCCACCCAATTTCTCATTATATATCATCATAATAACTCATTTCAATGTCTAAAGGAAAAGTTTGTTTAGCATATTCAGGAGGTTTAGATACTTCAGTTATATTAGCTTGGTTATTAGAACAAGGTTATGAAGTTATAGCATTTCTAGCTAATATTGGTCAGGAAGAAGATTTTGAGGCAGCTGAAAAGAAAGCATTAGCCATAGGTGCAACAAAATTTGTTGTCGTTGATGTTAGAAAAGAATTTGTTGAAAAAGTTTGTTTCCCAGCTATTCAGTCTAATGCTATATATGAAAATGTTTATCTTTTAGGTACATCTTTAGCAAGACCGGTTATTGCTGAAGCTCAAATTAGGGTCGCTGAAGAAAATGGTTGTTTTGCTGTTTCCCATGGTTGCACTGGTAAAGGTAACGATCAAGTTAGATTCGAATTAAGTTTTTATGCTTTAAAACCAGATGTGGTTGTTATTGCTCCTTGGAGAGATCCTGAATTTTTCAACAGATTTGCTGGTAGAAAAGATTTGTTGGAGTATGCCGCTTCAAAAAATATTCCAGTTGCACAAACCAAAGCCAAACCTTGGTCTACTGATGAAAATTTAGCTCACATTTCATTTGAAGCTGGTATTTTGGAAAACCCAGATACAACCCCCCCCAAAGACATGTGGAAATTAACTGTTGATCCAACTGATAGTCCTGATAAACCAGAAACTTTTTCAGTTGTATTTGAGAAAGGTTTACCTGTTAAATTAATATTGGATGATCAAAAGAAAACAATTACCGATCCAGTTGAATTATTCATTGAAGCTAACTCTTTGGCTAGAAGAAATGGTGTTGGCAGAATTGACATCGTTGAGAATAGATTTATCGGTATCAAATCAAGAGGTTGTTATGAGACTCCAGGGTTGACCATTTTAAGATCAACTCATATTGATTTGGAAGGTTTAACTTTAGATCGTGAAGTTAGAGCCATCAGAGATCAATTTGTTACACCAACTTGGGCTAAAATTTTATACAATGGTATGTATTTTACACCGGAAGGTGAATACGTCAGAAGTATGATCCAACCATCTCAAAATACAGTCAATGGTGTTGTTAGAGCTGCTTGTTATAAAGGCTCGGTAACTATATTGGGTAGATCCTCAGATACCGAAAAGTTATATGATGAAACCGAATCTTCAATGGATGAATTAACTGGATTTTCCCCCGAAGATACCTCTGGCTTTATTGCCGTCCAAGCCATTAGAATTAAGAAATACGGTGAAGCAGCCAGAGAAAAAGGAAAACCGTTACAACTTTAATGTGATTATGTATATATTAGTGACCGTTATATATAAAAAATTAATGCTTAGTCTCTAAATGAATCTCGCCATGTAGCTAGATTTTCTATAAATGCTATGGGCTTGCCAATAGCCTGTGGTATACTTCTTCTAGCTGTCACATTACTCCTACTAGTCTCCAAATGATTTTCAAGATGTAAAACCATACTATTCACAATCTCCCAAGAATCTTCATCTCCAATATCTTCTTCAAATTCATCTTGATGATTACAATAATACCACGCACTTAACCAAACTACTTTATTATACATCGGAAATCGGAATTTAGAAGGCACTTTTGTAATTTTTTCAATCTCATTTATTCTGAGCTGCATTTTCATATCCCTAATAGTCAAATAATTTCCGCCAATAACAATTGAATCTTGAGGCGTATGAACAGCATGGATCCACCCACTGGGTATTATGAACAAATCGCTAGGTTGTAACGTAACTTTGAATCCACCCAGTGCTCTGAGCCTCGCTTTGTTTTTAATAATTGTGTATTCTGGGAACCAAAGAAAGTTTTGCTTAGGTTCGAGACACCAAGATGTATATAATTCAAGATTATCTTCCGTTGGTGGAAACATTAAAAACGTTTTGGCGCCACTTAGTACGGTATAATATACCGAAGTCCCCCCGAAATCAATATGAAAATCAGTAAATGAATGTTTAACTGACATGAGACAATATTTGGTGACTTTGCTCCGCTTTTGTTCATCTTCTGGGTCCCATACTTTATCAACAAGATCTAAATCACGTACTAGTTGCGGTCGTGTGAATGTAGCCCCTAAATTTGCAACATCGGAAATCTCTAGGGATATCACGTTACGTATCCTATCTCTATGCTCTTCTTTTGTATTAAAATATTGTTGCCATCGACCAAGTTTCCAACTTGGAGATACTCCTTGTTGCGATATCACATCCATTACTTCCAACGGGGTATCGGCTCCGCAACATTGAGTTATATAATCGACTGTGATTTCTGATCTATCTTTAGGTAATTTCATGCCCACTTTTTCTAAATTCGCCGAAGGAATTAATATAGGCTTTTTCATACGTGTCTCGAGCGCAAATGCCTTGGTAAGCTTGTCTTGGATGTATATATCTCTTTCCCCTTGGAATTGGAGAAATTTAGGAAGTTGAAAGTGGGAGGATTTATCAATTGCAAACGCCTCACCCTCGTTCAAAGCTACATAATCAATTGATATTCTTGATCTCTTAGATTTCCGTTTATATGTAGATGGTCCTGAAGTTTTTACGCACTTGGAACAATGGTACGACACTATACTGATTATTTCATATTGCGATAATGATAGACAATCCGTGTGATACCATTGTTTACAAATTGAGCATTGTATCCATAAGTTGGAGTCTTCTTCTTTCTTGACACATAGTGGACATACATCAAGAGATGTCATTGTATGTTGTTGTTACTAATTGCTTGTAGATCACTGTTTGTTGTATGGAGTTAGCTGATTTGATATGACGGCTCTTTTTTTTCCTCACGTAGCCTCTTGTCACTGTAGAGTTTATAGCACTAGATTGTCTAAACCAATTACGACTTTGCTGATTATCATCATATATAACATATTCTTCTTGTCCATAGACCGATCCTATGATACTTAAAAGGACATTACCTGGAACTGCTACAACAACATGCATTCGAAGAATTATTAAACGATGTATTTCGATCTCCAAAGAAATTGAGGAATGCCAACAGCAAAAGAAGTTTCTTGAAGAATATAAAATCCGGACATTGTTAGAACAACCAATAATCCACTATTCCACTAAAAAACTACCACAATTCTCCATCCAGCAATTATACAAGCAATCGAAGAAGTTGTCATCTAGTTTTGTATTACAGAATGCCAGAGAAACAATTGAGCACTTGTTGATTTACAATGCTCGAAGATTGAAAGAATTTAGAAAATTACCATACCTTGTTGTTTTAAATCCTCTGATCTCGGAGAGTTATGACAGTTATCTAAAGCTGATGTCATCTTTATTGAAAGCAAGTGGTTACACGCCGCATACATTGGAAGAGAATACTAAATTCGCTGAAAAAGTGTTGACGGAATTTATTGATATTCATGCGGATACGTTACCTAGCTTATCCAAAGGCTTTACGGAAGTAAGTCACTTGTTATCTATGAATCAAATTAAATGCTTTTTAGACCATCATTTGAAGGAAAGAATAAGCATGAGACTAATAGCGCATCAACATATTGAACTAACCAGATCTTTAAATGATAAAAATAAGTTTGTACCTGGCGGGAAATACAACGGAGTTATCAAATTGTTGTATATTCCTGATGTAATCAAAAAGAATGCTGAAATTGTTAATGACATAACAATGATGAAGTACGATCAATCTGTCCCCATTGTAATTGATACTAACTTATATCCTTTGAATTATTGGAGCCAGGTGGAACCAGAATTAAAGAGAAAGACGGAAGATGAAATTTTAACCTTTCCATATATTGAGTACCATTTGGATTATATCCTAATGGAGCTTTTCAAGAATTCTTTTAGGGCGCATATTGAAAACAAAATTACTGATCCAGTACAAGTCACAATATCTACATCGGCTATGTCTCCTGAGTATTTAGAGATTAGAATTAGAGATAAAGGAAAAGGAATGGCAGCAAACACATTAAAACACGTATTTGATTATTCATTCACAACATACGAATCAGGTGAAGGTGATAGTTACAAAACGTTGAACGTTCCACCCGGACTTGGGGGGAACACAGTTGCGGGTATGGGATTTGGATTGCCTTTGGCAAAACAATATATCGAAGTCTTCAATGATACTGTGAAGGAAGCAGGAGAACATGAAGATGGAGTTGCACCCATCAAGGGACTGTTAACTGTTCAGACTTATTCTGGCTGGGGTACTGATATATATTTGAAAACTGTGGGGTACTAAAAGGCTTTGTATCTTCTTATTTGTACAATCTCTGCGAAATACACATCCAGTTTTAATATCTCCAAGAAGTAAAAGGGTTGAGCTAGTCTGGTGACTTTACTTGCCCTGGTCGCACAATCCCTACTTTACTATTTTAAGATTTTGATTACTTGTGTACCACATACGTTTTTTTTCTGGCTAACTCATCTGGTGGTGAGAGTTTGAAATTCGAAGAAATATCAACCAAATATATATTGAAATAGCAAAGCAAAAGCGCAGGTTTGCAATAGAAAAAGAACCGCTACGATTATTCCATCACTGACGGGGCTAAGATTTAATTAGGAACTCATTTTAATTCGCGTTTGCATGAAATGATTAGCATGTTTCCGTTACCAGATGAAGATGGAGAATGTACATCGTTACACAATCACAGAAGATCCCCCATGCATTCATTCCCTTCCAGCATCTCCCTACCTTCAGAACGAGATTTTCTTGAGGATGAAATAGCGACGATCTTAATTAACAGTGACTCTTCAGAATGTAATGAGAATTTTCTGATTTTTATGAAATGCATCATTGATAACGTTTATGTTAATAACACACCCACATACCGAGATTTATCCTTATATTCTTTGAAATTAATTACTCTGAATTTATTTATTAAGAATTACCAATTTTGTTTAGGGAAGATATTGGCATTTTTGGAAACTTTTGCTGTTTTTACTCAGTCAAGATTAGATGATAATGAATGCGATGATAAAATTAAATACGAAAGTGAATGCCTTAAGGAATTTTTATGTATTACATTGTTATTGTTACTAAAAATGAAAAATAGCGATAGTGATAGAAGTTTGCGGGGCGATGATGAGTATTCAGAAATTATGAGTTTAATTGATGTAAATGAATTATATCAAAGTCTACAAAATCTTAAGATCATATCGACCATGGCGCAATTTATTACTACACAGGTTGTAGCAGTAGATAAGAAGCAGTCATCATTTGTGATTTTGAAATTCAGTTGTGATATAATATTCGAGTATTTGTATCATGTTGAATTGTTGAGTGATTTTGAATTCGAAAGTTTAACATCACAAACTACATTGATACAAACACTAATCAAATATCTTTTAAGTAACGAAAATTTCAATAATTATGACATAGATACCGATGATTTTATCGATGAAGGAAAGTTGATTGCTTATGAAGAATTGAAGTTATTGTTGCTTATAAATGAGCAGTATTTAATGAAACATTATAAAAAAGCTGAATCACCAGCTTCAAATATGGTATTCGATGGGCTTATAAATAATGCAGACCATTCAAAGAACTTGAATAATATTACCGGGTTCATAAATTTAGTAATTTATCATTTAAATAGGGAAGAGTCCCAAATTATAAAGATTCTCATTTTAAAATTCTTATATCTTGTATTCACTACGTCATACACCGCCAAATTAATTTATCTTAATGATTTGAAAATCTTAATAGACATTTTTATAAGAGAATTGGACAATTTAGATTACAAGATGGATGGTAATAAAATACTTACGTTAACGTATCTTCGAGTGTTATATCCAATTCTCATGTTTTCCCAGATCAGTGAAAATGGAGGATACAAAACGAAAGAAATATTGGATTTGCTTCTGACAATTGTAATAAATTCTGAAATTAAATCAGCTGAGTGTGATGAAGAACTAACCATCTCCAAGTTGGCAATGAGATGCATGAGTGTAAATTGGCTTAAGACCAGACAAAAAGCAAAAAACATATCACCTGCATCCACATCAAGCTCTACATCAGAAGAGATCAAATTGCAAGATGGTGAAAATGCGTCAAAAGATTCATTGACTAATTCATTCGCAAGAGTTGCATCCGTACGTGCTAGTTCGAGAAGTGATTATCACAAACATACCACAGCACATAATATGGAAAGAAGAAGTAGTGGAAAACAAAAAGAAATGATTTTGGAGAATAATAACAATGTCTTTTTGTCAAATGAGTTATCAAGAATTAATGGTTTCACGGAAACCACCGAGGCATGCAAAGATTCAAACATATTGGATTTGCCCGATGAATACTTGCAATCAAAACCATTGCCTAACATTCCCTTACTAGATAAACGCAAAAATGAGTTCTATAAAACAGATTCAAGTTCTTCGAAAACATCCATTAATTCAAACTCATCGCTCAAGCAAAAAGCATTGAAAAAAAAGGCTCCTCCTCCACCACCTCCTCCACCAAGACGAAGAAAATAGAAATATTTAATAAATAAATACATTTATACATTAATTTACATTGTTATGTCTTCCTTGAAACTTAAAACGTCATCAAACCTTAAGCCATTGATCTCTGTTCTTGTGTACGAATCCAATTCCATTTTGAGTATCTCCTCATCCTCCTCTTCCTTTACATCACTCGAAGCAACTAAAACTAATCCCCTGGACCGAATAAGCGGAATAAGTTTGGGCACGAGATCTAATAAATGAAGTGACGTAATTAACCCGATTAAATTATTATTTATAGTGAAATCTACAGCTTCTTTGATGGACCTTATTGTCAATTCTTGATAGTTATTCAAAAGCAAGTCCGTTGGCTTATCTTTAACTTTTTTAGATAATTCATCAATTAATAGCCCATTAGTTGATCTTTTCTCAAATTTGGCTAATTTATTATTATAAGTTATACCATTCATAATCAAAAATACTGGAAAATTAGGTTGTTTCCAATTCAAGATTTTACAGATTAGGGAATTGGAGGAAAGGAAAATAATTGACCTTGATGGTGTAGCTCCATTATTTTTAAATGATCGAATATGATTAAATACATCATTTAATGTGAAATCGATGAAATTATTCAAATTAGATTGAATATTACCTACGAATGGCAACATCTCCAATTCATATATCGAAGGAAAAACCAACTCTAAATTCAAATTAATTTCTGGATTCAAGATTTCCAACATGATATCTAATGGCAAATATATAATACGCAATAATTTTTTAATCAAGTTTATATCTTTTATTGTCATTCTTGATAAATCATGTATAACCTTCGAATAATCAAACAAATCATCAGTAATAGAAGTTAATTGTTCCAATGACAAGTTGGGCAAGTACAAGTCAATATTTTCTGTAATAGCAATTGACCAATGAGGACAAACAATGGGTGTTCCATCATTTAATAGGCATATTTTAATGCGAAGATATTCTCCCGATAATGAAGTGGCAGTTACTATTGATGATGAATTGGGCTCTGGTTGTTGGTTTGAATTTGTGTTATTAGTGTTAGCCAAGTTAATGCTGGGATTTGGAACAGGGGATAAGAAATTATTGGGAGATAATCCACCAGCAGCATTCAATTTCAAAGTCTGCCTATTTTTCACAAAGCTTGTTGATGATTTCCAATATGTGTCAAATTTTGACGTTTCCAATAATGTACCAGAAAATGGAAAAATAACTTGATAATTAAATTTCAATTGTCCAATGTTTCTTAATCTGAGATCAAATAATGGTAGTTGAATTGAACTTATTTCAGGGGAGGTTGTATCAATTTGTGAAAATGATAACGCTGTAGTTTTGGCAATTAATCTTGTACCAAATTTAGGGAAAATTTCAAAATCTATACGAAACTCATTTAATGAATCAACATCGGTTTGGAAAACGCAATTATTACTATTATTTCTATTGGCACTATTTTTTTCTTCACCAACAGGCAATAGTATATTTCTGGGCACTATATCTGAAATGTTTGAAGTCAATGTAATTCTACCCGGTTTCAAATCAGTAGTGGAGTTAAATAAATTTATAAACTCTTGATCTTCGTGAGGAAATATCAACTCAATTAATACTTTTTGCTCTAAGAAATTATGCCCATATCTACGCAATGGTAAAATTGGAGGTGGTAATTGTAGATCTGGTATACTATCAACATTATTCTTTTCAAGAGATCCGCTATCTTCAGAATCATCATCTGGATTGGAATCTCCCAAAATCGCCATTGAATTTGAAGTATCACTACCCATTAGCTGAAGCGCTGTAGCTTCACTATTTCTATCAAGTTCTTGTTGATGATAACTCAATAGTTCATTGATTACCCCTATGTGACCCTCTACAACACAGTAATACAAGACATTATAACCATCTTCATCAACGATGTTTAATTTTGCTCCAAATTTATCTAATTCTTGCGTTGTCTCTACATGCCCTTCAGCTGCTGCATAGAATATAGGTGTCCATTTATTAAATCCATCTACCTTGTTAATTTCAGCACCGTATTGAATCAATAACTTTATGAGTCTGTGATGACCTGCTCTTGAAACAACGTGCAATGGTAATAATCCTTCAACGTCTTGCTGGTTAATTAACTTCTTTATGAGCTCTTTTGAATTTTCATTTGACAACAAATACTCCAAGGTTCTATAATCACCAAATTTACATGCATAATTGATGGGCAAATATTGTAGCGTCTCTTTATTTGCTTCTGGAAATGGATTTGAACCAAATTGCACCAACTTCTTGATGATATTCAAATGACCATGCTTTATTGCAAGCAATAAAGGTGACATTGAATCATTATCTAAGTCATCTATATGATCGCGTGGATACGTTGTCGAAATTATATCTAATAAATCGCCACGGTTATTTTGAGCTGCATGATGTAAACAGGTTCTACCATTGAAATCTTTACAAGTCAACAAGGTATTTATCCTATCCTCTGATAAATTGTTCATTATATATTTAATGATGAAGGTACGGGAATGATTTATTGAATCGGTTGAATTTATCACCTTGACACCATTGTTTATTATAACGTGGTTTTCATTATGATTAGAAGCCGGAGGAATCGAGCAACATTCATGCAATACTGTCTTGTTATTATTGAAATCGTCATTTACGAAAGTAAAATCAACATCAAAATTTATCAACCTTAAGAAAGATTCTAGAAATGAATCAGATATTTTTAGGTTTGTTATTGATAAAAGGAAAATTTTGGATACTTTGCATTTGACCATCGTACTAAATGGTTCCTTAGCTCGTATTGGCGAACCATTCACTTTATCCACCCAACGTGCAAGTAGCGATAAATCAGGATCCTTTATGGTTGCGACATTAACAAAACTGGAATAAAGTTCATCAATTTCATTATTACTAGTCTGAAGATTTATTATTGAAGAATGCCTGGTAAAAATTGGTTGTTGTGGTTTTTCCTCAGAATCACTTGGTTGCGGTTGTTGTGTAACCATCGTTGTTGCATTATAGTTATTCAAACACGAGTAGTCACCATCCATTATACTTTCAATATCAAACAAAGATTGAGTGACCAAATCACTTAGTTCATTAATTTCGTTCTTGTGGAAAACAGGTTGGACTGACACGGCACTAGATATGAATAACTCCTTTGTGTGAGACTTTGATCTCTTGTCCCATTTCTTGACAACTTTAGAGAAACCGGTCTCATTTAATTCAATAAATTGTTGCAATCTAAGCAAATCTTGATGGATCTTTTTGAAATTCTGATACAAATTCAAAAAACTAATCGAATTCCTAAAATTCGCATTAATTGACGACTGGTTGTCTCCATCACATTGTTGCTTCAAAAACTCATTCGATTTCACAAATAGCTCGTTTCGCTTCATCACCAATAGATTTAAATTTATCGCAAGATTAGCTTGTTTCTCAAGATAAAATGAATTGACCTTCTCTAGTTCTCTTTCAACTCTGAAGAAGAATAATGCCTTGTTTTCTTTCAAGGTTTGCTGGATTTCTGTGATTGATGTATCACCATTTGTAGCTGTCCTTGTTGCCTTATTATTTGTTGGTATTGCCAACTGTTTTATAAGCTTCTTTAGTGCTTTATAATCTATAAAATGTCCGGAATACTCTGGTAGTTCCAACTGTCTTGAAGCAAGGTATTTACCAAACTTCATCTTGAAAACAGTCTAATCACTTTGGTCTAGGAGAAAGCGTCCGTCGATGCAAGTAAGGAGGACACAATTGTGAATTGGTTGTAAAAGTCACTCCTGGTCTGTAAAAAAAATAGAGAGAATCATGAAAAGACGCATTACATTTCGTACTTAATATGCCAAACGGGCACGTGGTAACAAAAAACGCCATCCATCTTGATTTGAAATGACAAACCCTACTTTTGATTAAAAAGTATAGTAATAAGAAAATACTATTTAGAGCTGGTTACCACCGAATCAAGTTTTGCCCGATCGTGTATGGTTTGCTTTGGAGGTCTCAAACCTTGATTCAATTGTTTGTGCTATCTACATAAATCTCACCATATTTTCCTACTTTATTATCGAGGGCCAATTCATTTATTTGTCAAGTCAACCAGTCGACCAGTCAACTACCTAATAAGGTCTCTACAACCATCTGTCTCATGTTTTCACGCTAAATATATATTAGTTGTTTCCTATACACCATTTTCAATTCTTAGCAGCATCCGCTTTAGCCTTATCAAACTGTTCCCTGAAGAGATCAGCATTTTCTTTATTTCCGAATCTAATCGCTAAAGTTTGAGCTTCGGGCTCACCTTCAGATACGTCTGCAGTGACAGTATAGACCCAGGATCTGTCTGATCCGATATTTGGTTTCAATTCATAATCGGCCTGAATCAAATGATTGGCACATACTTTCAATGTCTTATCTCTTCTCATCAAGATCCGAACTTTTCCTGTTTTCTTGTGCTTCAAGAATTTCACATCACCAGTACCTCTTTCTTTCCATTCTTTGGAGTCGGCGTGGAATCTAAATAATTTGGCACGAACTTTATACAATACTTCTTCATCTTCTTCATTTGTTTTCACATCTACTTTCTTATCTAATTGGATCACCGGTGTGAATTGAACGTCGGCTTCCTCTTCTTCTGCTACTTGATTGCCATCCTCTTCTTTTTTGGATTCCTTCAAATCCTCTTTCTTTTCATCTTTTGGTTCTGCGCTTGATGGTTGTTGTTCTTCCTTCTTTTCTTTCTTAGCCCCAAACATTGAGAAGACGTTTGAAGTTGGAGGCTTTGGAACTGATGATTCTTCTGTTTTTGCTTTAATTTCTTCCGATGACATGATTATTAAAGTACTCTATATATATGTAGATGATCTATATCTAACACAATGATATATATATATGTATGTCCTTAGGCGTAGAAAAAAAAATTTTTTGATTTGTTTTCTCGTTGATTTCTCAAACCTTCACGTTACAAACAAACAAACCACAAATTAGAGTAGTGTACTGCTCAACGTGATAAATTAAATACCAGGAAGGTAGGGTGAGATGGTGGAGGTGGTGGAGGTGGTGGAAAAAGAAGTAAAATGTACAACTTCAAATATAAGATCTATTAATAATATATAATTCATGTGCACAAGGGAATATGAGTTTATATACATGCAAGTAGGGAAGAAAAAAAAAGCTGATCTATTTGGTTCTAGTTAGAACGGAGTTAGTCAATAACTCCAAGGCCGACCTTGCATCAGATTCAGGCAAGTTTCTCAAATTACTTAAAGCTTCTAAGCAATAGCTTGTAGCCATTTCTCGGGTCTTTTCTAAGCCACCGTACCTCTCAACTGCTTTTCTTGCAATTTCAACGTCGCCGGGTTCTTTGAATTTTCTCGCGATTAATTCACCCACTTTTGGTTCTTCTTTCCATGCAAACAATATTGGAGCCGTAGCCAATCCTAATTTCAAATCCGCTTGACTCGGTTTACCAAATGCAGCATCAGAGCTTGTGTAATCCAACATATCATCGACTATTTGGAAACACAACCCCAAATTCCTACCAAATTGATAACAGTTTTCAATTATGTCATCTTGTGCACCACTCAATACTGCGGCCGCACGACATGACTTTGACATCAATGATGCTGTTTTTAAGTAGGTTTTATGCAAATAATATTCAAATGCTGCTTTAACATTGGTTTCATGATCGACTATAACATTCAGGTTTACTGAGTATTCATGTAACTTTGTAGGCACTTTGCCCGTTGCTTGTGGGATAGTTTTGACATCACCGTCATTTACAATGTCATCTGAATTGTTTATGACGGTGTTTTTCAATTGCATAAACTCACCTTCGACCAAGTTTGCAATTGTTGTGGATAGCAATTCAATAACTTCAGGATTTCTTAATCGGGCTATGGCAACGGATGCTCTACCTAAAAGAAAATCCCCTGCCAACACAGCCATCTTATTAGTAAATGCAATATTTCCACTGGGCCTACCTCTTCTAGAATCAGATAAGTCTATAACGTCATCATGCAATAAACTGGCCGTATGAATCATCTCCACGATTTCCGCTAATCTACGCTGCTTTGGCAATATGCCATTCAACGCATCGCTCGCGGGTAACTTGTCCATTGGTTTCGATAACGGATCTAATATAACTTTAGGATTAATTCCATGTAATATAGCCAAGGGACTTAATGAATCATCAACAGACTTGCCCGCAATCGATCCCTCTCTTGTAGGCGTGCCATTGTAGTGCTTCTGTTCCGTCACATCATAGGTATCAATGGCGATTCGGTTTCTTTGTTCAACGGGAATTTTCAGTAATGCTTTCGACAAAATCAACACAATCAACGGACGCACATTTTTACCTTCCGCTTCGAAATAGTATGAGCTTACCCTATTCAAAGTGGGGTGACCTGATCCTATAAGATTGGCTATGGATTTCGCCAAGTTCGACATCTCGTGACTTACAATCGAGAAAGGGTCCTTGAAAGATGTCAGGGGGGGTGATACTAACTTTTCTGCGGTTTCAATTGCGGTCTTGAACGAACTACTGGTTTGTGTCATGGAATAACATCTTTGTAGCACTTGGAACCTGATAGTTCGTTTGAATGTTGTTCTTAGCATATCTATGATGTGTTAGATATATCTATAAAATACCGTAGTTTCTGGTGGTGTTGGGCAGCTGTGGGTATAAAACTCGAGTGGTTGTTTCGAAAAGTTTTTTTTTACTTTTTTATGCTACCTTAAATAGATTCTCGCAGCGATCAACGTCATCTTCTTCTTCTGATACAGATAACATTCAACACTTTGTAGCTTTTGCAGATAACTTACATAAATCAATGAAAGGTGAAAAATAGTTATAAAGCATATAAATATAAATATATATAGCTATAAACGTAAAAGCAAACTTGAATTATTACCTTTTCACTATTGGAAATCTTTCCTCTCTGATGGATGCATATTTCTCATGAATATAGCTGGTGGAGTTAAAGTTCCTAATGCCCTTTGAGCATGCAAATTCAAAAACGTTAGACCAAACAAATACGATGCATTAACCCATCCAAACCCTTCGGTGGCGACACCTTTAAAATCTAAGCCCTGATTACCATATTCTGCATCAACTTTATGAGGTACTGCTCCTTTAGTAACATTATATTTTTCAACCACGACACCATTATAATCAACGAACGACTTAGTCATCATAAATAACCACCTATATGCTAATCTATTAGCAATACCATCATATCCATAATTAGCCAAACCTATCCAGGCTAAAATTTGTTGTGGAGCCCAACCAAATGGATAATCCCATTGACGTGAAGGACGAGTTAACCCAATTTCACCTCTTGATTTTAATGTACCAGCAACTAAACCACCATGCTCTTCGAACTTACTCAATGACACTTCCACTAATTTTGCAGCTTGTTCCTTTGAGGCTAATTTAGAATAAAGTGGCCAGAATGTTGTAGCAGACTCATAATCTGTTTGCTTTTGATCATGAACATTGTAATCATAATATATACAATCTTTTTCATTCCATAAGTATTTGTCAACATTGCTCTTTCTTTCTTTGGCTCTTCTTACCCATATGTCACTGGAATGAAGTCTACCTCGATAATCTTCTAACCTATTCCCAAAAAATGTGGATAATATATATGCAATATCGTTTTCATACTTGTATAACAATGAATTTAAGTCAACGGTAGCTAAATAGGCACATTTCCCTTCTAATCTATAAGAAGTGTCATGGCCAGATTCTCTAACAGCTCTATCATGTAAGAAATATTCATCTAAGGCAGGCTCCTCAATCTCTCCAGAATTGTATTTTTCAATAAACTCATTTTGATCAATATTGTATTTCTCAACGTAATCTTTAAGTACGGCATTAAAATGTGTAGCCTCAGTTTCTGGTGGAACACCTTTACCTTCTGGGTGATAGCAAGATAACCCAGTGCGTTCATCCAATCTTGGTTTGGCACACCAAATAGTTTCATATTCTATAATAGCAGCTATTGTAGCTCTTTTCAAGAAATCCACAGCGTCATTCATTTCACCTGGGTTAACTTCAGTGGTTTTGTTGAAGATTCTTAACGCCATATCAGTCAAAAATGGGGGTTGTGATCTACCCAAATAATATGACCTATTTGCATTCAAGATTTTGCCATAATGATGAATTTCATATATAAAATTTTCAGCCATACCTCTCGCTAATTCCAAATGTTGTAAATTTTTACCTAATGATACATCAGTTAATAGACCTATAGTTTCCATGTATGAATCCCAACCATATAACTCATTGAATCTGCCTCCCGGAACTACATATGGCCAACTAATCAAGTTTTTAGGGTCATCTTGATCTGGTTTAGTAGCTAATGCTAATAATCCCGGCTTTTTATTTATGGATTTGATATAATCGGCGTCAATATGTTCCGGAAGATATTGAACATCTAAATGAATATCGGTGTTCGCTTTTCTGATTGAATCAAAAAACTCATATTGATCTGGACGACTGTAAGGCACATAAATTCTATGTGATTCTTGATTCTTATGGACAACCCCATTCTCATCGACCCAGCATTCTTTAATTTTGGTATCTCTTGACATTTCAACAATATTATCCTTCGTAATTCTTCTGGTTAATGATTTCCAGAATGATGTAGCAATGAGTCTTTTCATTCTATTAACTGGATTTTCGTTTAACCTTGCTTCATCCAATACAATTTGATGCCTACCAAATCTACTAGCAATAGTCAATTCTTGTAATAAATTGCTCAACATATAAGTACCTCTAACTGAAGATTGTTTAAAACCATTGGAATTTGCAGTACCTAATCTTAGAACTTTAGGACCAGTATCTTCAATTGTAATTTGGCAATTGTTATCGGTATCTTCATTTGCTAACAATTCCTTTAAAGTCTCTTGAACGTCACTTATATAAAATTTCTTGGGACGAATATGAGAATCATCAACTGAAGCTCTCCTAAAGTGGAAGTTTTCCCTGCTTAATGATTCCTGTGAACTATCTTCTTGATATATTGGGATAATCGATGGTTTACGCTCAATACCTTTATAGCCGGTTGGATGAGGAATTATTGTTTGATTATTCTCACTTTTTGCCTCATCCTCACTGCCAGTAGTTTCATCAGGCGATGGGGTGCGAAAGGTTACTTTTGGCGAAACCTCATTTTCTTCGTCCGAATGTAAAGCTGCGGTGTTACAAACATTAAGATTGAATTTAACACCCAGTGGGGCCTTTAATGTGGGTGACGGTGACTTTGAATTATTTTCTGATGAAGGGGGTTCGGAACTTTCCTTGATTGATGATGAAATTGGATGTTGCTCGTTTAGTTTCTTCAAGAATTCCTGTCTAGTTGTCCTAGTTTCAAATGTGCTGAAAGTTCTAACCCTGGAAAGGGGCGAGTTTCGATTGAATGGTTTTTTCTTCGTATCTCCATAGTAGTTTTCAGCTATATCATACGGATCGTCGTCACTTGAGTTCGATGATTGTCTTCTATGACTTTTAGAGAGTCTCGGATTCAGCATTGTATCTGTAACTGTATCTATATCCGTGTGTGCAGATGAAGCGTTATCTGTCATAAAATTAAAAAGAAGAAGCAACAAAAACCAAATCCACGTTGCTGGATGTATCAAGTGGAAGATGGATTGAAACTTTTATTAAAGATCAATGAACTGAACAAGAAGACTGTATAACTATAGATGATGTTATGTGTAATGGAGATATATATATGGAATGTGTAATAATAGGCAAAAGAATAATAAGCTTTGTTGTTTAAATTTAATTGTCCTCTGGGAAGATCATTTAAAAAATGTTCATTTATCAGTTGGTGCATTAATTCATCTACTGATGTTATTTATAGAGTTGTTGCTTTGCTGCAGGTTGAGAGAGAAAGACTTGCTAAAAATATTACATCATACAGACACATGACATTAGACGAAAAGTACACATAGATGTGGAAGTGATTATACTGTTATTGTATTGCACTGTACTATTGATCTTGATGTTTATATTGCACGGACATTAGGGCACATTGACGATTCCAACAACTATGTTAAATCGTTAACTATCAAGGAACTGCAAACGACAAAGTAGTAAAAATATCGTCTTTTAGTCTTTTATTACTTAGTTTTAGCTTGGCCATCTTCACCCCTAACCTCCTGACCTGGATCAGTAGATTCTCTTGCCTTCCATTTTTGCACTCTCACGTTTCCGGCCCTTCCCATAACTTCCCTCTTTAGTCTCAAAAGAAACAATTAGTCTTACTTGTCGCACTTTTGAGTGATAGTCTTAAATTTCGTTACAGTAGAATCTAGTGTCACGTTGACACATGCGGTAACCAGAATACCTTTACCAGGAGTTCACTTTAGTCTTGTCTTGTCCTTATAGATTACTTTTTATGACATCATTTGTACTGCCTCGTTCACAATTGATTTGAGTGTTTAAAACCGTGCTTGCCATGAAATTAGATGTGACACGTGATATTGCTATAAACAAATCTTTTTCACCGTTTTTCCCATAATATAAGAACGTGAATGTAAATGTAAAACACTAATAAATAGTCATAGGTTTTTTACATTGTTAACTTTGTTTGCTTTAGAGTGATATGGGTCACTGATTGTTTTTTGAGTTTATTCAGGATATCAGGGAGAGTCTTTCTAGTTTTGTGTAAACATTTATGAATAGGAGCAAAGACTAAAATGTAGTGACAGATTTAATTACGTTGGCGAGATAGGGGAGGGTGTAGTTCACTAGACCGACATACACAATTATTAATGATCAGTATTTACGAAACATAAGTTAATAAATTGAAGTGGATCCAGGTCATTTGGAAATTCAGATACCAGTTTTGTGGACGAAAAGATGGGTTGGGCAGCGTTATACACACTGACTCTCATTTAGTTACCTACAGATGTTGATTTGACTTGTTAACAAGTAATATACAAGAGAGTATGTGATTTTATTAGCAAACCTGAAATTCTGGCGTCTTTGAAAGGGTTTGCCTTACGGCAAGATTTCAACTCACCGAAATCTATATAAAGAATAAGTAAACTTGGAAAACAACAATCATTCTAGTAGAATATGGTAATTCCCACCAATCCTACAACACACCACTATCAACATTTCGAAAAATCCTCAAAATGAGTTACATCCAACCAAAATTACATCAACTGAAAAGTCAAGAAATTTAATCTACGAATTTTGGACCAATTTTTTTAACTTAGTGCGGACAAAGTGCTGCAAAAAAAAATAGGCAGAGACAAAGAAGATAACGCCCTGGTTACTTGCACCGCCTAAGTCTTGGTCACTAAATCAGGGGACCTAAAACATGGCACTCTATCTAACTACATTGACACAGACTTAACTTACGTGGGTCATTTTATCCCTATGTTCCCAAAAGATTTCGGTAACCAAAATTCCCACAATCTTTTCTCTTGACTTGGTTGAATTATATGTGGTACCGAGACTTCGATTTACACCCACCACAATGCTACACCTCAATCTATAAACAGAACGATGAGAAAGGGTCCTGATAAAACAAGCAACTCTTAGGCTAATTAAAACACAAATGCCGAAGAAACATAGTAATTGAAGCTGATCTTGACATGAGGTTTCAAACATCTTTGGAATTCCGTATTGGTTTATTGCTTCTGTTTCTGTCCTTTACAAATCTTGTAGTTTGATGATTCTTAACATAAGAACGATTACAAGACCTTTAATGTTCTAAAAAAATACACCATTTCATACCCGCTTTTTCGGGCTGGTCTTTGAAAATTTCCTTCTGTTTTTAGTACAAAATATGGAAAAATACTTGAATGATTTCAATCGAAATATTTCTACGCATTAGAAAACTGACAAAACACCTAGAAATTCCCTTTGGAACTGAAGCAACCCAAGTAAAAATGTCTCGGTAATAAATCCTTGTGTCATAAACATTTATGAAATGCAATACTTAGTATCTATGTAATTGTCAACTCCAAAATAACTACAGTGGATGACCAGACCCCCAACCAACCCTACCAAGGAAAAAAAAACGAACACACAAGAAAATATCATTTAATAACAAGCAATATCCGAGCATCTCTTTAGAGGAATGTGTGCTTGTCACGTTTAACATTGCAAAGTAAGATATCCCCCGGATCGTTTGCTCTCACCCGGTGATCACAGGATTGACTTATTATTTAGTACAGTATAACTTAATTCATGAGACATGCCCGGGGTTTTTATCATGGGTTTATTTTCATGGGTTTACCTGCTTACATAATCATCAATTATTTCTGGGTGCATTTGTGTGCTTTTGTATGGGGTAATTGGTTTTAGAAAACATGTGGAACTATTATTGTCTGTTTTTTTTTTCCTTGCTAAACGTTGAAAAGTATATAACCCTTTAGAATTCCCTTTCAAACAACCAATTGAAATTCAAGAAATTCTGCGATTATTTTCTCTATTTATTTAGCTTCTCCAAATTCTTTTTCATTTATTCAATTACTTTGTTAAATATCTATTCACAATGGTTAAAGTTGCAGTTTTAGGTGCCGCTGGTGGTATTGGTCAACCATTATCTTTGCTTGTTAAGTTGAACCCAATGGTCGATGAATTAGCATTATTTGATGTTGTTAATGTTCCCGGCGTTGGTGCTGATTTGTCTCACATCAATTCCGATTCTAAGACACAGTCGTACTTACCATCTTCCAAAGAAGACAAGACAGCATTAGCTGGTGCCTTAAAGGGTTCTGATGTGGTTATAATCCCAGCTGGTGTTCCAAGAAAACCAGGTATGACTAGAGACGATTTATTCAACATCAATGCATCCATCGTTCAAGGTTTAGCCGAAGGTATTGCTGAAAATTGTCCTAAAGCATTTATATTAGTCATTTCAAACCCAGTCAATTCAACTGTACCAATCTTTGCTGAAACTTTAAAGAAAAGAGGTGTATTTGATCCAGCAAGATTATTTGGTGTCACTACTTTGGATATTGTTAGAGCCAATACTTTCATTGCCCAATTGTTTCCTAAAGACACCAAGCCAACTGATTTCAACATTAATGTTGTCGGTGGTCATTCTGGTGAAACAATTGTTCCATTATATTCATTGGGTCACTCTACGAAATATTACAATGAATTGAATGAAGAGCAAAAGAAAGAATTAATCAAAAGAGTTCAGTTTGGTGGTGATGAAGTTGTTCAAGCCAAGAACGGTGCTGGTTCCGCTACTTTATCCATGGCTTATGCTGGTTATAGATTGGCCGATTCTATCTTGAAAGCAGTCAATGGCCAATCAGATATTGTTGAATGTACTTTCTTGAATTTGGACTCATCAATTAAAGGAGCTTCAGAAGCTAGAAAATTAGTCAAAGATTTAGATTTCTTCTCATTACCAGTTAAATTAGGTAAAGAAGGTATTGCTGAAGTTAAGTATGATATCTTGAACCAAGTGTCTGAAGATGAAAAGAAATTGTTAGACGTTGCCATCGAACAATTACAAAAGAATATTGAAAAAGGTGTTACTTTTGCCACTAAATAAACATAACTAGCTGTATAATTCTATATGCTATATGACATAAAATTTGTTTGACATAAAATTTGTTTGATTCGAGCATACATTGCATGGAGTTATGCTTACGAACAAAGCTCTCAAACACTGATTCAATAGGCTCATTAGCCTCCTCCATATACTTGATAAATCCAGGCAAATTAAACATCAAGAACGTCAACTTTTCTTTCATCAAATTATATCCTACCGACAAATCAAGCTTACTCACCACTTGGAGCAACTCGTCCAACTTTGTTAACGGGTATTCTACGTCTCTAATCAAATAGCTCAATACCACGTCTTGTCTGAAATCTCCAACTCAAGTCGCGGGGTATCTGGTGTGATGCTGATGATGTACACAGATAGCCAGCCTTGTATTGAGTTTGAATTCATATTTATCATTTGGGTTTTTCGTGGTGGGTTGCAAATATAAGTGTACGAGGAAAAACATGAAGTGTTGAAATTGATTTTGAAACATTGACTACTCCTCATGTAATTCAATTGCGGACCATAACTCTGAGCTGCAGAACTGGAGCATTACTTTGGTTTATCGAATTTTCTAATTCTAGCTCCATTGACGTCTTCGTTGAAGCGTCAAACTCGTACATTTCGTTTTAAGATAAGCTCTCGTTTTTATCGATGCCAACGTTGGAGCACAAAGCACCACACGCTTTCCATCATTCCAGCTTTCTCTAGGTTCGTATAAGTCAAAAGAACAGCTTGATATTCATTTCTTCGTCTCTTGCATAATCGGCATTTCAATAGCAAGCACCAGAACTGTACCTGAACTACAGGCAAGTCACAGGTTCTTGTAAAACTAAATCTTTCAAGAACAACCGGGCCAAGGCGTGTAAAAGTATATGCTCATAAAATAAAACATCATTACGAACTCAAGAATCCATTTGCAATCGTTTCCTTCAATTTGAATCGTTCTGGATCAAATTAGACTCTTTTTTTTTGATCAATATGATCAAGGGATTATAGCAGAAATAGCCGAACAATTTCATACTCAATTAATATCCTATATATATAATCTTCTTATGTCAAAGAGCCAACCCAGTCTACTTGTCGCTCAAGTGATTTCGGTTGCATAACTTCATTGCCTTGATTGACCAGTAAAAAAAACATCAAATACTTCCTGGTAGGGAGTGAGAGCAAAAAGGGGGGGAGGATCAAGATTGACACTAAAACTCTGGAACTCTCAAACAACAAATTGCGGAAAACAAAACCAGAATTTATAACCAGAAAAAATTTTAATGACTTAGAGAACAACAACAAATACTAGCAATAATCAACTATACAATCAAGTAATTGGGTAAACGTTATTGTCCCTGGTCAGTCAATTCATATATAAGAGAAATTATACACATCTTTCCATTCTACCATCATTCATTCAATAGCATTATATACCAAGCATATTCCAAGCCAGAAAATAACCCGTAATGGAGGCAATTTTAAACTTCTCCAAAGATTTAGATATTAATCAATTTGATCAGGTGGTGGACACTTTTTACAAAGGTTCGGGCAATGATCAAAAAGAAGCTCAGTTGGTATTGAATAAATTTCAGGAGCACCCCGAAGCGTGGAAGTTTGCTGATAAGATCTTATCAAATTCAAAGAATGCTCAATCAAAATATATCGCGCTTTCATGTTTAAATAAATTGATTCAGTACCGGTGGAAAACCGTGCCTGAAAATGAACGAATTGGAATTAGGAACTTCATTGTAAATATGATTATTAGTCTTTGTGATAATGAAGAAGAATTTGAAACTCAAAGGGCTTTGATTAACAAAATCGATTTAACCTTGGTCTCCGTCTTGAAGCAGGAATGGCCTCATAATTGGCCGGAGTTCATTCCTGAGATCGTATTGAGTTCCAGATCTTCTTATAATGTTTGTGAAAATAACATGATTATTTTAAAGTTGTTGAGTGAAGAGGTCTTCGATTATTCTCAAGATCAGCTAACTCAAGCCAAAGCACAACAGTTAAAGATCAGTATGAAAAATGAGTTTGAAAAAATATTCAAACTATGTTATGAAGTATTGGACAAAACCACTAAACCTTCGTTAATTATTGCTACTTTAAATGCATTATTGAGGTATATTCACTGGATTCCAACAAACTATGTTTATCAAACTAATTTGTTGGATCTCTTATCAACAAAGTTTTTAGCTCCTGCTGATACAAGAGCTATCGCCTTGAAATGTTTAACTGAAATTTCATCCTTACCTGGCGATAGTGAGAGAACTTTAGTATATTTTAAAAATTCTTTAGAACAGATATACTCAATTGTTCCTGTATCAACCAATTTAAAAGAATCTTACAGAGTTGCTTCTTCTGCCGATCAATCATTTTTACAGGATTTAGCGATGTTTTTATGTACATTTTTAAGTAATCATTTGTTGTTATTAGAGAAACATGAAGAAGCAAGGGACTTGTTACAGAATTCTTTATTTTATTTATTGGAATTGTCAAGAATTGAAGAAAGAGAATTATTCAAAACGTGCTTAGATTTTTGGTCTACTTTTGTTTATCAATTATTCAGAGAAATTAGAGAATTACCAAGTAATGAGTTAAGCCCAATGATGCAATTAACTTATGGCAATACGTTAAGACTAGCGTCATCTGGTGGAGCACCTGATCCAGCTATATTGGCTAAATTCCCATTAAGACAACATCAATATGCAGAAGTTTTATCAAAACTAAGATTAGTAATCATAGAAAATATGGCGCGACCTGAAGAAGTTCTAGTTGTTGAAAACGACGAAGGAGAAATTGTACGTGAATTTGTTAAAGAAAGTGATACCATTCAATTATATAAATCAATGAGAGAAGTATTAGTCTATCTTACACATTTGAATGTTATTGATACTGAACAAATTATGATTGAAAAATTGGCAAGACAAATTGATGAAAGCGAATGGTCATGGCAAAATATTAATACGTTATGTTGGGCTATTGGATCAATATCAGGTGCCATGAATGAAGATATGGAAAAGGGATTCTTGGTTACCGTTATTAAAAATTTATTATCATTGACTGACATGAAACGTGGTAAAGATAATAAAGCCGTTGTTGCTTCTAACATCATGTATATTGTAGGTCAATATCCAAGGTTTTTGAAGGCTCATTGGAAGTTTTTAAAGACTGTTGTTAATAAATTGTTTGAATTCATGCATGAAACTCATGAAGGAGTTCAAGATATGGCTTGTGATACATTCATCAAAATTACAAACAAATGCAAAAAGCATTTTGTTGTAACTCAACAGAATGAAAGAGAACCCTTCATTCATGAAATAATCAGAGAAATACAATCTATAACTGAAGATTTACAACCTCAACAAGTGCATACATTTTACGAAGCTTGCGGTATTATAGTAAGTGCGCAAAACAATAAGGATGCAAGAGATAAATTATTGAGTGAGTTAATGGCATTACCTAATATGGCATGGACTGCTATAATTCAACAAGCAGGTCAAGATCCCGAGCTATTGAGTAATACAGAAACTGTTAAAATCATTGCTAATATTATTAAAACAAATGTTGCTGTATGTAAAGCATTGGGTCCCGGCTTTTATTCACAATTGGGTGGTTTGTATCTCGATATGTTATCATTGTATAAAGCAGTGTCCCAAATGATATCTGATGCTGTTGCTCAGGACGGAATAATTGCTACAAAGACACCAAAGGTAAGAGGATTAAGAACCATTAAAAAGGAGATTTTGAAGATTATTGAAGTATATATTAATCAGGCAGATAATCTTGAGGAAATTGTTCGAGATTTGGCACAACCATTATTTGGAGCGGTTTTGGAAGATTATAGTGCAAATGTGCCCGATGCTAGGGATGCGGAAGTGTTGAGATGTTTGACTGCCTTAGTTTCTAAAGTTGGTCATTTGATTCCAGACGGAGTTGTATTAATTTTACAAAATGTATTTGAATGTACATTAGATATGATTAAGAATGATTTTGTTGAATACCCGGAGCATAGAGTTGAATTTTACAAATTATTAAAGGAAATTAATGCAAAATCATTCCAAGGACTATTACAATTATCAGGAGAAGCATTCCAATCATTGATAAATGCGGCTTTATGGGCTTTCAAACATAATAATAGAGAAGTTGAAGATAATGGATTATCATTAACTTTAAATTTAATTGAAAATGTCGAACATTTAGGCGATACACCATTTACTAGAGCGTTTTATGAAAATTTTTACTTTCAAATATTATCCGATACATTCTATGTGTTCACACAACCAGATCATAAAGCTGGGTTTAGATATCAAGCACAGCTATTAGCACAATTAATTCATCTTGTTCAGGATAATGTTATCAAGTATCCCTTGTATACACAAGATCAAGCACCTCAGGGAACATCAAATTCCGATTTTTTGAAGCAATTCTTGTCACAATTATTATCTTCTGCATTCGATAATTTACAACAAGAACAATTGATAAACTTCCTCAAAGTATTGACTAGCGTTTATGATGATTTATATAAATTCAAAGCCACATTGAGAGATTTCCTTGTACAATTAAAAGAATTTGGTGGAGATCCAACTGATTATTTATTTGCTGAAGACAAAGAATTAGAAAAAGAAGAAAAAGATAGAAAACAAAGAGAGAAAGATTTACAAGTTGGTGGATTGATTAGACCCTCTGAAATGGATGATGATTAGAAGAGAATGTAAGGTGGGCTCATTTAAAGTGTGGTTTTCTTTGGATCTTTTGCTTTTTGTTTTGGTTAGTTCCAATTGAAGTAAATACAATTTGATGTATGGATGTACTGTAGAAATCGAACTATAAAATTAGCAACAACAAAAAAAAGTTTTCTTACATTTTGGTTTCTCTTTTCTTTCTTCATCACCAGAAGATCAATTTCTTTGTATCGTACATGGTTCTTGTCTTTTCCCAGAACCATCCGGGAATTGTCTTCATTCGCAAATGGTGTATCCAAGTCACTTTTTGGAAACTTTTTTTAATTCATTATTAGACTTTGTCTATACTTTTCAGGAGGGGAGCAAGCCTGGTGGTTTGACTTTTTTGAAAAGTGTATTTGAATTCTAAGTTACAGTTGCATATTGCAAACCCGTCGATAGATGTGCATGGGGGGATTGTTTGCGTCCAAGCTGTGTTCTGTTTTAAGAAAGCTCCTGATTTATTTAGCTCCTCTGAGTTTTACAGTACCCATCAAACACACAAACGTCCTGCGCTCTTGATTCTTTGTTCCATTGAATCTCGATCTATTTGCGGTGCAAACTAGAGGAGAGTTGCATATTACTGGATTGGGATCCATGTTGTATAGTTGTCACGTTGTGAAACACGAGACCTTGCTGTGTCGGAGACCTTGTTGTGTCGTTTGCCACTATCGTGGAAGACAATTCAGTATTAGGTAAATCGCTGACACAACAAATTTGACGACCAGGGAACTGTTGATCACCCATTGTTTATTTACAATTATATACAAGAACTACACCTTTACTCTTTTTTAAGATTATCTAAAGAATTACCGTAAAGCTTCAAAGCATCGGCGACTCGCACAATGCTTTTGTTAGGACCAGGAACCGAACCTTTGACAACCAAGATCCCAGCATCACCATCGGCATGTAAAACTTCTAAGTTAAATTTGGTATTATTCTTGTTCCCCATTCTACCAGCCATTTTCTTACCGGGGAAAACTCTACCTGGATTCTGGTTACCACCCATACCACCAGGAGTTCTATGAGCTTTGGAAACACCATGGGTAGCTCTACCACCTGAAAAGCCCCATCTTTTCATGACACCAGCAAACCCTTTACCTTTAGTTATACCTTTGACGTCGACCAATTGGCCCACAGCAAAAAAATCCGCCTTCAATTCAGTGCCCAACGGAATCAAATTAGCAGTGTCTCTAACCCTGAATTCTCCAATCTTGTACTTGGGCGATACATTTGCCTTTTCGAACCTGTCCAATTCACCGGGACGCGGGTAGTTCTTCAACTTGTCAATGGCTCCCATAACCACGGCATCGTATCCGTATTCTGCTTTTGTTTTATGGTCTATAACCTCGCATGAGTCAACTTCCAACACGGTCGCAGCAAACTGCTCGCCGGTATTGGTGTACCATGTGATCATGCCGCGCTTAATAGTGAATAGCCCGGGCCTCTCTAATAGTAATTTGCGGTTATTTGACATTTCCACAGAATGGTTCTTTGATGGTGCGGTGGTTTTCACGGATGTGATTGCATGTATCGAGGTGATCTTTGCCGCATTACGGACTATGTGTCGTGGATTAAAAATTGAGGATACCACTTTAAGTGGCAGTGAACTTAGACTGAACATGATATGTGGTGGTGGTTTGGTGAATGTTAATGGTTGTTCAACAAGGTGAATGTTAATTATTGTTCATTTCGTGTAAAGAAAAATTTTTTTGTGTTGAAAAAATATTAAACCTCTTGCACTGAGAGATCCAATGCAGAGTAGGAAATATGGGTGAATATATATGTTTATGGGTATATATATATATACAAGACATTAAACCTATTAACAAAATATAACAGTCTATAATTGCACAAATCAACTACTACTTTATCTTTCTTTCCTTCAATGTGATGGTTTCATTATCGACAAATATTCCTTTACCTTTATATGGTTCTGGCTTCTTATATTCTCTGATCACAGCAGCGAATAGCTTGACTTGCTGCTTGTCACAACCTTCAATAATCAATCTTGTAGGGTTTGGACTGTTTACTTTCAATCCGTTAGGCACCTTTATTTTTGGAGTGTAAGGGAAACCAATCTTTAAAGCAACTAAATCTTCGCCGCTTTCTCCCTTTTCTATTATACATCTGTAACCAGTTCCCACAAACTTAACGATTGTCAAGTGACCTTCACTTGTTCCAATGACATTATTCTCCAAGATTGAACGGTATGTGCCCCATAACGATCTCTGGAGTTTATTTTTTGGCTTAGATACAAGCACGTTCATGGTTTTATCGTCATTTTCAACCACTCTGACAAACCCAGGAATATCTGTACGTAAAGATCCTAATGGACCCTTAATAATGACTTGCCTGTCCAATTTATACGTCTTATTTGCTTTAGCGAACGATTTACAAAACTCGTGTGGAATTGACTGGATCATGTACGATACACCTTCGGATAATCTTATTGGTTTTTTTCCGATGTTCGAAAGCGATGGCCCTGAAATTGAGAAATTACGGATTTGTTGCCCTATACTAGGTATTCTGAACATTGTTGGATGGAACCTGGGGCTTGGTTAGCTTAGACAGTTGTTGATTCTACGAATAATGAAAATTTCTTCCACTAGCAAGGAACAACAGAAAAGGAAGTAGCATTTTCGTGTACCAAAGCTCAAAATAATCAACGCTGTTAATAACCTTTTTTTTGTATATCCATTTCCTTAGAGCTCATCTCATTGATACTTACATCTGCTGCGCTAATTCAAGTAGTCATCTAAAATTCAGTATGGTCAGGGCATTGAGACATCATGAGCAAAAGCTTTTGAAGAAAGTAGATTTCCTCGACTGGAAACAAGATCAAGGTCATCGCGATACTCAGGTAATGAGAACATATCACATACAGAATAGAGAAGACTACCATAAATACAACAAGATATGTGGTGAGATTCGAAAATTAGCACATAAACTATCATTATTGCAACCTACGGATCCCTTCAGAATAAAGCATGAGCAATTGCTACTTGAAAAATTGTATAATATGGGAGTATTAGCTACAAAGTCCAAAATAAGTGACTTGGAAAATAAGATCACGGTAAGTGCTTTTTGTCGGAGGAGAATAGGTGTCGTTATGTGTAGATTGAAGATGGCGGAAACTATAAGTGATGCAGTGACTTTTGTGGAACAAGGCCATGTCAGAGTTGGTCCAAATGTTATTACAGATCCTGCTTATTTGGTCACTAGAAATCTAGAAGATAATTTAACGTGGGTAGATACTTCGAAGATCAAAAGAAATGTCCTCAAATACAAGAATAAGATTGATGATTACGATTTGTCGTAGGCAACTAAATAAAAAGTTTACCTTCATAATATTGCAGCTCGAATTGATGTGAACAGTTCCCTACATCCTCTTGAGTTAGTATATAAATGAGGCTGTCTTACAATGCTGCTGAATAGACTTGGAGTAGATTCGACGCAGAGTTCACGTCAGGCTTATATGTGTTTTGGTTGTAAGATGCTACCTTCAGAGTTAGAAAATGATACAGCAAACTCCTGAAATTGGATCCCATTATGTAGTTGACTAATTTCAAACGTACATAATGTATCTAATCAACGCATCCCGTGTAGTGTATTTTAAAATACTTTTAATTATTCCTCTTGATCTCTTGCAAGATTGAATACGACGTTCACACGAGCAGGCACATAAATAGGAATCAAACAAAGAATCGAAGGGCTGTGGGATTGGATCGTGCATAATCTTAATTTGCAATAATTGAACCACTTCGCACGACTTAAGGAATCTCTTTGCGACATTCAAGTTTACACATCTACATAAATTACAATTAAGAGACTTCAAGGTCATAATTCATAATATTTACTGAATCAGTGAATGGCAAGTAACTAGCGCAAAGCATGTATTTGATGGTTGCTCTCTTACTGAATCAAGTGCTCTACAAGAGACACTCTTCAATGGGACACAAACAAAGAATCAAATCCAAACATCTGCACCAGTGTCCAATTCATCAATTAATCCATATTGGTTTCCAATTGAATCATCCGCTAGTAAACAGTAGGAGGCGACTCGTACCGTTTAAGCTTGCATTGTCTCTCATCAAAACGTCAATTGGAAAATGCGGGAACTAATGCATGTAGTTTGTGGAAGGTACATAGTTTTTTCTCCAGTAAACAAAAGCGTCTGTTTTTTTACAACCAAAATGACCGTTTCTTCCTGGAATCTATTTGATCTCAACAAATATGGAAGCAATTGGCTTGCTTCATCTATTGCCCCAGCAGGTATAGTTGCTGACCTTGCAATTCGGTTGTGTTCCGTTATTATTCCCCATGCAAACGTCAGAAATTGATAACATGACAGCAGTACAAGACATAGAATCTACATATTAACGACATTTACTGCATTAAGTTTGTTAATCAGCCTAACGGTAAAAAAAGTTTAACGTTTACATCACATATTTAGCCGCTGCTGTGCATTTCCTGAGTATTAACTATATTCTGAGGTTACATTATTTACGGTTGTGCTCGAGCTGGAGCCTATATTGAAAATGGATACAGAGATACGAGAGGGATTGCCGGATTACCAAGGATCAACAAAAAAGTAGAAAAAAAAAAAAGAGGGAAAGAAAGCTACGAAGGCTTATGTTCATCAAATCAACCCACGAAACTTCAAAATGATTAAAACATTCAGTTGAGAATGGAAAAAACTAATCATCATATTGTGTTTGGTGAAATAATCTGTTGAAATAATTGTGTTTTTGAAAACATAGACAGACAGCAGCAATGCAGAATTACCTGCTTTTTTGGTGTACCAACCTGTCATTACAATTGTTCTGAGAACATAGCGGAAGCAAGGAATAGGAGGTGATGGATTCTTGGCTTTTCTAGGTTTGTTTGTTTGTTTGTGTGTCTGTTAAATTAATAATAATAATTATTGGTCCAAACTTCTGACTTGCATGATTCTGCACACTACGCATTATGGACTCTAAGCACTTGTTTCTCTCTCCATAAACAAATAAACAAACAAACCAGAGAAAGAACCAGAACAAAGCGTGCCAGAAAGAAAGAAGTAAGAAAGAAAGAAAGAAAAAAAGAGAAAATTCAACTAGGAAACAACTCAACTGGTTTGGAATATTATAATTTTTTTTCTCTACCCACAATCTATTCTCCACTTCTATTCACTACCACTACCACCACTACTACTATCATCCAGGGACCGTCTCTCTAGCTAAGGTTCATATTCATCTAACCTAACACCGCTAGTTACATTGCAATTGATTAAATCATTCGAAATTGATCGCACTAATTGTTTTGTTTTCGCCAATTCATTACTAGTCAAACCTGAAGAAAAAAAAACAAATAAATAAACAAGGTGATTACCACACACACACTATAACAACTACAACAGCAAAAAGACAGCTCAACTAAATCACCTAAATCCATTGTAGGTCTCTATTAAACCACTTTATTTGGCCAAAGAGTTCAAAGTATTCAAACAACAGCTTTTTACTCGTTTTTGCTTCCATTTCCAACTATTTAGTCATTCTTTTATACAAGTCAGAGTTTTCCTCCTTTTTCATTTCTTTTGTTTTCGTTTGTTTTTGATAATCAATCTATCACACATACATACACCACATACGATACATACATACAAATAAATAAACAAACAAACAAACATACAAACATACAAACGTACATACATACATCCATACCTAACACAAGTTAGGTGTTCACACATACTCTTAATACGATATAGATAAGACAAGACAAGACAAGACAGGACCATTTATTTCCAATACACATACACACAACTGGAATAATAACAGTTTCATTTCAATCCAACTATTTGATCCAAACAAAGTTTTCAAGACTATGAATCAGTCATCTGAAAACTATGACCCTCCTCAGCGAGGTAATGGTGATAGTAATAGTGTTAAGAATAATAATAATAGTAGTAAGAGTAACAGCAATACCACCACCAACAGCAGCATTATCAATATGAATAAGGACAAGTTTCCTTCCCATTCAACAATAAACATAGTATACAACAACGATCCTCGAAAATCAATACTAGCTACACCGATAATGGAACTACAACAGGATCCTAAACACATCTCAGACCTTTCACCTTCAAATCGAAAATCTAGTAATCCTTTTGGTCACAACCGTTCTCAATCGCAGAATCTGAACAATCCATCAACAAAACGATTGTTTCATCCAATACATCACGATGGACATTATCGTCAGGGAACTTCGTATTCACCTGCTTTATCTCCACCATTACAGGGAACTCCGCCGGCCCCAAAACCAAGGGGGCAACATCCATATAAATACAGTCTTCCCCACGAAACCCCCCCGCCAGCACCCACGAGTCAAGTTCCAAGGCCTATATCTCAACTGCCTCAGCCAAACTGGACCTCTTTAATACCCCCTCTACCTGGAAGACCCGAAGCTGCATATTCACCGCAGGATAATCTCAGGCTCCATAAACAATACAGAGAAATTGAACATGACGAATTTGATTTCGGATCTAAAAACGTTTCTTCAGACACATTCAAGTCTAGCAATAATCCATTCAGGAGAAATGAAAAAATGGGCTCAGAATCAAGTACCAAGGCAGCACTAGATCCGTCTCAAAGACATTCAATAGCTGTATCCCCTACACCTGAAAAACAAGAAGCTCAAAACGATGTATCAAACAGTAGAAATCATGAAAGTGAAAATAACACAAATCTGACAGTAATACCGGGAACATTCGTTCCTTCAACTCCTCCACCACCAACGCCAAGAGGTGAAAAAAAATCTACTAGAAAAAAGAGCAGAAAGATTTGTCAAAAATGTGGATTAGAAATTACTGGTCAGTTTGTGAGAGCTTTACAAAGCGCGTACCATGTAAATTGTTTTACGTGTGATGAATGCGGTAAACAGTGTTCAGCAAAATTCTTCCCCCATGAAGTAGCAATAGAAGGTAGTAACAATATTCGCCAAGTTGCTTTATGTGAATACGACTATTTTAAAAAGTTGGACTTGATTTGTTTCAACTGTAATCATGCGTTGAGAGGTCCTTATATTACCGCATTGGGTAATAAGTATCACTTGGAGCATTTCAAGTGTAATGTTTGCCAAAGGGTATTTGAATCAGATGAAAGTTATTATGAACATGAGAATAATATATATTGTCATTTCCATTATTCCAAGCTATATGCATCTCACTGTGAAGGTTGCCAATCTTCTATTGTAAAACAATTTGTCGAATTATTCAGGGGTGGTCGTAATCAACATTGGCATCCAGAATGTTATATGGTGCACAAATTTTGGAGTGTTTGTATTACAGCTGATTCTGTTGGTTTGCAAAAAATGTATGGCTTATCAGACGAAACATTATCCAACTTAAAGACAATCAAATCATCCGAAAATACTATAGATTCCTCATTATTAATGTCCTTGGAACAGCAAATTGAACAGGTGGTAATGAAATGTTGGTTAACGTTATCTGGATATGAAGAAACAACTGCCACATGTATATCGGATATGTTACTTAATGCCTGCACCGGTAATAAATTCAACGGTTTGGTGCTGACCGGAAAATTGATTTTGAATGTTGAGGTTTTATTTAATGCCTTGGATTATATTGTGCTTAAGTGCAACAGTTCAATGGAGTTAGTACATGGAAAATTTGATACTGCTTATCATCATGATGATCTGGAATCATCAAGTAATGAAAGAGAGTACTTTCAATATTTGAAGAAAGAGCCAAGAAATATCACAGGTAAAATTATGAGTTATCTAGCTATACTACGAAAATCAGATCATATAGCTAAATCAGGTAGTCTTTCAGCTGAATTACTTTCTGTAATAACTGGATGTGCTCATTATTTGAAACTATTGATACGGATTGGTTTATATAATTCCCTAAAATTGAACAAAGTTTATGGAACTACTGAAGCAATTGAAAAGTTTTTACAATTAACGTCAGAACATGAGGCGTTTAACTTGTTAGGAGGTGATGAATTAACACAGCTCAATATAATAAACTCCAAGTTAGCCATACCTTCTAGCTCTACTGATGCATGTAGCTCATGCGCCAAAAGCATTGAAAAATCTTGTATCAAAATGAATAACAATCGTTGGCATTTAAAATGTTTTATTTGTTCATCATGTCAAAGAACTATTTTACCTGGAGAAGCAAGTGAAACTTATTTTGATTTAGCGCGTCAAGCGATTATATGTAAAGACTGTCCTTCGGAAAATTGTGATACTGGTTTTCAAGTAGTTTCTGATTTGTCTCAATTAGTTTACTTATTAAAAATTGCTTTATTCAGATCACGTTCAGTCATGAAAATTGAATTTTCAAATGTCCCAGAATCATATTTCAAAGAAATTCGAAAATCTGTTGGTTCTCCACCAGTTAGTGCTAATAATACTACTGAAGATAATTACTCACAAACGTTAGATGATGTCACAAGATTACGAAGCAAGCGTCAAAGTCAAAAGTTATCCAAATCAATTAAGAAGAAAGCAAGAAAATCAATTATTGTCGAAGCTCCGGAAGCTGATAAAGCTAGTCAAGATGAAATAAAAACACCCAATATTAGCGAAGATAATATAGCCGAAGATATGAGCGAGCTTAGCTTTGATCGTCCGCAAGTATCGGCTGCAAGAAGAACAAGTGCTGCCTCACAATTGTCATTTAACAAAGGTGCAGATGAAAATTTTGCGGTAAAGAAATCGCTTAAGATTAGGGACGAGCCTGTGCGACAACAGACCAATGCTCAACTCAGTCGTACTTCTGATTTATTGAAAAATGAAAAGTCGTTAACTTTGGATGATATACCGCGAATTGTTGCTGCTGAGCAAGCTAGGGATCAACGCCCCAACGCATTTAAACATCACAATAGTTTATATCAACGCAATCCTTCTCATAGCATGAAGAATGGTGGTCACAATGCTGCTCCATTGACTCCCACTGGTGCATTAGATCGTATATTGAATACTTCACAATCAAGCGATCGAATTAACAAACAGAAATATTATTCAGAATTATCTAAAGAAGAGCACTTTATTATGCGTCATATTGCAGTTGAAGCGCTTAGTCATGTTAGTAACAGTTATAGCAACAAGGAGGAATTACTAGTTCTTATACAAACTAAAAAACTGTCTACCTTTTGGGATAAATTTAAATTTGGAAGTGGTGATGGCAAAAAAGATAAATCTATTGCTGTATTTGGAGTTGACTTGAACATCTTAACTAGAAAATATGGTACCGATTCCGATTTAGGTGTTGGTCCATCAAAATTAAGAATTCCAATAGTTGTTGATGATGTGATTAATGCATTAAGACAAAAAGATATGTCCGTTGAAGGAATTTTCAGATTAAATGGCAATATTAAGAAATTGAGAGAATTGACTGAACAAATCAATAAAAATCCGTTGAGATCACCGGATTTTAGTGTACAAACTGCTGTACAATTAGCTGCATTAATGAAGAAATGGCTAAGGGAACTACCCAATCCATTGTTAACTTATAATTTGTATGATTTATGGATATCATCTCAACAAGAACAAAATCCCGTGTTGAGAAAAAGAATTCTTCAGTTGACATACTGTATGTTACCAAGATGTCATCGTAATTTAGTTGAAGTTTTGCTATATTTTTTCAGCTGGGTTGCTTCATTTTCTGATATTGATGAGGAAACGGGTTCCAAAATGGACATTCACAATTTAGCTACAGTTGTTGCCCCAAATATCTTGATTTCAAAACATGCTGCTATTCTGGATGATTTGAAACAGCAGTCAGGAGATAACTATTTTTTGGCTATTGAAGTTGTGAATCAATTAATCGAACAGCATGAAGAGTTAAGTATGATTCCACCTGATTTATGGGAATTTTTTGATTTATGTGGTTTCAATAAATTGGAGAAGGAAATATCAACTAAAGAAATTATGACTAATGTTGAAAAGTGTTTAAAGGAGAATCCAAATTACTTTGATAGTTTTGAAATAAAGAATCCTGAAGGTATATCAAACCAAGAAGTAAGTAGATCTACTGCTTCTCGTAGTGAATCTCAAATTCAAAGCAGAGAACTAAATGGTAATACAGAAACTGTATAGACAGAATTCCTCGGTATATTCTTGGCTCTATTGGCCGGTATATATGAAAATGTAGTATTATATAGAAGTATTTTGAATGAAAGTCAACTTCATACTCTTACTAGAGCCGATGCACTTATCACATAAAAAGATATCGCATTTATTCATTAAAAAAAAACGCACATAAATTTGATTGTCTCACATAGATAGTGATAGCTTTCTATCTTGTTCATCAAAAAGACATAACTATCACCACCACTAGTTACCAACAAAGTACATTTTTAAGGATTAGTTTACCTAGCAGTAACTGCAATACTTGTACATAACATCTACACATACATATTCGCCACTATGTCCGACTTAACTGCTGATTCATTGAAGCAGATCATCCAACAACGAATGAATGCCGATCTAGTACAGGTTGAAGATATGTCTGGAGGCTGTGGGCAGGCATTTGCCGTGATCATAGTGTCGCAGATGTTTCAAGGCAAGAACAAGTTGGCGAGACACAGGCTAGTGAACGGAGAATTGAGAGAGGAAATAGCGAAGATTCATGCTTTTACGCAGAAAGGATTCACGCCCAGCGAATGGATAGCTCAAGGTGGGAAGATCTAGATAACGATTATACGTGTATATGTATATATTTGATATATAAAGTTATATTGTATTGCGCTTGTATGATTTTGAGAATCGCTTCATCACAAGTAGCCATGAGACAAGAAGGATTGCAAACATCACGGTTATGACGATTGGAAATGCCTTTAAGCCCGCGTCACTTGATTGGGCTAGCATACCAACAAGAAATGGTATGCCGGCAGCACCACCGCCCCCAAACGCACAAATGAATCCAATGCCGATGGTATGGAACTTTGCTGGCAAGATATTGACCAGTGATACGATCGTGGTGGGGAAGATTGGACCAACAACTATGCCAGTGATAAACACAATTGCGAATAAAAGCATGTCGAGCTTCGTGTACGCTAGTAGCCAAAATATTAAATATCCTAGGAAAGACGTGAGGATGTATGTGAAGTTAGCCGTGAGTTCAGAGTTGAAACAATGTGCCGTCACAAATCCCAAACCGATTCTGCCCACCGTTAGTCCCGACCAAAATGTAGTGGCCATATATGAAGAATATTTGTAAGACCATTCTTTTATCCTCAATAGAAATGTAACTAGCCATACGCCAAAAGCGACTTCTCCTCCAACGTAAATAAACAAGATTAACGAGAATGCCCACACTAGCTTAGACCTTAGTGCTTCACCTATTGAAGCTGAGTGATCATCATCAGAATCATATCTTTCTTCATTGATCTCAAAACTTCTCTTGAAATTTTCGAGCTCAAATTCGCTGAGCTCAAATTCGCTGGTATTTCGTGGCTCTTGGCCCTTTGAATATTGGTGTCTTTGTTGCATGATATACTTGTATTTCTTTGGAGTTTCATATTTGAACGTGAGTATGATTGCCGTTAAAGTGAAAGCACCAAATAACGACAAGACAACATAATAATTATTCCAGTTCCAAGGATTCTTCTTTCTTTCCATTAAATGTGTGATTAAACTCGGCGAGATTAAACTTCCTATACCGTAACAACCATGCATTATACCCAATAACTGGTTCGAGTCGGATAAATTCCCCATCCATGCGTTCAATGAAGCATCTAGCGAACCAAAGCCGACTCCATTCATGAAATAGCAAGCCAATAACATCAACAATGGTGGCCTGTGCGATATAACGAGATATGCTAACGTCATTGAAGTACAACCTAATACTGCAACGCCTCTGATTCCAAATAAATTATGGGTGATGCTATTTATCATTGCCATAGTCAAGTACCCCGACACCGAACAAAGGAAAATCAAACTGACTTGAACATCATTGATATTATAGTGCTTTTGTAACTTGGGAATTAATGTACCTACTGCTTGTTCGGCAAGGCCAAATAAAATAAACACGAAGAACGACGTTAGAACTTGTATTTTTAAACGAGTCGAGTTCCGCCAGTTCGTTGAATCTATAGTCAAGATTTCACCCTCAAATTCGACTTTGTATTTCGCATTTTGAAGTTCCGCCTGCTTGAGAGGGCCTGGAGATTGCGGTTCAGTGCGTGAGAATATACTTGACGAACTGCCATCTTGAATTGCTGGTGTTTGACTCTGTAGTGACATGTAGGAAAACAAATATCACTTGTTAGAGGCAAATAATGCTGAGCGCAGTCGTTCTTAGATAACGACAAAAAAGGGAATTTGATAATAATTTAGATTTACCCTGTCGAGATTCACTGCCCCAATTGAAACTTAATTTGATCTGCAATTTTCTCCCCTTAAGGCAAGAAGGCACACTCAAAAAAACAACCCTTACAACTGCTCATTGCTTCAAATACGATAAGAGATAATCTTTAACTTTGAAAGACTATTTGAAGAACAAATCAATATAAAGCGATCATATTCTATCGACATAAACATTTTTTTTTTCACTGGTAACTTAATGAGTTACTTTATCTAAGAAAGCGAACTCTTCGGAAGCTTCGTACCGAAACCGGCTTGTTCATTTCATGTCACTTTGAAATTATTCTCCATATTATATAAACCACGAATGTGCTCAACACGTGTGATGAATTCCGACAAATTCATTAATTATTTGAGCTTGGATGACAGTAACAACACCGCTCAATAACACTAACCTATTTAGACCAATAACAATAGGTGACGGTGTACAGCTACAGCATAGGGTAGTCCATGGACCAACATCAAGATCTAGATCGACGCATGATGGTACGAATGTCGCAACAGATATTGTATTGAAATACTATGCTTCAAGATCTAGATATCCGGGAACTTTGCTTGTGTTTGAGTCTTGTTCAGTCTCACCTCGAGGCGGGTTAGTTCCCTATAAATCCGGAGTTTGGTCACATAAACAATGCAAGGCGTTGAAGTTGATTACTGATGCTATCCATGACAATGGCAGTTTTGTATCTTGTCAGATATTTGCCTCGGGTAGAGCTGCAAATGTAAACTATATCAAGAACTTAGGGATTCCATTTACCGCGCCTTCAGCTATTTATCATTCTGAGGCTCAAAAGAAAATAGCAGACGAACTTGACTACCCTTTGCGAGAATTAACCATTGATGAGATTCATGGTATTCAAGATGATTTTGTTCAAGGTGCCTTGAACTGTTTGAGTGCGGCTGGTTTTGATTTCGTGGAGTTGCATGGAACATCGGGTTTTTTGATTGAACAGTTCTTATCGCCAGTGTCGAATGCAAGAACTGATGAATATGGAGGATCGCTTGCAAATAGGTGTAGGTTTTTCCTTGAAATCATTGACAAATTTATTGAACACCCAAAAATTGGCAGTAAAAAATTTGGTATTAGAATTAGCGCTTGGTCGACTCATTTCGGTATGACATATCCCCGTGATAAGTATCCGTGTGATGAAAATTACCCACCATTGCAATTTTGTGCTTATATTTTGGAGAAACTAGAAGAACGCAAAGCACAAGGAAACGAAATTGCCTATGTTTCAATCACAGAGCCTAGAGTCTCAGGGCCAAATGATGTTGACCCCCGGGGTAAATCCAATGTATCATTATTAGCAAGATGGTCAGGTAAAGTTATTAGAGCCGGCGGCTATGCAACGAATTACAAAGGAGACTCATCAGTCATCAAGTCAAACAATCTGAATTTAACAGTTCAGAACGGACAAATTCAACATTATTGTCAGTTGACCGAGGATGTTGAAAACGATGATAGAACATTGATTGGATTCTCGAGACCTTTCACTAGTAATCCTGATTTAGTACATCGCTTGAAATTAGGTTTGAAGTTGGATTTATATGTTCGGCAATTTTTCTATAGTCATCAAGTTGAAGGCTATTTAACGTTTGGTGACTATGTTAATACCGATGTTGGGTCTAATATGATTACATTATCTAGTGAGGAATTGGAGAGAGAAGGTATTCCATTAGTTTAATTGAACATTTATAGAAACTTCGATGAGTAGATTTAAGTAGATTTATAACAAACCTTGTGTATATATATTCGCGTTTGTGCGTGTTTTGGTTTGTACGAAAAAACCGTTCATGGCATTCACAACACACTCAAACATCATCATCACTACGAAATTTGATTTCATTTAACCTTCATAATAAACCTATTCGTAAACACGCTTCATGTTTAATGTTCTACCGTCAATAATAAGTGTTTGGACGCTGTAATATTTAACAAAATGCTGGATCTAGAGTATATATCAGATTCAGAAGATGATCAAGAAAACAAACTAGATTCCAAGCTAATTTCAAGGTCATTAATTTCCAGCAGCTTGTTGAAATTATCACCTACTAGAAGAAGAGTAGCTAGAGAACAACTACGCGAGTCGACTAACTATGCGCATATTTTTATAACGACTGGTAATGATAATGACTTGATGACTACAACTACAACTAATGGCACTACTGCTAATATAGCAACTACAACCACTACAGATAGTAATGAGGATATAATAGAAGACAGTGACGATGATGATAATAATGCTTTGAATTTACTAAGACGGGGAGGACCTCGGACTGATCTACGGCAGACCTCAACCATTGACCAAGGGAAACCATCTGCATCTTCCCCCGAAGATCCATTTGTAAGTCACGATGATAAAGAAAACGAAACTCATTTCCAAGCATACTTGGATTCCAGATCAACTTATACAATATCAGGGCGAAGTCTAAGAAAGAGAAATTTTGCAAGTACCCATCCGTATTTAGCAGACCAGGCCCACTATCTAGGATTATCGAATATCAACTATCTAAATGAAATATACGAAGAGAATAATCATGATTTGGAGGCAATTGTCAAGTATTTGAACTACAACTATACTCGATTGAAACAGTCCAACCCTAGGGATGATAAATATAGACCAAAAAACTTTTATACAATATTGGGAAAGCAATCGCAAATAGCTAAAAAGAGGGAAAGGCAGGAGGAACTTAATCAAGATACTAATGAGTTTACGCCGCCGTTGAACGGAATAAATGATATATCATATTCACAGAATTTTGAATCTGATCCAGCTAGTGAACCAGATGATCTGTTGGAACTAATTCAAAAAAGGCATCACCACCTAAAAATTAGGGACGAAGAAGAAGAAGAAGATGATGAACAAGCGTCAGCTAACTCACAATCGAATGATAGTCAGAAAGAAACCTATGTTAGGGTAGGTGGAAGATACAGAAAGGAAAGAAATGCATTGAGAGGCGTTCTACCCGAATCTGCAAAACGGTTGTCTATTTATAAAACAAAATTACGAGAAGGTAGAAGTAAAGAAAATCATCAAATCAAATATAAAAAAGGGATGGCAATGCGAAAACCCAATAGAAGGAAGGTCACTGATAGAGAAGATTTCAGCGGATTTGTAGACGACACTATTACATATGATACTTCCAACGAATTATACCATGAATTATACCAACAAGGAATTGATGAAATTGAAGCTGCATCGCCAGATTACATATCTTCACCAGAGTCAGAAAATCTTGAAGGCTTTGGGGTTTTCTCTGAAATTTCCTCGAGTGAAAGTGAACCAGATTATGATAATGATTTAGAAATATTCGATGCTCATCCTCCGCCGGTAGATAAATCATTGGATGAAATAAATGACGATGCATTTGATGGTAAACCTATTGAATTTGATTTTGAAGCACGTGAGAGTGATCGTATTGATATGATGCTTGCTACCAAGAAAAGACGTTCCGGACATAGAAATAGTGGTGACAAAAAGAGACAAGAATTTGAACTGATAATTAAATCGAAGCCTTTTATTGGAGGTCTATCCAAGATTACAGACAAGTATGCAAGTAAAACTCGAGCTAATGGATCAAGCAGTGCTAATGGACGTTGTGGTTATATAAGGGGCTCTAGAACTGTAAAACGAAAACGAACTGACTATAGAAAGAATTTATCTAAATCCGTGTCATCTCGTGAAACATATAGACAACTACCGTTAAAACAAATAACAACATCGAGTATAATTGTCCTCGGTCAAAAATCCAAATCTAAACTGAGAAAGAATGCGAGAATAATGAAACAGGACAATTCCATTTATAAATATTTGAGTAAAAATACTGGAGAATCTTTGGAAGATGATTACTTATTTCTGAGAACTCCAGTTTTATCAACAACAGCGTTCGAAGCCGAAAGTGAAACTCGTTATGTTCATAAAAAAGACAATTACAACACTTCATCACGGCCTCAAGTATTACCGAGGTCGATATTTGGATCTCAACCACTATTTGAACCAGGTAGTATTTTGAATGATATTGGCATAAAGAGCATTAAAGAGTTGGGTGAAGGAAAGCTTTATCAAATTTTCAAGGATTCAGTAACAATTAGTTTTATGAGTGCGGCTTATCAATTAACATTGGTTGATGTAGATGGGTCAAGGAAAACTAGTGAAAAAATATTGTCTATTCTTATGAAAGCACTCAGTAGTAGAAGTTTCTCTACGGATGCTGCTTTAGATAGTGCTTATGAGTGTATTAGAGGATTGTTGACCTGGAACTTGATATTGCAACAGCCCCCAACTCAAAAAGAGTGGAAAATTGTACAAATGACTATCACAAATATCCTTAGCAATTCCTCAATGAATTCACAAGCCATAATGTTTATTTTACCATATTTGATGCTACTTCAGTACACGATGTCAATAATTGCTAAGATAAACTCACAAAAAACGGAATGCGAAACAGAGTTTACTTATGTCGGAGAGATATACTGGCAGCTATTTTGTGAATCGTTTAATTATGCAGTATTCGATGAAATGAACTTTGAAAATGGTGCAACTGGCAGAGACGCTGAATCTTTTTATATCATTTGCACTTTATTAGAACTGAGCAAACAATGGTGGTCAACAATCACGTCTGCATTGGTTAAGTATCAGCCAATTGACATATCGATACTATTGGAAGCAGTTTTTTGTTTGAGCTTTTTTTCGAGAAAGGGCTATTGTTGGCAACCGCTTCAAATAGTATTTCTGAAGGTGAATGATTCCACCAATGCAGACTTTTATTATCGTTACATCGAAAGTCTTTACATTATGAATCAAAGACGTAATTGGCCAATTGAAGAAAAAGTAATACTACAAATTTATAATTACATTACTTCTAGGAAGTTTGCAAACTTTTCTGATGAAATTGGAGTTCCTGAGCTAATTGGAAAAGTGTCTACAAGACTCGATATCCCCGATCAATCTTTTCTTGAACGATTTATGCAATTGCTTTATTGGTACATTTCTGGACTATCTGAACCTTCAAAAGTGAAACGTTTGGTGACTAAATTATTCACATTAAGTAGTTTCCAATATTCGAACGATCGGGAGCATCTAGTTATGTTTGTCAATAGATTGAATTTTATTATTTTCTTATCACTGCTTTCAACGGTGGATTTGAAGAACCAAGTGCAAGCTTTATTGAATTCTTTAAAAGACGTGGAGGACTTGAGGTTAATCAAATTGTCATTGGAGGCAGTTGTTACATTGAGTAAAATTGCAATTTCAAGAAATTCCAAATTACCAGTTGAAAGTATTGGAATATTATTGCATTATTTTATTGATAGATATTATTCGAGCCCTGGTATTCTCAAATCATGGAAAAAGTTTTTACATGAATGCAGTGTCATATTTAGCAATCCTATGGAACATGTTTCACAACTGATTCAATTCTTTCAAATTGCCAAAGGCATAAATACATCTGTTCCAGACAAACTTTGCACCGAGTTGTTTCAATTGTTTTTAAAGATATGTGGTTGCTTCACTAAGATTAAAGCATCATTGATCTCTCGTTCGAATTTGAAAGCGATCAGTACCTTTAAAGAAGTAGTAATCAAAATTCTTCACAGACAAATGGGAAGAATCCCGCTACCTAGTGTATCCGAAGAAAACCGCGTAAGTACATTAATTGAAATATGCTTATCTTTATGGATCAAATGTGCATATTTATTGGATGAAAGTTGGGAAAGACTAGTACTTCAAACTTTTCCATATACTGGTAATCAACAACTGAGAGAGCAATTTGTATTATGCTTTTATCTTAATATATTGCAATTTGACAGTTTGAAAGGATGTTCCGAAATTGTCACTAGAACAGTTTTGAAAAACTTAGCTTGTTTCAATACATCATGTTATCTTAGTGCTGTTTTGAGTTGTTTAAATAAAGAAAAGTGGAAGTTGTTCACCTTTCAGAAGAAAGACGAAGCACTATTATCGATGAATTCAAATTCAAAATTCTTAGTATTATCAAACATACTAACCAACTTAGCAAAGTCAAGAAAAAAGGATACAGATACTAAGTTGTATATTGGAGATATATTGAAAACTATGGAGAATGAATTTGACAAGTATTATTCCTCTATTTGGTATAGAGAATTTTGTATAAAAGTTATTAAAGAAATCCAAAAGCATTGGGATCAGCTTATAGAGGATAGTCCATTGATGTCGACATTGGTACCTAAACTAGGAATCCCGAAATCCGAGCTTGCACAATTCAAGATTCAAAGATTGCCTATGAAGCAAAGATTGGCTGCATTTAATAATAGGTTTAGTAATGCTTTGTACTTTTCTGGAGAATATATCAAGGTATTAGATAATTACACCCAAGGCGAAAATGTTGAAATGATTTATCACTTGGTCAGTATTTATGTACGAGAAACCTTAATTGAAGCTACTGCAAAATGGAAATTGATATATACGCTACTCCAATATTTCGAGTCAAATCTTAGATTGCATAAATTCGAAGTTTTCAATATCAATTTCAAGAAATTTCTTACATTATTAGGGACGTTACCAGGTATTAAGATTAAATCATCAATTGCGTCTCAGTATTACTATACTTTGGCTCTTCAATGTGGTGCAGAGATTATTAGATATTCGCAAATTATGCTTGAAGGCTACAAAGATATTGATCACGCAGATGAAGCTTGGCTAGAATTTGCAAATGCCTTAAAGGATAACAAACAACCGGAAATACAATTTTCATATTCATTTATCCAATATAGTGAAATTTCTGATGGTAAGAATCTTCCTGAAGCAATTGAAAATATAGATGAAGAAATGTTAAACCGTGCGAAAGAAAAACTATTAAAGGACATAGAATGCATGAACTTCTCAGCATTTGAACCGGATTCTAAGTACTTAGATTTCGATTATGCATTTTAATACACACTTGCATATATAGAAATATACGTTCTTGCTTTATTACGAAAAGAAAATTGTTGAATGATTTGAGAAATTTGAACCGTCGTATTCATGTATTATCAATTATGGTCTTGTATTTATGTTGGAAATTAATAAAACTCACGTAATTTATCTATTTCTTCTCAAGCCTTTGAGCGGTTCTAATTTATATTTCTGTAATATTTTGCAAATGGGACTCTAAAATAGTTCCCTAATTCCAACAATGAATAGAATTATTAGATATTCCTAACGGATTGAGCAACGTTGCACTTTCAGGCGATTAGCATGAGTTCAGGAGATTATAATTGAAAAAAGCATTAAGTATCCAAAAACGATAAATAAGTATTCTTACTAATTTTACTGGATATTTCTTATTAATACAAAATTATACATAAGCAGTACTTATTGGAGACCTCTCTGACTTTTTATTAATTTTATTTCAGCTTCTAACTTATCCTTAGCCTTTTTAACTTCTAATAATGCCACGACGCACCTTATCATTTCATCATATTTGGCCATAGTCTTACGTGTTGGCATGACTGGTTTCCAAGTAGTTCCTCCGGAAGTAGGTATATCTAATTCTTGCAATACAGAACTCACAGATTTCAAAACAGATTGTCTTTGCTGCAAACCCGGCAATTTCTGTTGAGATCTTAGTGTTACACCGGGTGTTAATTTTTCAGTACCATGATAATGTAATCCATAAGCCTCTTCTTCCTTTTGGGTTAATCTTTTCATCAACAATTGTTGAATTGCATTTGCTTCATGCTTTATAGCGGGATTAGTATGATGATTCTGCTTTAACAAACTTGATAAGTAGTGTTGCAAATGAGTTTGAAAACTGCGATCCTTCTTGATGGAGGATGAGGCAGCCATAGGTATGGGTGGTGGTACAGGATCTCGAGATGTCGATTTTTGATGCATTTGTTTCTTTTTTTGATGCTTATCATATATTAGTAAATTGTTGTATAGGTTAGCAATGCCTTGTGAAGATAGATACTGGGAAATATTTTGTGTAGATTGTGGAGAGTCCAACAAAGATAGTAAATTTGATCTTTCAACCAACATTTTTTTAGCTGCTAATTCAAATCTTCTTGCCTCAATAACTAATGATTCTTCTTCAGCAATTTCAGCTGGGGTCCTCTTAAGTAAATTTTCGAGGTATTGTTTTCTTTCCTGTTCTCTATATTTGGAATATGCCTTTAATGAATCTATAAGTGGTTGATTTTTGTGTTCTTGATTCTCTAGGATCTTGATACATATTCTGTAAAATTGCTCTTTAAGATCCTCTGTTGTACGATGGTTTGAAGGATATCTATCATATATAATTGGCCATTTTAGTTCTAGGGCTTTACATAATTCAAATAAGTATCTGGTTTCCTCGTAGGTCCAATCATCAAAAGTGACATCTTCATTCACCTCTTCCTTCGTTCCTCCTTTCTTCAGTTGCTCTAATTCTATCTCTTCCTCTAAAACTTGCTGATTCTTATCGTTTTGGATTGCTGAGCCATCCGTCTTTTTCTCGTTCGATTCGTTATTTTCACCCTCCTCTGATTTCTCCTTAACTTCCTCATTGTTTACCTTCACTGCCGCAGAATCCACACTCTTAGCTTCCACTTTACCAGCCTCTTCTTTCGCGGCTGCCGTTTTCTTCTCCTTTTCCTTCTCTTTCTGCTCTACCTCTTTCAATGCACGTTGTCTCTTCTCTTCTTCCCTTGCTTTCTTCTCCTCCAATACTTCCTTTTCATGTTCTTTAATCTCACACATATACTTGTCATAAGTTTCCTCATCAATAAATTCTGGAATATCTATTCCAACATTGAATTTCTCGAAAAAATAAGCCTTTTGTCCTTCCAGTTCCAATAGTTCTCTCGATCCTTTAACCCAGTGACGCAACTGCAAACCATCTTTAGGCTGGAAACTCATCTGCGTCCAAGGAGATGGTTTAAATTTCATTTTATCCTTATTAGAGATATATGAATTTGATGTAAGATTGATGGGTGGAGTATTGGGGCCAACAAGATTGTATAGCTCCCGCGCCATACCAGTTAATTGCTTCCCATCTACTGTTGGTGTTGAAGTTTTCTGTTTCTTCTTTACTGGCTGAGAATCATCTCTTTGTATGTTTAGTACATCTAGTATGTCGTTTGCTGACATGATGAGTGTATTGGCTGATATTCTGTTGAAGAAAGATTGATGAAAGCTCTTTTAACAAAAACAAATACAAAAAAAAAAACGCCTGTTGATGTACGAAAGTCAATACAAAACTATACAATTGAAATTCTTTATGCTATATAGGAATATACGGTTCGATCATTTTCGTCTCTTTTTAAGTATTCTTTGTCGATTAAGTCTTCAATTCTCTGTTTAATCAATATGATCAGTGGCTGAAATCTATTACTCAATTGTTTAATTAATTCCTCTATCAATTCATTGTGTTTAATAGTTTGACGTGATTTCAATACACGCACAATAGCAGCATTAACTTCAATTTTTCTACCTTCTGCAATATTGCTATTTACTTCATCCATTTCTTCTTCTTTTTCTGTCTTTTTAGTCTTGGCTTGTGCCGAAGACGAGGATGATGATGATACGGTTAAAACTCTAACCTTCACGGATGGAGACTTAAACTTTTCATTCAATTTGAATTTATCCGTTTCGTTGACTTCTTTAGTCATCGGAACTTTGATAAGTAATCTCAGCTTAGGAGCAACAGCAATAGATTGTAGATGCCTTTTTAGCTCTTGTTCTGGTATATCAGTTAATTCAGCAATTTCAAGATATGTCAATTCTTTCTTCTCATCAAATGCCAGGACCATGCTTCCATCAGGGTTAGTCAGTTGTGGTGCAAATAATAACATTATGATACCTGCATAAGTAGACATGTTAAATTCATAAGTTCTTGACGGGTACGTAATTCTTAAGTCCATCGATCCGAATTTAGGTGACCAGTATAATGACTTGTTATCGTTCTTTTTACCATTTGACCAAAACTCTTCAAATTCCCGAATTGTATTACGTAATTGCCTTGGCCATTTGAAAGGGGCTTTCTCATTATCAGATTTAGTAAACCACTTATAATCCTTGGTCATGGATGTTGGCCAATCCGTGACATTGCAAATCTTCAATTCTAATTCAATCAAATCTGAGGCTCTGTCACCGTCTTGCTTTGCCAAATACCTTTTCCATTCAGTCGTTGTATCTCTTGACAGCTTTATGTCTTTATTCATTTTGATGACTTTATCTAATGAAGCAGTTCCCATTTCTTCACTCAATTTAGCTAGTATCATTTCTTCGATATCCAGCCCTTTTGCTAAACTTTGAGATGAACCTTTAGAGTTTAAAAATCGTTTTGCAAAATGGTTAGCGTAGTTAGCTTCAAATGCATCTTTATCCTTGATGAATCGGAGAAACTGTACTGACTTGTTGATCAAATCTTCTGCTTGATCTCCAGATTTTAATGACACATCTTTACCGCTAGAACCTTTACCTAGTTGCTTGATATAATAGTCCATATATATGGATAATAGTTCTGGTGCATTGACATTGTTATAATTACCACCTCTCTTGTTAGAACTATTGATAAAATCTCTCATGGCAAATATGATGGTTTGTTCAATGATAGGATTTTGATCAAATGATTCCTTCCACACGAGAGACAATTGTTCGCGATACTTCAATATTACTTCAACCCATTTTGTGGCAAATGCAGTGGAATTATTTGAGCTTGGTTTTTTACTTGGATTGGAAATGTCTATAGTGTTCCTAACATATTCCGGTAGTGAATTTCCTTGCGATACAATCGCCTCCTTTAGTCGAAGTCTTAACAATTGATATTCATCATCAAATCTTCCAATTAAATTATATAGTAGCTTCAAGTCAGCATAATGGTATGTATTTCTAGTGCTACTTTCTTCAAAAATATTGGTAATGACTGGTTGCAACCAATATTCTAAACCTTGATTCGGTAATAAAATCAGTTTGTCAATTTTATCTTTAATTAAAATATTATTCATAAGATCTATTAGTTTGGGATATGTTGAAGAAGGTAAATAAAATCTAACTCTGTTTTCTTCCTCTCTAATAAATTGAGTTGTCGCATGTAAATATTTTGATCCCAGATTAAAGGATACAAACTCCTGTGATAAGTTTTGAAAAAATTGTTCGGAGCTTGTAAGGAATGCCGGCTCAAAAATCGTTTGATAATAGTTCTCACCATATTGAATGTCAGAATTCAGATTTGTTTCAATTAATAGTTCCATCATATTTATAATTTTCGTGATATACATGTTCGAAGTTATTACCATCCCACTTCTACTCCTTGTTATTTCATCTATTACGATGGAAATAATCCTTGATCCAACTTCATCATTATTATATTTGATAACATAATCCTTGAATAATTGCACACCCAAATCATATATTAATAATTTCTTATGTTCCTTAACATATACTCTGTTCAAATACATCAATACATCGCTTATGAATTTCATTGACTGTAAATGCTCATCCCATACTTGTATAATAGATTGCATAAGTAATTCATAATTTGACGATATATTTAACAACTCCCTTCTTTTATTCAACAAGTGATCTTTTATTGCAGTGCTTACATTATCATATAATTTTCCACCAAATTTCCTCAACACTAAAACATATGCTTTACGGTATAACCGTTCGTAAGACAAATTTGAAACATTTTTATTTTGAATTTGTGATATCGCATTCAGCAAAACAGTCCAATTCTTATCGAAATCAATTGTTGCATCCGTAGTAGAATCTTCAACAGATGATGATGAACTAATTAATGATTTTCTTGGTGGTCTTATCTTGGACCTTCTTCCTCCTGGTGGCATCATCTTGGATTGCAACAATTCACACTGGGACGTCTATCTGTACTAGAATTCGTCAGCGGGGTGTGATGCAAGGGATCGGTTATAAAAAGGGTATTTGATTCAGTAAACGAAAACAGTAAGATAATTGGAAAAAGACGTGTAAATACTTCATTATCGATTACGTAATTTGTTATGTAATAATATTACATAATATGTTACTTAATACAATTACGTAACGTATTACGTAAGCCAGATCTTTTTGTACCGCTTAGGAATTGTCGACATGTCATTGGTCAAAAATGCACATTTGCGGAACCGGGCCTGAATCGCTCCGGAAGCGTAACTTCACACAACTGATCATGACACATTCATTTTTCAACAGAAAGTATAAAAGTTCACTCCATGCTCTTTCTGCAAGGGAAGAAATATTTCTCATTAATCATTGATGATGGCTCCTAAAACATTATATGATAAGGTTTTTGAAGACCATATTGTCCATAAAGATGAATCAGGCTCATATTTATTATACATTGATAGGCATTTAGTTCATGAAGTTACTTCCCCACAAGCTTTTGAAGGGTTGAAAAATGCTGGACGTAAAGTGAGAAGAACAGATTGTACATTAGCAACAGTTGATCATAATATTCCAACTATATCGCGTATAAATTTCAAGGATGTGGATAGTTTTATAGACCAAGACGATTCCAGATTGCAAGTTAAAACCTTGGAACAAAATGTCAAAGATTTTGATATTACTTATTTCGGAATGACTGATGATAGACAAGGTATAGTTCATGTTGTTGGACCGGAACAAGGTTTTACCTTGCCTGGTACTACAGTAGTTTGCGGGGATTCTCATACCTCAACTCATGGTGCTTTTGGGGCATTAGCTTTTGGTATTGGTACTTCTGAAGTCGAACATGTCTTGGCAACACAGACAATTATTCAAACTAAATCTAAAAATATGAGAATTACAGTTGATGGTGATTTATCTGAAGGAGTTACTTCTAAAGATTTGGTATTGCATGTAATTGGTGTTATTGGTACTGCAGGTGGTACTGGTTCTGTTATTGAATTTGCAGGAAAGGCTATTGAGAATTTATCAATGGAAGCAAGAATGTCAATATGTAATATGGCAATTGAAGCTGGTGCTCGTGCGGGTATGATCAAACCAGATGAAACAACCTTTAATTATGTTAAGGGTAGACCATTGGCTCCTAAAGGTAAAGAATGGGAAAAAGCATTGGAATATTGGAAAACCTTACATTCGGATGATGGTGCTAAATTCGATTACGATATTAAGATTGCTGCCAAGGATATTGTGCCAACTATAACCTGGGGTAACTCACCTCAAGATGCTTTGCCAATAACTGCAAAGGTCCCAGATCCTGCAGATGTATCAGATCCAATCAAAAAGGCTGGAATGGAAAGAGCATTAAAATATCAAGGGTTAACCCCGAATACTCCTTTAAAGGACATAAAAATTGATAAAGCTTTCATTGGATCCTGCACCAACTCCCGTATCGAAGATTTGAGAGCTGCCGCTAAGGTTGCAAAGGGTCATAAAAAAGCAGACAATGTGAAACTAGTTCTTGTTGTTCCGGGATCAGGTTTAATTAAAATTCAAGCCGAAAAAGAAGGTTTAGATAAGATTTTTGAAGCTGCTGGATTCGAATGGAGAGAAGCTGGCTGTTCAATGTGTCTTGGTATGAACCCGGATATTTTAGATCCAGAAGAAAGATGTGCATCTACATCGAATAGAAATTTTGAAGGTCGCCAGGGTGCAAGGTCTAGAACACATTTGATGTCCCCTGCTATGGCAGCAGCTGCTGCCATTAAAGGTCATTTCACAGACATTCGTGAATTTGATTATTTTAACCACGACGAACCTCAAGTTCACATTGAGCAAGAAGAAGATAAGGAATTACAGGCTGCGGTCTATGAACATGAAAAGGAACCTCTTGAAGATACTCCAGGTGCAGAACAGGAAAGAATCAATGACATTCCCAAGGACGAACCACTGCTCAAGAAAGCTAAAACCGTAAGTGCTCCATCAGGTGGCGTTGATAAATTCACAGTTTTAACCGGTATAACGGCTCCACTTTACAAGGCCAATGTAGACACTGATGCTATTATTCCTAAGCAATTTTTGAAAACAATCAAAAGAACTGGATTAAAAGATGGTTTATTCTATGAATCTAGATTTACCAAAGATGCTAATGGAAAGGACGTCGAAACAGATTTTGTTTTGAATGTTGAACCATATAGAAAAGCAGAAGTTTTATTAGTCACTGGTGACAATTTCGGCTGTGGATCAAGTAGAGAGCATGCGCCATGGGCATTAAAAGACTTTGGTATAAAATCCATAATTGCTCCTTCATTTGGTGATATTTTCTACAATAACTCATTCAAAAATTTCTTATTACCAATTAGAATCCCACAAGATGTTATTGAAAACGTGCTTGTTCCAGTGGTAAAATCAGGTCATAAACTCACAATAGACTTGCCAAACCAGCAAATTAAAGACGGCGATACCGATGAAGTATTAATTGAACATTTCGATGTTGAAGAATTTAGAAAGCATTGTTTGATTAATGGCTTAGATGATATTGGATTAACATTACAGAAAGAGTCTTTTATAAATGAGTATGAAATTAAAAGAAAAGATAAGTTTTCCTTTTTGGAAGGTGGGTCTAAATTGATTAAACCAATCAAGGGTACCAAGAAGAGTATATATGGTAACAAAGCACAAGAGTGGTGAAGGGACTAGTAGATTAGCATAATATAGTAATTGTAAAAATTGGCAGTGCTTTTTAATACATAAAATTACATAACTAAATCTATTTTCTATAGAAACCTTGATTAAAACAGATATAAGCTAACAGTTCAGAACTGAAATAAAAGTAAATCATGTACTGAAATTTATCCTCTATGAAAGAATTGAAGATCTATCACGACGTCACAATGAATTTTGATAGGAGCATTATATGAAATCTTGCGCAAGTTGGCACATCAGAAGTTTGTCGATAGATTTCATGGGTAATATACTGAATAAGTATATTTTTTATCATTGACTTCGTTGTTAATTAATCAGCTCGATCGGACATGACTTGTTTGACAGGCTCGGAATCACCATATAAATTATGTTGCTGGATATACCTAATAACTGAATTTGGTAAAAGGTATTGTACAGACATTCCCCTTCTTATAAACAACCTTATCTTTGTCGATGAAATGTCATTATATATCAATTGCTTAATGACCAATATATTTTTTCTGTGTTCGTACATTATATCATGACTCAACAAGAAACTTCTGACATCAGAACCCGTTCTTTCAACTATGAGACATCCATATTTTCCTAAAATATGGTGCAAATCTTGGTCTGCCCAAACATCAGGTTCACCCATGCTTTCAATTAAATCCCCCCCTGCTAATAACATAATTTTTACACCTCTTTTTTCACCCGATTTTGTCATAATTCCACCACGTTTGATATTTATCTCTTCATTGAAATGATCCAACACTAACGCAGTTCTTGTATATTTTGGTTGTAAAGATTCCCATGCATCAACCATTAGCCAAGAGGACGTGCGCTCACAAGCCAATTCGCACATTCTCACTCTATGATGTGCTGGTGCCAAACCTTGTTTCTTGTAATTGGATGATACTGGGGAATAATACCCCCCAACGACTTCAAACCTTGTCTGCTCCATAATTGCATCAAGTGCCATTTCAAACATTCTCAAATGCAAATATGTAATTGGCGAAAATGAACCACAAGCTACAATGACTAAAGGGTACTTTGAATCATCCAGCAATGTAGTAGCTAATCTATGGGTTGGAAAATGATAATCTTTCAAAGTAGTAGCTTGCCTCTGTATACCGTGAGGTACTTCTTCTAAATCAGCAATTTGTGATGACCTAACTTGAATTGAGGGTGGTAGAATTTCTTTTTGTGTTGATACATCGTTGGCTTTCATTATCACCGCTTCATCTTCTTCGGAAGATGAGGAATTCATCAATTCAGTATGTTTTCGAGGAATCTTGGAATGATATCTCGAGTCGTTGTTTTCATGGGCACTACCATCATATGATTTACTAGATATTGGAGTTGGTCTAGAAGACGAGGAAGATGGATGTGGTGCAGGACCATCTAATGCTTCTCCCAAATCTTCTAACACGAACGGTTGGATGGGTATGTTCTTAGGTATCTTATCCGAAGAAGCCGTTGGCTCAATATCCTTTTTCAATGATGGAGGAGTGAAATTTGGATCATTTGTAGGATCCATAGTAATTGTATTATTCTATGTATTGATTTGAAATTGACCTTACTGTAAATGTGAACAGAAAGCAATTTAAGTATCCTGATCTACTTTAGTCTTAATGAACGGGTAAACAGTGGTCTAGTCTAGTAAGGTATTGTAAGATTAACGTCAATTGTAACTGTATAGATGAATAAAGATGGTAGAACAATACCCAATTTTTTTTTCCATCTGACTTTTGCTATTATTGATAAATGTGTGTGCGTACAAAGTCAATATCAGTTGAGAATGAAACGGTCTGCTTAACTCCGGACGCAACTGTATGGTGTATGTACACTACAAGAAGTGGGGGTGAAAGATAAATTCATTTATATAATCAATTGAACTAAGAGTCTTTGTAAGTGATTAATAAGATGCCAATTATAACCTCTAACCATGAAATGTGTCAGTCGACTGTAACAAGGCTTATTTGTCAAATGCTGTAACTAAACCTGAATTCCAACAAAAAGAAAAGTAAAAAAAAGGGTAAACGAAAACAAATAACATACACCGTATATGTGCTTGGATGGTGTCGTGGTGTGGTGGAGGTGGCAGCGACGTCGGTGGTAGTGTGCGTCGATCTATTTTCTTTGTTTTCATTTTGGCTCCGATGCTCATTCACTCGCAAGATACTAGTGATCTCACAAGATAATAAAAATTGGTGTGGACCCTCAAATCGAATAATAAGCAATATTTCTGTGGTTCTTTCCGTCGTGAACTCACTTGGAAATTTTGCTTCGCAATAAATGAAGTATACCGAGGATCCATGGTATAGCGAAATCAATATGTTTGAAGATTTGTGACTTGGGAAAACTTAAGCTAACCTGATTTGTGGTTCTAATCTCAATTCATGGAACAAGATTTCATCATAAATATCAATAGAAACAATGTACAGGTAAACATCAAGAATTTTCTTGCAATTGACGCTTGTCTTGAGGTAGTTGTGACAAACAAGTTATCATAATTGTGATCTTACCATGTTGTTTCTGGTGCTGTTTTGCAACCCGTAATGAAAGTTCTCTTTTTTTCTTTGCTCCTTTTTTTTGATCCATCTCAAAACGAAGAGAAAGAAAAATACAAACCTTTCTTTTCTTCAGTCATCGAACTACAGCAATGAAACCCACAACCGAGAAAGTTAGACCAGCCAAAAGATTGATGGAAGCGAGTGGAAAATGTTCTACTGATGGTATGGCTTATGGTAACTGCATATTAAATAGGTATCAAACAATAAAAAAAGATAGCTGTGCTCAAGAGTTTCGTAAATTCCAAGATTGTGTTTTCAAGCAATTGGGTAGAAAATGGTGAATCACCTTAAGCGTAGTCTTCAAATCACTCGATGTGTTTTATAGTTTACTAAGCAACATTGCAGGAGCCACTGCTTTGCGAAAGTTCACGAAGCAGTTCAGTTTTGCGTATAGGGGGCGAGATCAACACACAAGTTTCTAATAGACGTATGATAATAAAATGAGGAAAAGGAAAGCGATATTTACAAGATCATACAATAGTGTCAACTGTAAATTTTTGAGGCATTTGCTCCGAAAGATGTTAACATGTCTTTTCTCCATGCCCTGGATGTCGACTGCATTAAGAGACGAAGCTTATAGGAATTCGAAACTCACAAAGATGCATATTGTTGTCGATCATATGTTATTTGTTGATAATGATTTCTGACTGTTGAATTCTGTAGTATCAGTTTTGTAGAACATGGAATTACCACATAAGTCGTGTAGCTTTCAGAATCTGGTTTTTCACATACTCAAGTGATGGTTAACACGACACAGCTAGTGGGGGATGCAAAAAACATGAGCTCAAGCTTTGATTCATTTGTGATCTGAGGATACAATGTGTGCAGTTAGAATCAAAGAAGATTAACCCTTAGATCTACCCTGGATAATGTGATTGTTATCTGTAAAATATTGTAGCTATTTGTTTTCTAAATGTTACACTTTGAGTTTGGTTTTCTCCACACAAATTGACTTGATTCTGTTTCATATAAAAGAAAAAAAAGCTACTCTTATCAGTCATTCGTTATCATCCAGAGTCATTGCACTTTTCAATATCTCTTGTTTTCAACCCATACACGTCAATAGATAATCACCAGTTGACATAGATCTAGAAAATTTAGGTGATTTGCAAACAAAGCCACTACATCATGATTAATATATCACGATTAGCTGGCTATAATAAGCAGGATGTTAAGAACGTTTTGCTATTATTGCGAGAGTTTGTTATTACATATAGAGATAGCAAGGTAAAATTGAATTATCATTCGAGGCCCGTTATATTATTCTTCAGTACTTTGATTGCCACTGCTGGTTTTGGTTGTTATTTCACAATAAGAAATCTTATATCCAAATATCATGAGTATTCTTTGAACAAGAAATTAAGACGTCCAAGTCTTATAAGGCAATCGTCAAATATCTTAAAAAATGGATCGAGGGAGATTTTTATACCAAAGGGTAGAGATAAGGTTACCAGAATCATCATTCCAAAACCGAATAACGACCAGTATGCTGCTGATAAATATTTGTACAAGGATTTTGCTAGAAATCAAGAAATTTTAGCACAACAAAAGGGGTTAATTTTTAATTCCAAATTTTTAAATCAATTAGCAATTATATGGAGAATTTTGATACCCAAATTTTATTGTAAAAATACTTCGTTATTATTGTCACAATGTTTCTTTTTGATTTTTAGAACATGGTTATCACTACTAGTTGCAAAATTGGATGGTCAAATTGTAAAGAATTTGATAGCAGCTAATGGTAGAAAGTTTGCTCGTGATTTGATTTATTGGTTGCTAATTGCATTCCCAGCTTCTTATACCAATGCGGCAATTAAGTATTTAGATTCAAGGTTAGCTTTGGGTTTTAGAACTAATTTGACTCGTTATATTCATGACATGTATCTTGATAAAACAATGGCTTATTATAAGATTGATTTAAATAGTTCGGAGATTCAAAACATTGATCAATATATCACCACTGATGTTACTAATTTTTGTCAATCATTGTGTTCATTATTTTCGTCAATGGGTAAACCTTTTATTGATTTGATATTTTTTTCAGTATATTTGAGAGATAATTTAGGTACTGGGGCGATAATTGGTATATTTACAAATTATTTCGTTACTGCAATGTTATTAAAGAGAGCTACGCCATCCTTTGGTAAATTATCTTCCAAAGCAAACCACTTAGAAGGTGTTTATTTCAATCAACATTTAAACATAATGACAAATTGTGAAGAAATTGGTTTTTACAAGGGATCATTAATCGAAAAATCTAAGCTTTATGAGAATTTCAAAGTTTTAATGCAACATTTGAATAAAGAAAAAAATATTGCATTTTGGTATTCTATGTTGGAAGATTATGTTTTAAAATATACTTGGTCTGCATGGGGTTATATATTTGCTGGATTACCGGTACTTTTAGATGAACTTATGCCTGCGGAAAGTAAAAAGAAAGAGAAAGGAGCCGATTCACTAAGCGAACGCAAAAATATGAGACAATTTATTACTAATAAGAGATTATTATTGTCATTGGCAGATGCAGGCTCAAGATTGATGTATTCTATTAAAGATGTGAATACATTAACTGGTTATACTGATAGGGTGTTTAATTTGCTAACCCAACTACATCGTGTTCATTCTCCAAGATTTGATTATGGTGATAAAAGAGGCATTGCCGATATTCATGGTACAATACAGAATAATTATAGTGATGGTTTAAGATTCGAAAATATACCGGTAATAATTCCATCTCCTGAAGGTTCAGAAAATCCTCCATTAATCAATGATTTAAATTTCACAATTAAAAACAAGAATATGTTAGTTTTGGGACCAAATGGATGCGGCAAAACTTCTATTTCACGTATAATAGCAGGGTTGTGGCCATTATATCGTGGCTTATTATCTAAACCCAATGATGATGATATATTCTATTTACCACAAAAGACCTATTTTACCACTGGTAATTTGAGAGATCAAATTATATATCCACACACTTACACAGAAATGTTAGAGTTGGGTTATAATGATGATTATTTATATCATATTTTACGTGAAGTTAAATTAGAATATTTGTTGAAAAGAGAAGGCAACTTTAATGTTATTAAAGATTGGAAGGGCGTGCTCAGTGGTGGTGAGAAACAAAGAATTAGTATAGCCAGAGTATTATTTAAACATCCTAAACTTGTTGTGTTGGATGAAAGTACTAATGCGGTGAGCACCGATGTTGAAGATTATTTGTTTGAATTATTAAAGCAGAAGAAAATCCCATTCATAACGTTATCGCATCGTCCATTATTAATGAAATACCATGATTATATTTTGGAAATTGAGCAAGGTAATACCTGGAAATTACACGATTTAACGAGTGAAGAAAACTTAACTAGTATTGATAATGAAATTAAAGAAATTGAAGTAAAATTATCACAAGTTGAGAAATGGGAAAAGAGGAAGGCCGATATTGATAAATATTTAGATGGTCATTATGATGATATTGCTATCGAGAGTTCAATTCAGTTACTGGAGAAACTAATACAAGTATAATGAATGATTGTCTGTGTTTAAATAGTAATAAACCACGTCTTATTATTTATGGTTCTACAGTGTAATTCTTTGTAATTATTTACACTACCACTACCAGCAGTATTTATTCTCCTTCATCTTGAAACAATGCGACAGCAAAAAAAAGGAAAAAGAATCAAAACGCAAACATCATCAGCATCTTCTTCTTTCATTAATTCAAACCTTTTCCCTATCTAAGTATTAATCATGTCTGAACCAATCAAGAAGAAGAACGGTGACATTTCGAAAGCTCCAACTCCACAGAATACGCCATCAAGCGTCACGAATTCGTATTTGAGAAGCCAGCCACCCACGGTGTCCACGATTGAGGAGATTAATGAGGACAAAGCCGGGCAGACTTTGGCGAACAATCCCGCATTGTTGAGCATGATCCAGGGCCGGTTGGGGGACTTGGTGGGCAAAAGTAGCGGGTACGTGGACAACTTGCCCAAGGCGGTCAAGAACAGGATATACGGGTTGAAGAGCTTGCAGTTGAAGCAAATGAAGTTGGAGGCTGAGTTCCAGAAGGAGTTGTTGGAGTTGGAGAAGAAGTTTTTTTCCACGTACGAGCCGTTGTATGAGAAGAGAAAGAAGATAGTTAATGGGGAATTGGAGCCTACTACTGAGGAAATTGAGGAGGGTGAAGCTTTGGAAGAGAAGGAGGAAGAAGAGGAAGAGAAAGAAGAAGGGGAAGAAGAGGAAGAGGAGAAGGAGGAGGAAGCAGAAGATTTAACTGATGAAAAAGGTATTCCTGGATTCTGGTTGACAGCTTTGGAGAATTTGACTACAGTATCTGAAACAATTACGGATAGAGATTCAGAAGTTTTGCAATATTTAATTGATATAAGAATGGAATATTTATCAACTCCAGGATTTGAATTGATTTTTGAATTCTCCGAAAATGAATTTTTCAGTAATCGAATTTTGACTAAAACATATCACTATCAAGCTGAATTGGGATACCTGGGAGATTTTGTTTATGACCATGCCAATGGATGTGAGATCAATTGGAAAAGTAAGGAAAATAATGTAACTATAAATATTGAAAGAAGAAAACAAAGAAATAAAACAACTAAACAAACAAGAACAATTGAAAAATTAACACCAACTGAATCATTTTTCAACTTCTTTGATCCGCCAAAACCACCAAAGATTGCTAAGGATGAAGATGAAGAAGAAGAAGCCGAAGGAGAAGAAAATGAAGAAGAGGATGAAGATTTGGAAGCAAGATTAGAATTGGATTACCAATTGGGTGAAGAAATTAAGGATAGATTGATTCCAAGAGCTATTGATTGGTTCACTGGTGATGCAGTTGATTTTGCTTATCCTGAAGATTTTGAAGACGTCGACGAAGGTGAATTTAGTGATGAAGATGGCGAAGATAACGATGACGAAGACGATGACGATGATCAAGAAGGTGGTGCTCAAAAACAACCGCCTCCCGAATGTAAGCAACAGTAGGCAATTAAGAAGTATTTTATAGGTATATACTACGATTTAAGGTATAGCACTTGTGTTTGTCGTGAAATATGGGATGATGAATAAGATTCTGTATTATTTATTACAAGTACACCTCAATTTGAATTGTTCGGAGTTAAACCGAGTTGTTGAGAAATCTGAGTTGAAATTCGAAATTTGGATATAAGCACTAATTCCGGGCTGAAATGAAAGGTTTCAAGATAGCGATTACAATAACAATTTGGCATTGCGTCAATCCAACTGAATTTTCTTATGAAGCTTACTGACTGAATTATCTGGGCGTGATTCATTTTCCAATCCAAACCAATCACGAAGTTCCATTAATTTGTGGAATGACATGATCCAACATCTTTTGGGGTGTAAGTCAAGGAGTATTCCCTGGATGTAATACCTTATCCAACTATTGACCCCAACTCATCTTTGAAACTTCACGGTGTGGATCTGGGTTTGCAACCGACCTCAATGGGACAGTCTTGAGACATAAATTAACATACAACCACATAGAAAGCTAGCGTGCTTTCAACTCAACTTGTACAAATATCGTTGGGCCATAAACAAAGGGGATTCATCAGACACGACACGAGCTAAAAGGGAAGGAAAGGGTGCATTTCCTATAGTAGCTGGGTACATTCAATTGGAATCTCTCGACCGTTCCGGGCACTTGTTTTGCCTTCCAAAAATTCTCCTTTGGGTCTGGTTTCGTTCATTCTTCAGAAAATATTAGGGATAATTGATACGGATAGTGGAGAGTGATGACTTGGATCCGGGTTAACGTTTCCAAAGTCATATCGAGTGTGTGGTTTGTATGATGTAGCAAAGTGACGAGAAGGATTGAGAGACTGATCTAAGAAATTGAGACATAAATTGAAAAAACTCGCACTTGTTGTAAATCGACGACAGGGTGAGTGTGGTGGCGGAATGGGGGTGACGGAACGGGATGCAATAGTCTTGATCTCGTTTTTCCCATTTTGTGTTGTTGATGTTTCGGAAATTTGACGATATTGCGGAATTGAATTAAAGTATGAAGGTACGTTTAAGGTTCGTTTAAGGTTCTGAGTAACGTGAGTAACGAGAACGAGCCAATAATGAGATCAGTTCATAACTAGTGTGTGAATAGAAGAGGGCATTCTGCTCAATTACATCAATTGGTCCATTTGTCCATTCATCCCTTGGGTCTACTGAGAAATAGCTTGGATGCAAATTGTGCAATTGTGCAATTCTATTCATGCTTTACAAAAGCATAATACACAATATTGATAATAATATTCAAGGGTTCATTATGTATATTTCTGTATCACAAAAAGCAAAGAGATAAAAACTACTGAAAGAAAAAATATCAATGCATTATCTAAACAGGTTGTCAGGATTTGTCGTAATTGGGAGCACTGTGGTTGAAGTTAAATCACTGCACCGCTTTCTAGCCATCGATTAATGGTTCGCAGGAGGCGAGACGAAAAGCATTGGTACTTGTTGGAATCGCTGACTCCCTGAACACGAGATAAAGGAGTTGAAAGGTTTTGTTGAAAACATATGCAGTAGTATTATAGTCACGAGGCTGTAACAAAGTGAAAAAAAATTTCAACAAAAATGAAAATAAAGATTAAGTCCAAAGAATAAAAAAGTTCAACAATACAAGCTATAATTGAGATATTCAGATTATACGAATAAGTCAATACTTAAGATCTAAGATTTATGCTCTAAGTTTAATCTACGAAGCTTTGTGATCTCTTTCTCTCACTTTCTCATTTTCGATATGACTTGCTGCATTGAGTAGCAAGTCTAGATTAGTGACATGCTTTACACGCGCAATCAGTAGTTTGTAACATGACAACCCATTCCCTTCAACTGAATTATGGTTTTTTACATGAATATGAGCTTCTAATAGAAAGTCGCAAATACCTCTGGACTGTAGCAGTAGTAGCACGTCGGGTATGACTGTATTGCAAAGCAGGTGGTTTGGTGGTTTGCGGTTTTAGATTTGCATGTGAAAAAGCAAGAATAGAGAGTGAAAGGCAAGAGAGAATGGATAAAAACTTCGTGGCAAGTTCAGTTGATATGTATAATAAGATGAACAATAATAGTCTTAAAAAGTAAATTAAACAAACAAGTGAACAAGCAAACAACGAAATTTTTCATTTTTCTTGATTTTTCCTCTTGTTATTTGTTGCTCTGCTATTTTTTGCAAACAGGCTATCAATGCCTATAAGCTTAGTTCGACAACAGTCTTTCCTACATCTACCGTCTGCTTCATGCTTATTTTCTTCATGGCAGTGATCTCCTTAATACGGCTTTATATGAGCCCCGATAGAAATCTAAACCCAACATAGGGAAGGAAAAAGGGTGGAAGGTGTAGGGTGTGGAGAGCAGTATCAATTTAGAAGTGGGGCGATTGAGGCGATTGAAGCGATTGAAGCGATCGAGTCAATTATGCGTAACCTTGTTTCATTAAGCGTTTGACAAAGATATAGTATCGATCTTTTCTGGGGTTGACGAGTGGAATAACAGGGAAAACGTAATCGGTATGAGTTAGGGTGGTATTAATAACGAAGTTATTGCATACAAGAGTTTGATTATTCTTTGGCTTTGGTTTTTGTACTCTCTTTTATTTCATTTTGCATCGATTTAGATCAATAAACTCTAGGGGCTTTGTGTTTCAAATATTAGAATTTGATTGTAGAGGGTAGACTGTAACACAAGATTTGTTGCTAATGACATTTACATTTGACTATTCTATTGTTATGGTGATTGTGGTCAGATGGTACTACTAAGAATAGTATTTGATGTAAGTAAATGTACAAGCTGTAAAAGGATGCAAAGTATAATTACTTGGTCCGGAGTGAGAAATAGGACTAATATATCTTAATTGTAGGGGATAACTAATTATGTTCAGGTTATGTAATGTTGCACGAAACAATACAACTTAGTAGGCAAGCATGTGTTTTCACTGAGTGGAAGAATGGTTGTGCGACTTTTCAAATTGCATTCACCAGCCGAAGTAGGGATGAAAAGATAAAATAAGATGGCTAACTTGGTTAATGAAACCGGAAATTTAAGGAACTGGAAAATGAAACGAAACGAAACGAAGCAAAGCAAGGCAAAACAAAGCAGAACAAAAGCAGAAGACAAGATCTCGTAGTTTATTGTTCTATTTTTCTTCTTTTCTTGTTTCCTTGTATCTTTCTTTCAATCTTTCTTTCTTGCAATCTTTCGTCTGCAAAATTTAATCAATTGACTGAATTCTTCGATTGTTAAATCTCAGTGAACCAAGAATCTTTTTTTCCCGCTAATATTGTTAGTAAACATGTGTTTTCGTATCGTATTTTGCTTGCAACTCAGCGATTGTCTAAAAAGTATAGTATTTTTGCCAAACTAATGCTTCAAGAACAGACAACACCAGAACACCTGGTGCTACAGTATAGCTTTGAAGAAGTAGTCTAAAAATGACGGGCGATGCGTGCCTATGCGTTACACATAGCATAGGATATTACAGATACAAGTAATATCGAGTAACATCTCATACTCATAGATATCTTTACATGTGTGTTATATATGCTTAATAACACATAACATGCAGTTAGAGAATTGTTATCTATTTATAAATTTTCACATGCAACTTTAGTATATTGTGCACGACCCCTTCTTGGTAAATATGTATGCATGTATGTATGTATCTGTTGATATGCATCGGTTGTTAAAAGAAAAAAATGAAAAAAAATAAAAAAAAAAGCTTTTTGAAAATATCAAGGAGAGAGAATATTCAATTCAAGAACTTAGCATCATAATTATACTGGTACCACCGTTACTACTGCCACTTTTAATCACATGATGTAAATATGCACATGGCCATAATAATAAAATAAACAACGAGATAAACAACAAGACAAACAACAAGATAAACAACAAGATAAACAAACAGCAGCAGTTATAACAATCATAGTAAATAAATCATTACACATTTGCAGAGAATAGATAGGTCGATGTACATATAGAATAGAGAATGTGTATGTGTGTGTGTTTGAGATGGATGGAAGAGAGATAGAGTACACAGACCTACACACTCTCACACTTGCACGCTTGCACACTTGCACAACCTACACACACATATAAATACTTGATTGTTTTCCTTGTAGTCCTTTTCGTTTTGAATTTTATTTTTATTCTCCTTCTTATTTCGTCTTGGTATCTTTTACTTAGTTTGCTGCCTCTTGATCTTCCTGCCTTGCGTCTTTAAAGCTTGTGGTCCTTTTTTTCATTGTTCATTGCTCCTTTTATTTGCTTCTTTTGAATTTTAATCAATTTCAGAATTGGAATTAGTCTCAATTAGCAATAAATTAATAAATATAAACCAAGTATGTCTGAAGCTGTTGATAAGGTCAAGCAAACTGTTAAACCACAAAAGCAATTTGATTCCAAATTGATCCACCATGTTAATCAATATCCAGTGGTGCAATATTTACAACATTTAACATTATCATTCAGTTTGTTCAATGCGATTTACACCCAATTCATTTTGCCATTCTACAATTTTATCAATATCAATATATTGTCTATTTCACCAATTTATGATGTCTTGTCATATATTGATCTTGTTGCTAATGGCTTATTGAGCCAATTTGATAAGTATGTTTTGGAGTATCCCCAAGATACTTTAACCACCATTTCCAAAACGTATATCAAACCAATTGATGACAAGTTGATTAAAATAAATAACCAATACTTGAAACCAATTGAAGGCGAAACTGAGGCTCATTTGTTCAATATTTATTACACATTAAAGTCGATTTTAATAAATTTAAAAGATGCTGCATTTTCAAAATCCACTGAAATTCAAAAAAACTTAGTTGATACTTATAATCATGAATTGTCCTCTACAAAGCAACAAAATTTAATTGGCAAGAATTTGGAAGCTTCTTATAACACGGCATCAAAAACCATTAAAACTTTGAATGACGATTACATAACTCCATTGAAGAACCAGACTCAAGATTACGTCGACCAATTTACTACTCAAACTAAACAAAAGACGGAATCTTTAATCAATGATGCCAAAAATAAAGTCAATCCCAAATTGAATGATTTGAAGCAAAAAAAAGATGACTTATTGACTAGTTCTGGTTCTACTCCCGTTGTTTCTGCTTCTGCTTAAAAGTATCTAACAAATGAGAGTATTATACAGAGAAACATTTCATCCTTAATTCCTATCAACTATCTGCTTATATATATATACCGTTTTTATATTTTATCGTTTTAACCATTATTATTTGTTTGTTTTTTGTTTGTGTGTTTGATTGTTTGTTTTAGTTAGGCATGCAGCATAACTTTTCATTGTTTTCTTTATCAATGTTTAATATGTATAAATCACGTTTAATATACAAGTATATGCAAATGGTTGTCTATAAAGTTGTGGCATGATATCGATGCATATGCATATACCACGACTCGAATGCAAAAGATGCAGGTAATACTGTATTCCAAGAATCCAAGTGAAATCTCATTATCTCTACGGGATACATAAGGGGTTACATGCATACTATATACAAACAGCAACTAAATTATTACTCGTTTCAATTAGATATTATTTAGAGGTCAGGGAAATCTAGCATAATAATTTGTATTTCTGTAACCTCCTTCTCATTGATTGCTCTGTGGTACACACCTACACACCCCGTGTTCCTTCTTTTTTTGTTTAAAAATTGACACGCTTTCTTATCGCGATGACTTACAATAGATAAGAAGCCGTACATAGTTGTACCTTGTACCATATACAGTACATGTATAGAGGATTCCAGTTCATATGATATGCCATCTTTGCATAACAAGTTTACAAAAAAAAAGTTGAATATTCAATTCTCAATTTTCAATTCCCATTTCTTGTGCTACTTAGTTAAAAGTCTTGATATAAGCAATGCCACCAACACATAACGGAACAGTCAATTGATCATTTCTCACAATACTCTTATAAATCTCAATGCCAACATCAACGGTTCTTTGAATAGCATCATGCTCCAAAATCAACCCTTTTCCTTGATTCGCCTGCTTGAACTTCTTTACATCCAGATAAATATCTGCCTCTTTGCGATTATTACTCATATCCAACATCTTCCAATCAAACGTATCGAAATCCCAAAGAACCGCTTGCATGCCAAACTGGCGAAGAATCGACCGCACCCGATTATCAATGCCCCCATACGGCGGGCGGAACCACTTGGGCAAATGTCCAGCCGTTGCATTCATGGCCCATATCAGCCACTGGATTTGGGCAATAATCTCCTGATTCGTCAAGCTCGGCAAAAACTTGTGCGACCAAGTATGCGACCCCATAATGTGTCCGCGAACATGGCTTTCCTTATAAACCTCGGGATACCTAATGATGTTGACACCAAGCGTGAAAAGTGTGGTTTTCGTTGACCCCAATGCATCCAAGAGCTTTATAGTGTGAGGACTGGGGCCGTCATCAAAAGTTTGCGAGAGCTTGGGGCACGTGTACACGTCGTCAAACTCGACACAGTTGAAGCAGTCAAACGAACACGACAGCGGCTGTCTCAATGCTGCGCTCGAGCACTGCGCCTGCTGATGGCGGGGCACGTCAACTATCTTGTTGAAGTTTATAAAGTCCAAGGGAATATACGGTGGATCGAGACCGGGCCATTCATGCAAGCCCGTGAAATCAGTGAGCCATTTGGGAAAGGGGAGTTTTGGCGCCGCCTGCATTGGACTTGGGGGCATTTCGTTTTGCAACTGATTATTATTGTTGCTATTGTTGTTCTCGTGTGCGTTATTTTCATTGTTGGTGGTGCTGGCGGCTACATTTTTGGAGGACTTATGGGGCGTGATATTATTGAAAATCTTGGGAGGAAAAGGGGACAAGAGTTTAGAATTGAGTTTTGATTTGATTGAATCTGAGGTTGCTATCGTGATAGATACAAGTAAAAGTGATATCAAGATTCTGTGCATCTTCTCTAATGTGTAGCGGTAGTGGTAGAGGTAGTATTAATATCAGTATTATTATTAGTAGTAGTACTGTAAAAGTGGTAAATACAAAAGATTTAAACTGAGAATACTGGCATTAGAAAAAAAGTTCCGAAGATAAGGGACTTTTATTAAAAAATCAACAACGACGTTTTTAAGTCTAAAATCATATTATATATTATTTCTTGAACTTTAATATGGATTAGGAGACCTGTGGTATTGCATTTCATTGGACTGGTCTTACCTTTTTAGAATTAAATTGGCTGTTGTGGTTGTTTTTTGGTATGTCGAAAACTGGTAGATACGAGATAATTGCTGTGAAAAAAGGCGCTAACACAAAGTGCTATTATCCTGATGGCAAAAAAAAAAAACTAATCTAATCAAAGCAACATTTTTGCGACATACACAAAAACCCAGAAAACCATTCTCTCTGTTTCGATTACGAATTGCAGTAATGTTTACAGGTTTGACTGTGTGTTCATAAGTAGGTCATAATATTCGCTATATAATCAACAGAGTGATGCTTTAAAAGAACATCCAGGAAGTAGTATTCTGAGGAATTCATTCTATACTACATATTATATACATGTACAGAATATACATCTACGTATTTACAATACAGCTTTATTGTAAATCCCAAAGCCAACCAAAAATATCCCTAAAATATCCCAAAATAAATGCAACAAAAGCAGATTGAAAAAGAAAGAAAGTAAATAAACAAACTAACAAATAAATAAATAAAGATAAACATCCTAGATCCATTTTGAAGCCTCAACAGCAACAACATCCCCTCTCACCTCTCTTCTTTTACTGGTTTTTCTTCAATTGTTCCAATTCACATTGTAGCTTCTTTAATTCTCGCTTGAGAGTCCTATTCTCATCACAAATCTCCTCGTATTTACCACGAAGACTTGCTTTCCTCGTAACCTGACACGCAGAATCTGCGAGTCCTTTATGTTTCTTCAAAGCTTCATCCTGGTTGGCTTCCCTAAACGAGTAATTGAAACTTACGGCACTTGAATTTGAAGGTGGTACTGAGTTTCTTCCGTTTGATCCGAGCGACGACGATAACGACGACGATCTGCGCACTTGCGGTGTTGTGGGAGCACTAACCACCAATGGTGAATTAGTTCCTGTAGCTATTGACGACGATGGTGATACTATTGAGGCTGAGGTTGTTGGATTGTTGATTGAGCTTGCACTACTGTTCATTTTCAAAATCTTATTCTCTTGCTTCAATAGCTCGATCTCCTTCATTAATTTCAACACAATTGCATCTTGTTCCCTTTCCATCAAATCGATAATTTGTTCGTTTGAATATTCTGAAAACGATAATCTCTTGGGCCCTGTTGGTACTGTAGTATAATTACTACCGGCACTCATACTGGAAGAGCGATTGATCAAATGATTATTCGAATGATATGGGGGTACACGATTCGTATTTGAGATTGTAGAAGACATGGTATTTCTTGGGGATATAGACGTTGGCGAGAAAGTAGACAATATAGGGGGGGAGATAGGCGAAGTGAGTGCGTGTGTTTGTTGATGATGATGATGGTGATGGTGATGTTGATGAGAATGAGGATGATTATATCTTTGTTGTATGTTGGATTGTCTTGGCGATGCTTGAGTTGTTGCAAGTGCAGCTGTTGACGAAGTAGTTGCTTGATTAGCGATATTGCCACCACCACTGCTGCTGGTACCATTATTGTTATTATTATTTCTAGTTTTTGAAGTATGCATTGTCAATTAATCACTTAGTCAATAGAAAATATGAAAAAACGAAAAAAAAGGAGAAAGAAGAAGAAGAAGTAGAAGAAGCTGATATGCGGTGGTATTTATATATATGGCACCAGATACAGTACCTACGGAAGACTAAACAAACAAACAAACAAACAGACAAACAAACAAACAAACAGATAAAGAATAATACCGGCTTCACCTTAGTGTAATGTTACGTACAAGCTGGGTGACACGAGTGCAACATGTTCTTACTGATAATAATAATGTATATTTGGACTGAATGCATGTACAGTACCATTAGCAGGAAAGTACATGTAATCAAATGTACAATTTCCCTCTCTTTCTTCCGTCTCTTTGTGGCTGTAAATTGCAAAAAATGAAATTACAAGACTACCATATTACCCATAACCCATATTACCCGTACATTTTCATTACCAGGTTACAACCAAGAACAATAGCAAAAAAGAAGAAAAGACCGACTCTCATCTTTCACATGACAATAGAATGGTCTTGCAACAATCCATTCCAATCTTTCAGCAATCAATTACTCATTTACCAATAGCTACTTAAAGACACCCCCCCACAATCTTATCAAATCAAATCAAATCAAATACGGTTTCAATGGAGAGATAATACTGCATAAAGAACAAAGAAAAGAAAAAAAGAACGCGAGAAGCTTAATTTCGTTAATTAGACAATGTCGTATAAGCATCACCACCACCATCACTCACTGCCACATCTCCAATATCACCTCCTTCATTGCCACAAACACTTCCCAATAGTGACACAAAGAAAGAGTTTTACAATTCCAAAGCATCTCATATCAGGACTTTCAAACTCAAGTACTCCTCACTTTCTGGGCTCCCCTCTTTTTTTTCCTTTTGTTCTTTCCTTTTTCTTACAATCAATATAATTGCATCAATCGTTAAGCAAAAGCAACCAATCGTGAAGCAAAGCGAATTGATAGATTATTGCCACTAGACGAGAAGATAAACTACGAGAAAGGTTAACCATCTTTCAATATAGGAGGCTTTTTTTTCTTTCTCATCTGTGTTATCTTACGAATTTAGAATCAGGATCATAGATTCTCGATTGCGGTAGTGCTACTGCTTATCAGTAATTCACCGTCTTGCATGCCCAAGGCTTTTTAACTTCAGCTCCCCCCCTTCGTCTTTATCTCCTTTCTTTGATTCACTTCTCTTTGTCTTTTGCTATTACACGCTGGCAAGCAGAATTACCTGTTACTCGCATAAAACGTGTGCGTGAATTTAGCACCAATCACACCCCTCCGGGAGTACCTGTGAGTACCTCCGTGAGTACCTCAGTGAGTCATAGGTCATTTAAATAAATAGCACGTATAAATAATTCCGCGCTGCAGTATAGTGTGGTGTGGTGTATTGTGTCGTATTGTACGTAGTTTAATTCCTTACCATTGATGCTACAGTTCAAAGTCTAATATAGCATTAGTAAATGCCATTACCATCCAGGCCTTTCGTTGGTTATATTCCATCGCACATACATATCTTATCCTCTTTACCTCTGTTTTAAGCTTTCGATTGATCACATTTATATCATTAGCCAATTTAGAGTAATATTACTACAATTTAACGCATTCCTTTAATTATCATCGTAGAAATAAAGCTTCCAAGCAATCTAGAATTCAAGAATTCATGAAATCGTTCAATCAAGGAAAAAAACAGGTAGAATGATGAGACAAAGAACCGAAAAAAAAAAAAAAAAGAGAAAAATAGGGGGAAAAGGGGACGTCAGTTGAATTTAGCAAGTGGCTATTGCGTGGGAAACAAAAACTCCGAATTGTTTGACAAATACATGCATATATTTTTGGAACGATATGGAACCAGTGGTCATGTGTGTGTACAGTCATAATGTGATGGTTTCATACTTGTTATTACGTGTCAGCTTTTTCTTGTACGTATTAAGTCCGAGTTACAAGTGCTTGTGAATCTAGAACTGATTCCTTAGTATGTATACTGAGGTTTTCTTTTGCAGCAAAAAAAATTTGTTTTACTTGGACCCGCGCACATGACACTAGAATCGCTTGAGAATTCTAGTTACAAAGACTTAAATGAAAACAGCAGGAATCAAAAGAACAATGCTATAGTGTTTGATCAAGACTGAAACAGTGCCTTGAATGTTATGAAATCAATTTTTTACTGAAAGACCGACTCACCCTAGTCGACATATATCTACCAAAGAGAAAAAGGTAACTTAAACATACAGCAGATAATTTAACGACAACCACTTCAAATACAAGAAGAATCAAATCAATAAGTTCTCTGGGGGTCTTGATTTACCAAAGGATATTACAATGAACTTTATTTGTATCTCTGTCTGTATATGATGACGTTCGGTGTAAGAAACGAGCACACACAGATCTTGACAAGGAAGAAGCGTCGAACTACAACATTAAATTCTTACATGAAGAATTGACGAGGGATTTCTGGTTCTTTTGTGTGCTGGCAAATACTTTCATTTCCTAAGGTCGTACTAACGCTGGTAGCCTGTATTTCAAACGTCGTATTATTTAACTGAAATACTTAGAATTCCAGTATTAATGCTTTTTTTTTCATCAATCTGGCCCTAGTTTCATCAAGTATTAACTTTCGTTTGTTAATTATGTTCATTATTGCCAATCAATTCAAAAAATTTGTTTACTGTTTTATGGTATTAATGATAGCATGTTGTCTTGTCAAGGACCTCATGTTAAGTTCTTGCTAAACTGGAGCCAGGATTATTCTCTTGACCCAAAAAAATGGATTTTACTGTACGTGCAGTACTGTATTAGTGCAGCAGCATTGCTCAGCCATTTGATGCAACAGGTTTTATAAAACTTCAAGCTTTTTCTGGTCGTATATTAGCCAAAGAATCGTGAGAAAGTATAGAAGTGGTTAAATTCGCGTACATATGTGTATAGTGGTGCCTATTTTTGCTTTTGCACTATTGTTCGTTTTTTAAAAAAGTTTAGAGATTTTGGATATCCGATTCCTCGCCCGGATAGATACCGAAGTTCTACTGTATGAATACTTTATTATCACCATTAACTACTCGAAATTTATAAGCTTCTGCTAGCACTGTGATTTATTATAGACAAATACCTCTCTTCTACGTTAAGAATTTAAAGTTTATCTAATCTACTTTATTTGCATCGCTATATATCTCCTCTAAACCGTAAATCTAGAGTTTATTGTTTCTTTATGCTATAAACCACAAATATAGAATTCATTGTTTCTTCCTTTTTATTAGTCCTGTCAAATCATGAGTCTTCCTCTTGGTTGTCAAGTTATTTACAATTATCTCAGATTTCTTTTCAAATCTCGGTTTCATAGTACCAATAACTTGTTTATATTCAAAAACTATTCTATGGTTATCACAAAATGCAGGAATGCCATTCAAAACAAGGTTCATGATGTCATCTTTCTTATCGTAACTTTCCTGCTTCAATAGATTTATGAATTGCTTGTATTGGTATACTGAAACTGTAGTTATATCGTCTTGCTTTCCATTGTAAACCGCAACATTATTCTTCTCGCAGCCAATTAACCCCACACAATCACCAATTCTGAATTCTTGTCGATATCCCAATTCTTCGTAAAACTGGTCAACATTAACTCTAGAATATCGGTTATCGACAATTAAATGCTCCAAAAATCTTCCCTTTGGATCGTCGGGAAATAGAGGGATATTATAGACTGCAAGCCCCTGGTTGAAAATGTGTCCTATTGACCAATTCGAAAAATTTTCGATGAATTTCTTGGTTGCTAAATCATCTGAGCCGGGGATGGTTAGCTTTCGTACGGGCCAATCTGTAGTACACAGATCAATTATAGGAATCCACCATTTCAATAGAGTTTGACCATTGATTAGATGTTTATGCTCGTTCCTAGCCGAATTTGGAAAAAGGTACTGTGGTGCGGTCTTGGTGAATAAGCAAACCTTTATGTTTTGGTATGATGGAAGAAGACGTACATGCTTTTGTTTTGGGCTAGGTTTGGTTTCAATCTTGTTGTAATAGGAAATTGACGAGTAGAATTTTGGATCATTTAATTTGTCATGCAATTTTCTTATCAACATTGCTGTTTCATTGGCTTCATGCAAATCCGCTACCTTCGGATCTATCTTTTTCAGATCTTCCTCTCTTTCTTCTTTGTTCTTATTTTTGTTGCCTTTCATTTTGATACTGTAACTGCTTAAATTATAGTTTATGACATGTTGTAATACGCTTTTAATGACATCACCAACTTTGAAATTCAACTTGACCAATCCAGTCGTATCACACTTGGAAACAAATACATATTGCTCTATAGCATCCTCATATATCTGCAAATATACTAGTATTTCTATGCCTAAAAGTATCAAATCATTTGCAATTAATGTAAAAAAATGACGGATTTTGACAGTATCTGGTTTATTCTTGTGTGTTTTGGATAGATTTTTCGGAGATTTAACATAAATTGGTCGTGATTGAAGGTACAAAAGTCGGAATTCTTCATTTATAGGTAGACAATTCGATAGAGATGATAGTAATGACATTTCATTTGGTATCTGAATGGATGTGAACGAAACAACAGCGAAAAAAACAGAAAAAACCCCGAGATTAGTGGAGGCTCTTACAAAAAAAAAATAAAGTCGAATGTAAGACAATGTCCATCCTTGTAAGAATCTATTCTTCAGGCGAATACGTAAAGCCAACCTTCAACATTTTCTACGTCTGATCCGTGCCTCTTATTCAGTTTTATTCAATCAATGTTAGAGTGTTCGAAGGTACTAGGTGCGATCTTCTATGAATATTGTTGGGTCTGGATATTTGTTCCTTCATCGAAGGCAGTTTCAGTCGTCAAGAAGGTCTCTTCGTTGTTGTTGTCAACAGTAAAGTATTCTAAAGCCATGCATTTCCATCAAAAGCAATACCAATATCAAGAGGCATTGCACTAGGATAGTTTGAGCTGCATTAGCAGTGAAACTATCATTGCACAGACGAACTCCAAGTAAAATAAACTCCACCTCTTTCTTATCATATCTGTTACGTAAACGCGAACTTGCAATTCCCTTACAAGCTGCACCTGAAGCAAAGTCAAGATGGTGCTTTCATTAACTTTGTGAAGGCAATAAATCCAGACACCATGGAAGACACCCAGGTGAACTGCATAATTTAAATAGACTGGGGTCGTGTTTACGGAGTGAGAGTGTTTTTTGGTCAATTGAGTTTGAACAATAAGGACCGAGAGAGACGCCCGGCTGATTACGTTAGTGCATTGAGTAGGTACTGCGGAGGCGAACGCAACTGGATCGCTGGTACTTTTTTTCAGAAAAGTATCCTAGTTTCAGTAGAGCTACAAGTACAAAATCTACCGCTTTCTTTATTATATATACTATTTTCTTTTTGTCTATGTATGGTGTATGTGTGCGTTTTGAATAATGTGATATTGTGTGAATATCTTTGGTTCATGATGTACTGCTTAGATGTAAGGAATAAAAAAAAATAATAATATAATAAATAAAAAGAGGAAAAGTCGAAAATTGTGGCGGATGCTTCTTATCGAACGTTTTCATTTGATTCATTTACTTCCACTTGAACTCCAATGTCGAATCGTCCTAGTAACCGAAATGAAAGTGGAGATACGAGAAAGAGAGAAGTCAAACGATTATAAATTAAGTAGCCAAATTGTTGAAGTCAGGTAGAGACAAAGAGAAAAAAAGACACGTTACAGAAAGAAATAATATTGTGGTTAGATTTCAGATTTACGATTTACCAGTTGCTTTTTCCCCTCTCTTCGGCTTGAACATCCTGGCTTCTCTACAGCAGTCCGATAAGCTATATAAGGGTTTGGTATGGGTGTACATCGAGACACAATGACCCAACTTGATGGCCCGGCACCCTAGACTGATGTCTTTTCTTTGGTTTTGATCAGTGATAGTAATATGGTATGTGCTTTTCTCCCCGTCGTGTCAATTGGTCTCTCTATTTCAATTATTTTAACCTTATATAGCTCGTATATTGCATATTTAATGCAAAAGCCTGAAACTTAATCCAAGCTCTTGTACTAGAATATAATAGGGCACATAATATATGCACTGAAACTCCGTAATTTGCTGTTGGAAGATTTGGAAAATCGAAGTTTTGAAATGTGAGGAGAAGGGTCGTTACAATTTGCCAAATGGTTTTTCGATGAGAACAATCGTTTTCCAGCAAATCGCCGAAACATACATGTATATAAAAGAAGAAAATCAAGAACAAGACCAAGACCAAGACCAAAACCAAAACCAAAACCAAAACCAAAACCAAGATCAAGAACAAAAAGATAAGCACAGCGAGAACAATTAACAAATAATACATTTTTGTTGAGTTGAGATGTATTCTTGCTGTTTCGATTCCACTGGCTATTATTCTGGAATCTTGCAAGCTCGGTTATGTATAATTCGAGATTGGGGTAGCAAAGTTGATACATTCAATCTATCATGCAAACTGGAGCAGAAAGAGCAAGAACGAATAAAATAGGAGAATTCAAGAATAAAAGGACTGACGTCAGTCACGGAACCAGGCGCAACTATGGAGATATCTATGCAATTGCGCCCTTGTAGGTTTCATCTCTCGGCGCAAAATGTAGGAGATAATAAATGCATCTTGAGAGTTATGTACGTGCGATACCGGAGACGATGAGAAAGAGCGAAAAAGCTGACTTCAATCGGTAAGGTCGTTGACTAGTTTCTTCAATCGTAGATGATAAACTGGAACATGATACTGGTTTCCCTTGCATTGTAGCAAAACAAATCGAAGATAGTATGGCAGTAAACGAGAGTAGAAGCAAGTGGTAGTTGGTTACAAATACATGTTGATCACAAAACCTGTAAAAAATACTTTAAACCCCGTTCTAACCTGTAATACTGAAATATTGATCCAACAGAGTAAAAAAAAGCAAAATAGGGTAATAATTCGGATAATAGTATGAAATAATATTATATTACCACGTCAAGGAAAAAAAATAAAACTAGAAAGCCAGGGACAGCCTAGTGAAGGTGATGTGATGTGCATGGACTTACAACTTGCTTCATTGACTATCGCATCTTTTCTTTTCTCTTCCATTATTGTTTGACAAGGCGCCAAATTCAAGACCGGAAATTCTCTACTCTAAAGACTGTTCGGTTAGCATTGACTTGGGTCAGTAATAACGGTTATGTAACCCTTTCTAAAAAATATTGCTACTTAATCAACTTCTTTAACCTATTTAGTCAAAGACTTCCTTATTGGGTAAATAATGATATTACAGATATGTAACGGTTTTAAAGCTAGACTAGGCCGATTAATATTTGAAACTTCAAATTGGTATAAATGCGGAAAAAAAAAAGCGGGGAGGGCATAGGGCGGAAGGTGGTGCAGGTGATGCTGGGATGATCATTCATTGCATATATTTTGTTCCAATTATGAAACGGTGCCTGGGGCTAAGAATGCATTAACTTGTTGTTCTAGGGTTATCGTGTTAAAATAAAATATTATAATTGTCGATACTCATTTTCTAATCGCAAAATCAACCGAGATTGTTCTTGTACATTCTACATTCAAATTTCTTACGAGATGATAACTGAACTAAACTTTCAGAGAGGGTGATCGTGAGAGGGAAGAGGGAATGTGTGGGAGAAAGTCAGCGTGGTATAAGTATAAGTGTAAGGGTATGTGTACGTGAACGTTACGTGTATGTCTACGAGTTCGTGTTCGTGTACGTGTACGTGAATGTGTATGTGTATGTGTATGTGTATGTGTATGTGTATATATGTGATATGTAGAGTTGTCAATTAATCAAATATCTGATAAGAGCCTAAAACATATTGACCTAGCAACATAATTCCAGCATCAAAGTGATTAATTATCGGCAATGGTCTGCTGTACGGATTCTTCTTGATGATGCAATGGAACTGGATGTGTTTTTGTTTGCTTTGCTTGAACTGGTGGCGCAGACGAAATAGTTCCTTCTTTTCTTCTCTGTTAGTTCTGGTACGAGGTGCTCAGAAACGAACGGCTGTTGATTTGCCTTTCTTAATTACAGTTGTATTGACCGCGTTAGGAAGGTGGGTCCCTACTCTGCCCCATATTTGAAGGTTCCACAACACTAGAAGATCCCTTCTATTTCATTCCCAGCCTATAAACCTATAATTACAAAATTACACCATTACAGACCCCGCGAGTAAACTTACACTATTTCACTTATCCGATCTATGTCATATTATACACTCTGACCAATTCAATGAAATTGAGGATAGCGCCTCTCTTTTCCGCTCAGTGCTTCTCGTCCAGAGAAGAAAAAATAAAAAGTAGTAAAGCTAATTACACAGATGTACTACGGATTTAAACTGCATATACACGTCAGCATTAAGAAACGTTAAACCGCAAAGCATACAGCAGGAGGATTTAATGCATGCTTATGAAATAATGAGGGGTCGTCGCAGAATAGTTTGATTTGGCACAAATATTGTTGGTAGATGTTTAAGCGGATAGAATCTGTTTTTTTTTTATCTTGATAGTCAATAATTGCTTAGATGAAGAGATGGACATACATAGGTGTGGCGCTGCAGTATTGCTATTACTTTTCAGCAAAAAAGACTTGATAATGAAACTTGAACGCAAAAGGAATCCATTGACACAAATAGAGTGAAATAGGAAATAGAGTTTATCAGTTTTTGTAATCACGCACACGACCTAACAAAACGGGCAACAAAGAATTGAGAATTGAAATTCAAAAAAAAATAAAAAATCAAAAGATTAAAAAAAAAAATAAAAAATTAATTAATTTTAAATGGTTGTACAGTTTCTTACTTATTCTCTTGTACATACAATACCTACAAAATAATACAAATAATATAGCAGTATTCCAAGTAGGGTTAATAGTGGTGTTCATTATTTGTATATAAAATACAACGACATTCTGGGGTATTAAAATATATACGTATTTCCACTTCCTGGTAATACCATCTACTACCATACTGCCACTAACGTGCTTTTCTTTTCCAGTTTCACTTGATACCACTACCACCGCCTAGTACTGGTTCCACTACCGTCTATCTGTCTCGCCATTTCATTCTTCCTATTACCATACCATTTCAATTCCAGATATATCTAGCAACTTCGGGCCCATAAATCTGCCATCCATCTATCCTTCCACTCCTCACTATATTGCTTTATATTCATTTGGATGAATAATAGCAACATCATCATCAATAACACGTTTAATAATATGTCCACTACAGCCACGAATACGCCCTTACATCATTACAATATGAACAGTACTTCTGCAAACACACCTTCAAGTGAATTTGATTTCAATCTACTTGATATGTTTTCCTCCGACATGGACTTTGAACAAGCTTATTCAATGTATAACACTTTACAACAAAAAAATGCTATTGGATCAGTTGAGGAATTGCAAAGAGTACAAATGTTGAATCAACAATATACCACCAATTTGTCCCATCATCAACACCAATCACATTTACAACAACAATATCTTCATACACATCTAACTTCTCATTATAGTGATGAGTTTAGCTATAGAAGTAGCCAAATTTTAAGTGAAGACTCGCACAAACACCAGCTGCAACAACTGCACGGTGCCCTTAATAATGAAGTGACTAAGAATTACGCTCTTAACGATCGTGGCTTACTACCAACTGGTATCGCTAATAATAAGGAACAACAACAAGATGAGAATAACGAAGACGAAGGTGAGTTCGACGAATTTTTCTCTAATACCGAATCTAATGCTCTAGAAGAGTTCTTGGATAACTTAGCTAATCCAAATTTAACTGGTGATCCGTTACAATTTTACAATAATAATCTTAATAAAACCCATGATAATAATAGCAGAAGAAATAATGTTATCAATGATGGTCGTAGCAATATCAACTACAGTCCGAATGCATTAAATCACGATTTGGACTTTAGTTTTGAAATGCATACCATGAAAGTACCCTCACATTTGAAGCAAAGAGATACCTATATACTGCAAGAACAAGAACAACTTTTTCTTCAACAACAGCAGCAGCAAGTACAACAACAAGTACATAAACTAATACAACCACAAGCACAAGAACCAGCGCAGCAGCAAACTAAACTCGGCGATGATCACATAATTTTGAAAAAAGAATTGACTGAAGCTTTCACTAATCCTACACTTCATTCATCGTCAACATTTGCCCAGCAGTTGCCCACTCCAAAAGAATCAAGAACATCTTCAGCTAGGTTTATCATGGATAGCAACCAGAATCAACTTATAACGCCACCAACTTCAGGTGATGAAAGTAGGAAAAGACAAAGTGATGATGAAGATGAAGATAGCGAAGAAGATGTGAATTCAAATAGGAACTCAACACAGCCATTGAAAAAAAGAAGAAGATCTTCCAATAAACCATTATTATCGCTAGAACAAAAAAGATTGAATCATTCACATTCCGAACAAAAGAGAAGGCAATTGTGTAAGTTAGCGTATCAGCGTTGTCTCGAATTAATTATCGATTTAGATGCTTTTAATAAATTGCCTGAAATTAATGAGTCAGAAAGAAAATCCAAGAGAGCAAGAGTGAATAAAGATGGGTTGCCTAATTTATCTAAACACAATGCATTAATTAGGATCAGCAATGAAATGATTTTGATTAAAAGCATGAATGAATCTTTGAAAAACTTGATTGAAAATGCTTAAGCAGCATATAGATCTGTCTTATCAATATTATCGTTTGTTGCTCAAGGTAGTTTGGTTTTAAGGTGGTTTGGTTTTATTCAGGAATCTATGAACTATTTATTTATTTAGATGTATTTATTATTATTATTACTAGTTTAGTTTAGTTCTATTATAGCCTATTGTATAATTAAAGATAGCAAGGTACCCTCATCTGGTTCAGTTTAAAATGTAGGGATTGGATTGGAATTGATTTACAGTTTTTTTTATTCTTTGTTCTTGAGAATTTCACATGCAGAATTTGATTTGTACCGATGACGATAAATGAAGACAATGTGCGACACAAGACATGAAATGGACATAGTTGCAAGGTTTAACTTAATAATAACATAACTGCATGCCGCGGACTTTAATGAGCTAGGCGACCGATCGCTGGTTCAGTTCAGTTAAAATTAGTTCCGACTCCAAAAATTGAGTGTATTTCCAGAATTGGAGTTGACTTGACAGAATTTAGTGAGATTGCAACGGGGGATGTGCTCAAACTCTAATTTTGGATCAGCATCAATGTTCATTTATCGGATGATTTCAGCGCGAGGGGGGTAAATGCTTTAATACTACAATATGTGTTTAGTAAGTTCATGTACCCGATCACACGGCATATATTGGATTGTTATTATTGTTATTCAGAACTGTTGCAAAAATCTGGTGAAATTGCAAAAAAAAAATAAAAGATTCGTACAGCACCTGTCTCTCTCAAAATTAACGCAACTAATTCAACAACAATACAACCTCTTCGTTCTGAATGGTAATATTAGCAGCTCAGCACATCCTTCCACAGCCTAACTTTTGTACTCGTATGACCTCTTGATACTTGATGGTTGATATTTTCTCCTGATTTACACTACCATGCATTCTGCTAGAACATTTAGTGCCAGGAACGCGCTTCAATTTCATTCAGGATCAAAATTGTTCCAGCAATGAAAAAAACAGGATAGAAAACAATCAAAAATCCATTCATCGACTTTTCACTTAACGTCAATTTCGGCATTAGCTAACTCTTTCCAGAACATGGTGTTGAAAAGCAAGTCATCAACCCCAGGATCCATAGACGAGAACCATCCCATAACCACTTTGAAAATAGGGTCGTCGGACCAGATTGCCTCGTTGGCCAAGCTTCACCCCATCATCTTATCTAACCACCAAAAAGAAAACGAAACCAGCACTAACCCGGTATACGACGAATTGAAGAGGGCGCGCACGTCGTACAAGTACCTATATGTCGTGAATTGGTTGTACCGGTTCCGAGGATACTTGAAGTTGCAGCTGGAGTTATTTGATGTGGATTTGTTTGAGTTGGAGTTGTTGAACTACTTTCCGACAGATACAAACTACGACTCGGGCTCCGGATCGTCGACGTCGCTGAATGTTTTGCTTATTCATAAATTGAAGATGGCGTTGATTTCAGCCATGCAGAACTCGAGATTATCATCAATCAATAACTTTGAGAAGATTTTCAGGTTGTGGTTTGGAACTGAGACACCCTTGGGGGGTGGTAAACAACAAAGCGGTAGTGATGATGATGATGATGATGGTGGTGACGATGATTTACCAAAGTTCGATTTTTTGAAAATAAGCGATAAATTTGAAATTTTATTTATTTTAATATCCTATATTTCCAAATACTCGAAATTTAGAGACTGGATAGAAAAATCGGGATTATCCGTCGACCAATTGCGTGTCAACCCAGTACATATCGTTCCATCAACCAACAACACCCAGGATGAATACTTCTTGTTATTTGATAATATGAGGCTCTACAAGAGAACAATCACATTTAATGAATTGAGTATACCCAAGAAGCGAAAATTTGCTCCACAAGATCCCAACGAATATTATGATGCTAGTGTATTTGATATCAGTGAAAAAGTGAAATTTGAGTTGATTTACAAAAATATCTACGAGTATAATGTTTTTTTACAAAAATTGGCAAAATCACAAAAGTTGAAAAATTTGTATACCAAGATATCGAAAACGGCAATAATTGATACAATTTTCGAGAATGAGTGTAAAAAGAGAAGATTCATAACTAATAAAAAGAAGGAGATTCAGTTGGTTAATCTCTTGGCGGTACGAAAAAGGTCTTCTCGATTGGAAGCAAAAGAAAAACAACGACAGCAAGAATTGGAAAAGCAACGACAACAAGAAGAATTGGAGTTGAAATTGGCATCACAAAAGCGGTTTGAAAGACGACAAAGATTGAAACAACAACAGCAAGAGCACGAGCTCCGGTTAGGATATACGAACGGGTTAAGTAGAGATGAACGATTGAGAAGACGATTGGAAACGCCTTCGTACACGCCAACTCCTGATGTGGAAATGATAGAGGTGAAAAATGAGGCACCGGAACAAGAACAGGAAGTGAAAGCGGAACCATTGCAAGGACCAAAAGTGGACGAACATAAGGAAGAATCCAACGAAACAATAAAAATTGAACTATCACCAGAACCAAAAATGGGAGAAGAAGCAGAGGATCCTAAAGTAAAAGAAGCAGAGGATCCTAAAGTAGAAGAAGCAGAAGAACCTAAAGTAGAAGAAACCACCAAAGTAATGGAAACTGAACCACAACATAATATTAGCTCAGAAAATGTGCCAGATTCAAAAGAAACCGTGAAGAATGAAGAAACAGCAAAAGATGAAAACAAAGCAGAAGAAATACCCGTAATTCAGGAACCAGAAGTTCTGCAAGGGCTACAATAATCAATGTACCTTATATATAGAGTAACAAACTAGTATTGTAACTACAATTGAAGTGCACGATAATCATGTCTAAAATTGAACTTTAATCTTACTTTACTGCGAATCTATCAGATAAGCAACCAGCTTACAAACATCTTACACCCGTGAATTAAATTGGTTCCCCGCGACCAAGGCGATGATCATTATCGACCAATTTACTCTATCTTTCTCATAAGCAGTTTGCTTCTTTTCTATTTACTTCCTCTTCACTTCAATCTCAGCAAAGAGAAGGTTCAGGTTGGGTATCTAAGAGAACTATGCTTCTGCCATATCGACCTTCAGTTCCTACGCAATAAACTCGAATTACGTACATCATACACCTTTATGACAAAATAGTACGCATAACTGAGAATAAGGATAAAATAAGTTCGGCGATTATCACGACGTCATTGAAAGAACGTCACACTCCACTATACCAACACGGGGCCGTTGATGAGACAATCAGAACAGGCATTACGTTAACAGATCACACATGGTTCCAGTTTTAAAACGCCGAGACATCGATCGTCAAGTAATCGAAGATTTTCCACAAGCGAGAAAAACTACTTTAGATCGATCAACAATCATAATCCAATAAAATCCTCAGTATTATTAATAGGTATTCAATGTCGTTTGCAAGAACACCTGAGCCACCGTATTACTTGGTGTCGTTCACATCGCACACAAGGGAGGGTATTGACGAAGCGTACGCGTCTGTGGCGCAGCGAATGGTGGAGTTGGCCAGATCTCAACCTGGCTTTCTTGGTATTGAAAGCGTGAGGGATCCAGTCACACGTGTAGGTATAACTATAAGTTACTGGAAAGATAGAATAAATATTATAGAGTGGAAAAGAAATGCCGAGCATCTCATGGCGCAAGAAAAGGGCAAAAGTGAATTTTACAGTCATTTTGAAACTAGAATAGCAAAGGTTGAAAAAGCATATTGGTTTGATAATGAAGTATTACAATAAGAAAAAAAGTGTGTATTAAGCAAGCTAAATAACTCATAAATTCAATTCGTTTAATATTTGACCAGCTAACGTTTTGTAATTCCAGGTATTACCGAATAGTTTCTTGAACTGAACCCCATATAATCCAACTAACGGAACTTTAACAATATGAATTTCAAATTTCAAAGGTGATTTACTCGACGCTCTATTACTTGACGTACTCGAAGTACGTTGATGTCTTGCTCTTTGTTCGATTCTTGACGAAACTAACATATCACTACCCCCAACGTAACCATTGAGTGAATCAGCAGAATCATCATACTCAAATGGTTCATCATAATCTTCATCATCGTTAGGATGATCTTCATCGTATAATCCGCGGATAACTTTGGCAGTTGCCGGCGTATTTGGTGGCATTATAACTTGAGAACCATTCTTCTTACGATATGTATTAAGAAAACTGTTTCCAATAGAAAACTTACGTCTATGACCAGAACCACCACCGACTGAATTAGAAGATCTATGAGATTTTGCAGATCCGGGACCTGAAGATGGCGATATTGGTTGTGCTTGGGTTTGGATATGTAACGATGGTTGTCTACTAGGGGTTCTAGCACCTTCAGAAATCGATGGCGTTTTTTGTTCATCAAATGAAGATGATTTCGATTTAAATGCATCACCATATAGTTTCTTTTCTTCATCATTTTCTTGATCGAGTAGCGTACTGTTCGCTGAAGCATTATCTCTACTTTGAACTGAAGGCGTATGAACACAAACAAATCCACCTTTAACTTCTTGAAATTTGACCCCCAATTTACTTAAAACATTTATAATGTTATATCTAATAACCGGTAATGGTTTAGCAGAGGTAGTTTGTACACTGAAAAACCCTTTTAAAAACAAAGTCTTACAATGTTCAATAGATAGCATAGTATTAGGTTTAGCATTGTTATATTGTTCCATAATTTCTTCTTCGCTAAGCTGCGGAACTTCTTGATAATCGACATCGTCCAACTTAACGTCATCAAAAAAGCCATCAGAAGTATCAATTGTTTTATTACTAACAATCTCATCGCTGTTTTGATTAGCCATGGAATTAGGTAATGGTGGATGTTGCTGCAGCAGCTGCTGTTGTTGTACGATATTACTTACAGCACGACCATAAGAATCTTTTCTAATTTGACCACCAACAGATTTAGCTCTAGCAGTGGGATGTAATTTACGACCTGGAACCTGCAAACTTTGCTTGTTGGAGTTTTCAGGTATGATGGTGTTTGTTGTGGTATCGATATTGGGCAATGGTGGTAAATATTCAACAGGAATGAATCCATGAAATTTGTTTTGATTCGATGCGGATAATGAGCGTGAGTGTTGATCGTTTTTCTTTTCCTTCTTAATTTCGTTTGTTTTCACTGGAGGTCTCAAACTTGTTTGTTTTTCTTTAGCAGTAACCTTCATACTTACACCACGACGAACCATAGGATCAACCTTAATTTGGGAGTTTGCTGGAGAAAGCTTATCCACTCCATTATTTTCAAGATTAAATTGTGGAGAAACAGTGCCTTTGGAAGAAGCAGGAACGCCTTTATATTTCTTTGATGATAATCTCCTTATTAACGAATTAAGGCCTGTAGTCCCACTGCCGGCACCAACAGCTTTAGAAGGATCTAAAGTTTCAACTGGAGTATTACTTCTTGGACTTGTTGGTTGTTGTTCTGGTATATCTAAGGGTTCCTCTTCGGAAAGTGTTTGAGTTTGATTAAATGATGATGGACCTGAAGATGTATGAGCTTGTTCGGGCATAGCAATTGTAGGTGATGGTCCAGAAGAAGCACCAGCGATAGCAACCTCTTGCTGTCTTTGCTGTCTTCCAGGATCCAAAGTTCTTGAAGAAGCTCCTGGGAATGTTTCAACGATTCTCGGGGTAGGCATATTTGGTTGAGCGTTTGAAGGATTAAACTGAGCTAGTACCGCAACTTGAATAGCGACTTCAGAATTATCCATTTCATGATAATGATCTTCCTGCAGAGGAGGAGGTGGTGGGCGAATTTTTGTAGGCAATATAGCTTGTTGTACTGGTAGTTGATTAATTTGCTGCTGTTGCTGTTGCTGTTGCTGTTGCTGTTGCTGTTGCTGTTGCCGTTGCTGTTGCTGTTGCAGCAGCTGCTGCTGCTGTTGTTGTTGTTGTTGTTGCTGTTGTTTGGGTGGTATAAGTTGTGGTGAAGGTATTGATGATACTTGCAGCTTCTGTTGTTGTGCAATTTGTGCTTTCATTGCTTCCTCTTTGGCCCTCTTACGTTTCTTCATTTCGCTAACCAAGTAATAAATAGAAATTAAAGGATGGAACCCTCCAGTAGGATCTGGCAAGATATGGGAATTACTAGCCGAAGCATAATCTCTTCCTTGTTCAGTAACTTTATACCAGTTTTCACAACTCATTTGATATTCAACACTAGTCAATAATGTTGTCAACTCTTCTGTGACATTTTGTACGGTACCTAAATCAAATGCAGCAATGGTTTTAATGATTTCAGGATCTAATGGCAAATGCAAAGGCTCTCTTTTAGGAACATAGTTGGAAACCTTATAATCATAACCTTTATTCATCCACGGATGAAGACAAATTTCATACAATGAAGCTCGTTTTGTTGGATCTACAACCAACATTCTCGAAAGTAGTGATATGCATTCACGAGAAAGAAAATTTGGATACTCAACATTTCCCTTTTTAATTTTTTCATGCAATACTGAAACCGATTGGTCATCAAATGGAACTTTACCACAAACTAGAACGTAAAGGACAACACCAAAGGACCAAACGTCAACTTCTGGTCCAATGTAAGGTTTAGCACTCAATAGTTCCGGAGCAGCAAAATATAACGAACCACAATACGTCTTCAATAAGTTCTTTGGTGCATATAAATTAGATAAACCAAAATCAATAATTTTAATATCTCCCTTTTCATTTATCATTATATTCTCAATTTTTAAGTCACGATGAACGACATTATTTCGATGACAGTAGTCTAATGCAGATGCTATACCCCTAGCAAATTTTCTAGCATGTCGTTCTTTCAATGACCCATGTGCTACAATATAGTCTAGCATTTGCCCTCCTTCAATGTACTCAAATAACATATAGTAATGGTTGGTCATTGGAACCATTTCGTATAATCGACAAATGTATGGATGGAATAATAATCTACCTAATGCACCCTCACGGATTGTACGTTTATCCCTGGCAATTTCCTTTTCAAATTCTTTATGCCTTTGAGCTGCTTCTTGTGTATTTTGTGGTGGAGGATCATTTGCATGTGCTCTTTGATATAGTTTTGCTGCTCGAGGTATAATTTTAACAGCACATATTTCATGTGTGGCGTTATGCTGTGCTAATTTCACTTTACCCATGGAACCTGCCCCAATTGTCTTCACAAAATCCCAATCTCCGATAGATTTCCTATGAAATTGTTGTTGTGGTAGAGGAGGTTGCTGATTTTGCTTATGACGGTAGTGATGACTATGATTATGATTATGTTGCTGCTGCTGCTGCTGCTGTTGGGGAGAATTCTTGTTTGGAACTGGGAGTGGAGCATAATTTTTTTGTGACAGTTTCGATGGTGTCGTAGGTATTTGAGCTACTGACAAGACACCCGTCGGAGTCGGAGCTGGTTGCACAGATGTATTATTCTGATTCGCAGAAGGTGATGTAATAGCTGCGGATGGCAACAACTGATTCTTTTGTTGTGGACCAGCAGCTGCATTTGGAGCTTGAATTTTACCATTATTATTCTGCAATCTACTGGACGAATTTGCTCCCGGAGATGATTCTTGTGGGAAACTAGCTTGTCTTGCGTGTGCTTCTGCATTTGCTACAGTGTAATGGGGAGAACTACCAGCAGTTAAATCAATTACTCTCTCACTCGGATTTAAATTATCTAATTCTGTCCGTGACTTCACAGTTCCACTCACGCTCCTCAACATTCTGGGCGTAGCAGGTCGCCCATTAATGGTTGAGGGCACTTGTGCGGATTGAGGCGGAGCCCTCCTTGTCTGATATTGTAAGTCATAATCTTGTCCATCCATGATGCTGTATGATAATTAATATTTTCCTGTTGTAATTTTGTCGATGACAAATTTAAGCAAGTGTAATGCACTAAGAATCTTGGACCAAATTAAATTTTTCCTAATACTGAAACAACGTATGTGAAATCAATGACAAGATTAATATATTAATAAATAAAATAAATAAGTTTTAGATGTATAAAATTTGAATACTAAGTTTGTTATTCAACTCTATCGAAACGTATGTTGAAATTTGATAGAGAAAAAACAAGGGGGAAGAAATGCTGTATTTGAAAATTCAACAGTTTCCTGGTCTCGTTGGAAACACACGAATATAAACTATGTTGTTTGATGTTATATAAGAAAGCCTCTGAGCTTCTAAGCCTTTTATATTTTCAATTGATTGATTGATTGATTCACTTATGTGATTGGCCTATAGGTTTGTCTTGTCAAATTAAATAAAACTGTGTATTAATAATTAAGTTCGTTATGTCAGATGATTTATCTATTGAGGTTTTTCTCTCTCTCTCAAATTCTTTCCTTCTACAATTTTTACCATACCAACACGTACTTCTATAATCTATGCTTTACTGTTCCATACAAAAGCTATCAGCGGTAGTGTGCTTCGCCACAAACGCCAGTAATAGACCAGCCGTGATATTACTTGCCAGATCTAAAATGTTATAGGTCGGAAATCTGTCAAATCGCACATAACAGGATAATAAGACCTTCATGAAATAAAGACACGAAACAAAGACATCTAGAAGTTGTTGAATAAAATAAAAATTTAGTTCTACAAAGCAGGGTGCACATTGTATTGATCTCTTTAATATGTATATTTATGAAGAATATATATAGGATGGAAAATAGAAGCATACATTAATATCCTTCATACCATTCATTCAACCTCTTAATGGTGATTTTTTAAATGTTGGTATTCTAATGAGTAACCGAAAATCAAAATAACAAGAGCTAAATGAATAAATGGTTTACCTGAGGCGTTTTCACCGTCAAAATAAGCAGCTCTGTATCTAGCCAATGGACCGGTTGGTTTTTTAGCAACTGGAGCTGGGCCCTGAGGCAACTTCTTATATTTAGATACAAGGCCCTCTAACTGTTTACCAGATGAACCAAGGTTCTAAATGAGTTGTTAGTAAAAAGTGAAGAAAGCAAGACTGAACATTTACACGCAGGTAAAGGTGTTGGAGCTGCATTGTGGATATTATATTCAATGATCTTCGTAGCCTTAGATTTATTTCTTGTTGGTTGTCTGTTATAGTGGATCCCAAGGAGTGTTTTGCTTTGTCCTAACAAAACCTCGACTAACAAACCACATATTTCCTATTCCAAATATCATTTCTATTACCTTAAGAATCTGATTAGAAATGATCGTTCCCTCAGTCATGTCCTCAAATCATTAATTCTTTGGAAATCGATACAGGCAACAATTATCGCTACTCACTAATCACTTCTTTTTCAATCGTTTCTTAAACATTCAATTTCGTGGGATATTGGAACATACCTTAGCAGAAGCAATCTTAGGAGGAATTAAAGTAGACAATTGTCTTCTAATAATGAATGACATCTTGAATAGTTGGGGTCTATATAAAACAACTTAGAATTTGTACAGTACATAGTTTTTAATCTGTTAAAATTTTCGCACATTGGTGGAAAACAGGTTTTGGCAGAAGTACACGCATGTAGATTCATGAGATTTGATTCGTTAGAACTGGTTCACGTTCATCACATATACTACTACAAATACGACGGATCAACCAAGCTACGAAATGGTGGTGTTTCAAACTAATATATGTTTATTATAATACAATTAGGCTTCACTTATATATAACACTAAATTGAAAAATCACGTTAGTAACATATTATTGATATCAAACCGTAAATGTTAAAAAGTTATTACACACCGTTATTGCCTCTAATGAATACGTCTCCATAATCTTTAGTCACTTCACCATTCGTCACTTCTTTACCATTATCTAAAACAACATTCATGTACCCATCGATAGTTTGTAAATTGCCTTCATATTCCACTCCATTATGTAACTTCACTATCACTGATGACCCTATAATATTACTCAAGAAACTAGATGGATTCGTTTTCTCAAATTCGCTTGCTTCCGACATCTTAGATGAAGCTCTTGAATCGAATTTGATTAGATGTATTGAATGAATGAAGAAGAGTTATTAATTTATGTTATTGCAAAGAAAATAGTTTTAGCATTAAGTCGTGTGAAAGTGTACAGAAATATATTGTATGTACAGTTAGTATATTTATCATTTACTTTTATCTATGTAACCATGATTAACTAATGAATCAACTAATGTAAATAATTTGACCAATTCTTTTAATGAACACAACTCTACACTTTTTGGTTTATAAACATCCTTACTTATTTGTTGAGTCTCAACCAACAAATCTCTTTTCATTACTCCGACAACTAACCTATTGATATTCTTTAATAATTCTTGCGTTTGTATGATAGCTGGTTTATAGTTTGGTCCCATTGTTAGCAATACAGTGGTAACTAATTGGAATATGGGGATAAGAAACTCAAAATATGATATTATGTTTTCGTCTTTCAATTTATTTTGATCTATCAAATCAAGTAATGAAAGTGGTGTATCTAATAATACATTGACTTTAATATTTTTGAAATCTTGTACTTCATCAATATTCAAACTAATTCCTAGATCAGGATCAATTCTGAGAAAGTTCGATCGTTTCAATAATGAAAATAATTCACTCTGTATTAATTGCAAAGCACCATTCTTTGACTGCGATACTCTAATGAAAAGATACAAGGTAGCCTTAAAAGCAGTCAATTCAAAGACCAAGTTATTCAATGAAACACCAGAAGTCTGCTCTTGACATAATCTAACCATTTCATCAGTTCTTCTGATCGACCTAACTAATAATAATAAAGAATTGTTCTTAACCATAGCATCCAATATAAAGCTGACATTCGTTAATGATCCCAAGTGTACTAATGATTCTAGTAATAATGTTGATGTAATTCTCAATGAGCCTTCTGCATAAATGGCATCATTACAAATTATTTGAATAAATTTCTTATCAACTGATTTAATGATCCTCATCATTTTATTCGAGAACGAATTATTTTGAGATATTTTCATTAAGATTTTGTTGGCAAGTACATATAAATCTGACCTTAAATTGGGAGTTGAATTGGAATTAAGAATACCTGCAATACATGTCTGAATTAGTGGCATCAATCTTTCAATTGCAAGAACAAATTCTTCATCTTTACTACAAACTAGAATCCTCTCATTATATGCATCAAATAATAATACACATAATGAAATCATTTCTTCGGAGAATAAAATATCTGTTTCCAAATAATCATTGATTTTCGGTATTATGACTTGGAAAACTTCTAGTATAAAATCAGACGATTGTAATCCACTATCAGTGATCAAAATTTCAATCAATTGACACCATGAATGTAAACATTTCAACTGAACTTCTTTCAAATCATAAGAGTACTTGATTATGAAGTCACGAATTTTGTTACCTTCGACAACTATTTCTTCAGAAAATGCCTGCCTGGATTCAGGTGTAACCAAATTCGATGCTTGACACAAAATTCTAAATATCTTGTTCAATAAAGATAGATCAATTAATTCACCAGACTTAGAATTTCGAACTTCTTGCAATATCAATAGCATGTTAAATTTATGACCTAACGATTCATATCTCTGAACTTCAAAGTTCCTAAAGGAATAATTAAATATGTCCAAGAAATTCAACACTCTGGGTGAGCGATTTAATACTTCTTTATTATTGGTCAACAACTTAGTGTAATACTCCTTTTTACTTATTGAATGAACACTGTGGAATTCCAAGGACAAGTACTGTAATATCAAATTACGTTGATTAATAAATGAAAAAAAAGCTTGCGTACTTAATGGCGATTCAATGAAATTATTATTGGCATCCATCTGTAAATCTCCATTGAACTCGTTACCACACCAAACGGTCTTCAAATCTAGTTTTGGTTGACAGGTAACTAACTTTTCAAACAATTGATCATATTCACGTAATTGATTTAATGTAATGACAGATGATATAGGATCTCTACACAACTTGATAAGAATTTCTAGAATCAAAGATGAAATTTTCGCTGGACCGACATCAATTATATGATGATTACCATTATTATAGTCAATTTCCGAAATTAAATCAAGGCTAATATTTAATGTGTTCAACAATGTTTTCAAAAGTGTATTACTATCATTATTATCGTCATAATCTAAAACATCGCCTCTAATTTGATAACCCAACAAAAAATGAGCAACAGTGACAACTTTATCGCATTTGCTAAGGTTATTTAATACGAATTCTAAAATGAGGAACTTCAAGTCTAATGTATCTTCTAGTTCTTCAAATTTGTCAATGAACGCATGCTTGATTTTATTTGATTCATCAATACTTTGGAAAGTTGTGAGTAATCTATCATTGTTCAATAAAGGGTCTTTCGAATTGGGAATCTTTCTTGAAGTGAAATACTTAGAATAACTTATGTTTTTCAAAATGGTTATGGACTTTGAAGAAATACTGTCCTTGCAACTCACATAAAGCGCAATATGAACAACTGTGGATAAATGAAATAATAAGACCTCATGAAAATTATTCACACCGTAAGAACCAACATTTCGCGGATAATAAATGTAGTCAAATAAAGTTCTTGGCGTGGTCAACGCAAGACTCATAGACGTGCTCACACCCATTATTGAACCTCTATGCACTGGCTGTTGAGCAGTATCTTTAATTTTCAATACCGGAAGTAAATTTTTGAGGAAAGTATCTTGAACATTTAGTAGCTGATCAACGACACTCAAAGATAGTGATACCAATTTTGCTGATTCAGACGAAGAATTTATAGTATCTACACCCATGTCAACAATTTTGAGTAAAGCATTATACGCTTTACTATCAAATAGATAATTCATAACCGCCAAAGAATGATGCAATTTTACAAAAGTTTTATAGTCCAATTCAATGCCAGGAATCAATGAATCAAAAATTGAGTTCAAGCTCTTGAAATCACGAATAACCTTCGATGCAGTATCACTAAGGAATTCCCAATCAACTTCGTCCAACGCGTCATGAAGTAGCTCTAGTATTACCATTTGCAAGTTATACCTATCTCGCTTATTCACTATATCTTGTGTATTAGAAAATACTTCAATCATCAAGAACTCAATATATGGCCAGATACCGATATAATTATTGAATCTATATCCAAGACCCAAATCACATGGAAATAGTAATGAATATTTCGTAAATGCCTGATTTCTGTTCCCAAAAGGAGTCAATAATTTCTTTACCAATACTGCGAAATTTCCAATTTGACTGAAATGTGTCAAATTGTTAGTAAATGCTTGTATAATTCTAGTGTTTCTTTTGCTAGAATACTTAATCCTATTAGCTTGTTTTGAAAATGGATCATTTGATTGAGAAGTTTCCGGCGAATCATGTAAACCATAATACATCCAACGATCTAACAAACGCCATACTTCGTACCTTATGAACGGATCATTATCATTTTCGACAAAATCACCTAACAAGCTTAGCATTAAGTTCGTCAATACTATCCTCGACTCATTGCCAACAAATATGTTTGGTAAATCAATAAATTTAGGGTTATTTGCAGTTTGAGCATTAACATCAACTTGTAGCATTTTACCGCCGTTGATCAAGTTATCAAATTTTAAAAAGCCTTTAATTATAGGGGAAAACCTATTAAAAGCACTCAATTTTATTTCTCTACATCTATCTGTAGTTGACAAGTTTTTCACAATAGCGGAAAGTAACTGTATAAATCCACATATAAATACGACGGAATCTTCAGCTAGTTCAATGATAATTCTATTCTCGCCCGATTCTTCAAGTTCTTGTCTTGCAGGATTATTGGAAAATAAGAATTCTTGCTTCTTTTGATTTGACCTGAAATGTTCATTTAAGTCTTGCTCAAAATTTTCATTCAAGGATTCTATGTAATAATTCAAAGAATCATATAGTGAATCAACAGATATTTTTGAGTAGTCGTTTTTTTTCAATGTGGTATTATTGTTATTCACAAGAATATCCCAAATTCTTGCTGCTGCATCATCTTCTCCGGAAGCCAATGATCCTAATAATAAGCAGAATGTGGCAGTAATTAAAGGTGATGTATTATTTGATAATCCCCAAGAGATAAATCCAATTAGATCACTTGTTACTTGCTCATCACTCCAAAATAAGGAACATAACTCTGGACGATGGTTATATGTGTAGGCGAAAGCCAAATAAAATCTTTCTAAATCAGCACGTTGGGCAACTTCATCAAGGTCTAAACCAACCAGCTTCTCTGATTTTGTACGTTCCTCATTGTCACTGTCTTCTGTAGATGCTTCTTCTTCCTCGCGTTTATTTATTGACGATAATACATAATCCTCTTCTGAATCTCTCAACGATGTCAATACAAGGGCAGCATTAGTAATAAATATACTGAAAAAATTTTGAAACAAAGGTGAAATTAGCGACTCATTCAAATCTGGATTCAAAGACAAAAATGATATATCAACCAATTTTGGTATATTCTCAAATCCCGGTCTTACATGTGCTAATAATTCCTGAGTACCAGGATAATAGAACTTCGTTGGTGTGAGCTTGGGAAAATTTCTCTGTAGTAATGCTTTAAAGTCGTAAATATTTGACCACTCAAATAATTGCCTTGTTTTCAAATTACTTGTTTCAGCACAATAGCAAAGCAATCTTTCCATAACTCCATAACTTATTAAACATTCCATGTACTTTATAATTCCGTCTTGAAAGTCGTATTTTTCAATTCTAGTGCCCAGTTCTTTACACCAAGGAATAAATTCGGTTAAAAATATGAAATCAGTCACTAGTTCAAATCCATGTAGTTTGGATTTTGATAAATCAATGACATCAGGTTCTGTGGACATGGCTTTATAATCTTGAGAAATTGAGCTTGTGATGTGCTTGTATAATTGATCTATGGTATCATCTTTTCCTATCGAGTGCAAAAGTTTCTTAAAGAACTGCAATGCAAATGGTAGAAAATGAATAACTAGTATATCTTCATCACTGATATTCTTTTTAACTATTGCGATCATCTTTTTATTATTTTCAAAGGTCCCGAATCTGTCAAAATAATTGTCCATCAATCCAAATAGAATCAGTCCTAACAACTCATGATTTGTGAACAATTGCACTCTTGCAAAATTGATACAATTTATAAACGCTAAACTGTTTATATCACTGGTGATTTTCTGTTTATCGATCATATCATTTAGTATCCCAATTAATTTATATGTCTTTTCAAAACTTTTCAAAATGTTTTCAAATAAATTATCAAATTCACTTGGTCGGAGAATCTTATCTAACCGTTTCTGCGAGACGTAGAATCCCAAGATGTTTAAAATGTACTCCTGTCTCAAATAATACGACAACCTTGCACTATCGCCTAATGAGATACCTTTTTTGTAACTTACTTCTTTAGCATTATACAAGAGTTCAGCAGCATGCAATTCATCCAAGTCCAATTCATTAGCAAGAATCCCGCTTATTTCAATGAAAGCCTGATTTAGTTTCACCTCATCTCCATTTGAAAATATGACTGGTTTTGAATGATCTGATAGCCTGTTTCTAGATTGATCCAGTGGTGTGGGAGTAGTTAACACCTCCTTGAGATCGTTGGAAATATTGGTTAAATCTACAGTGTCTAAATCAATGTCATTTTGGAATTTTATAGTGTTGTATATATTTTCGAATGTTTCAGAAGACCAGTGTAACGTTTCTACCATGACTAAGGTCTCTGGTTAATTGACTGGTGGTGAATCGAAGGTTTGGCTAATATATTGATTGCTTAAAATTTTTGTAGAGAAAAAAAAATTTCGCCATGTTTACATTTTGTTGATGGACCACCAACAACTAAAACCACAAATTCAAGATATGTATAGTCGTAGGTTTGAACAATACAGATGTTTAGCTCCACTGTTTTGTAAGGATTGGAATAAGACGTAGAGATCAATATTTTGCAATGCAAATAGAAAATCTATCTAAGTTTGGCTGCTGGCAAGTCAGTGTGAATTGGCCGTGAAATATATGGAAGTTTTCACGAACAAGCCTAAACTACAATCAACAACTTAGTTCTTTTTTTGTCTTTTGCATTAAGTTGTTCAAATCAAACTATCGATAAATTAATTAACTATACTATAGAAGCATCTATCCTATTCAATACATTTCAATATTTGTACCAAAATAAAGAGACATAGTTAGATGTGACATTTTTCTTGGTGGATATTCAGTATTTGGATTCATTGTTAAATTAGGAAATTCTTGAATTAATCTAGTTGTGACGTATGATGCTTCAGTTAAAGCAAATTGCTGACCGAGGCAAATTCTTGGACCACCGTTGAAAGGAACAAAAGCCCAACCTAATTTTCTAGTTTCTGGTTCAAACCATCTTTCTGGCCTAAAGTCTTTGGCATCTTTACCATAATATTTTTCATCTCTATGTGTCGCAAAAACAGCATACATTACGGTTTGACCTTTTCTTACTAAAATTGGCGACATACCATCTGGACCACCACCACGAGGTAATGTAGTGTCCCTAGTGGCAACTCTGAAATTCTGGGGAACTGATGGGTACAACCTTAAGCATTCATTAAGAACGGCCTTTAAGTATTCACATTGCTTTAATGATTCAAAGGTGATTTCTTCAACACGGGCGTCTTTACCCGATCCAAACTTAGCATATATTTCTTCTTTTAGTTTTTGGAAAACATCTGGATTTCTAGCTAATTCAAAGAACACAAAAGATAATAAACCAGCAGTGGTATCTCTACCAGCAACCAAAATGTTCAATAATTGGTCTCTTAAAACATTTGGATCTCTAGTTTGTTTAACCAATTCATAAAGGAAGACATATCCATCCTGCTTTTCCAATTGCTCAGGTGCTAAACTTAAAACGCTTTTAACATAATGATTAGCAAATCTATGAACTTTGGCATTGGCGTCTCTAAATTTCTTCGAGTTCAAGATCCAATAGAAACCTTGCATTACAGCACGAGAAGCCAAATAATTTTGGGAAAAATTGAAGGCTTCAGCAAACTCAGCTTTACCATCGAAATTATTTGCATTAGAGTACATTCCAATACTTTCATCCCTCAAGCTTTCAACTGATTCGCCAAATAAAAATTCAGTAGCTGAATCAACAGTGAATCTAAAGAACAATTCTTGTATATCAAAAGTCTTACCTTGGTTTTTACGAACATGCTTGAAAAACACTTGCATGTGCGGCTCCAACAATTTGACATGGGCAACTTGTTCTCTAGCAAACTGTGGCCTTAACATCGCTCTGCTATGTTTCCAACCCTGCCCATCCAAGGTGAAAATGCCATCACCCAATAAAGGAGCCATAAACGCATGTCTTGTACCTAATGAGAAATCATTAAATTGAGTGGCTAATAAAGCCTTGATATTTTCTGGATCCTTAGTGTTAATAAGTGGGATGTTAAATATTTTGAAAGTAAAAGTTGGAACATCTCTATTGGTAATAAGATCATAACGTTCGGCAGCAAAATCAATTATAGTACCATTAGCTTTCCTTTCGAGCAACGTAAAGGGCAAACTGAAGCCAAAAAAACCATCTCCTTCGTCATTGGTTGCAGGCTTAGCCCCAAGTTTTTTCCGCAAATATCTTGTGTAAAAAAATTGCGTTATTTGATATACAACAAATGCTAATGAAGCTACTACATACCATTTGGTAATGTATTCTGTGAATAATGATTCGATAGATGACATAATGGGTGAATTGATAAATGCTAGAAAAGGGTGATGTGATATCGATAGAATGAAGGTGTCCTGAAAAAGCTCATAACATGTGGAGGTTATTCTTGTTAAATAGGAATCATGGTAAGGATTACCATGTGAAAGTATGTATGGAGGAACAAGGTTTTTTTTTTTTATCCGAACTTAGTTAATTGTTATTTTGTGTCATATCGGAGTCTGGTAAAAGACTGCTTTGTGTTCAACTTTTTTCGGTCTCACTTCTCCCCACATCCCCCACAACTACTAGCTGTTTGAATTTTGATTTATTTTTAATAACGGACTTATTTTCAGGTGGTTGTCATATTTATCCACATTCTATTGTTAGCACTCAACAAGATAAGTCAACAAGGTAAACTCTATGACTGATAAAAAGTACGGTAATATTTCACAGGCCCAGGGTGTTACAATTTCAATAAACCAACTTACTGAATTTTGCCCCTTAGAGAGTTATGAAGATCCGCTGATCAGCGAAGCGGAGTATATTGACTGGGAGTATTCCTATGTACAGCGGAATCTACACCACCTTAAGTGCCTATAAAAATTAGAGTAAATGATTCATACTTTGTTTCTGATTTGGAATACAAGATGATTCTAACATTCTGGAATGAAGATTACAAGAGTTATGTCAGGTGCTCGAGATTAATATGCAGAGTCTGATAAAACCCGTTTGAAACTCGGCAACAACAAGAGTTTGATTGTTATTGCTATTCGTTTTGTTTCCTTTTACAGGCCTTTGGAAATGGATAAAATGGATAAAAATGGATTATCTATTGTTGGACGAAGCAACAACGAATGCGTTTTGATGCTTGTGGAAAACAAAGAAGAATTTTTTGGCCTGTAGATAATAGACAAGGTAACGTCACTCTGAATCAATCTAAAGCAATGACTTATGGACCTTCTCAACATGAATCCTCCACTTTTGTGATATCATCAAGAACAAGTAGCATAAATACGGATAAGATTAGGTTTTAGATTTGTTATGATTGCATTAAGTCCGCTTTATGCGTGTAGTACCTATATGCAGCACTGCGTTCTTTTTTAAGTATGATGCAATAGTCTTGAAGCACCGCGTTTTTAAGTATGGGGTCGCTTATAGTCAGTCATCTCTGAAATTGTAGCTCAGATTGATAGCAAACCTCAAGAAGATTTTGACTATATTTTGACTATGTTTTGTGGTATTTCAATGCGGTTCGAAGATTTCGTGAAGCAAGCACACACGAAAAGGGAGAGCATTAGACCATAGATAACGAACCAAGAACAAATCGTGGTTCTTGGTTGTTGCATTGAAATGACATCTAGTAGCTATTTTTTGTTTTAACTTCTTTAATTTAATCTTAAATTATCCTAGTACTTCGAGGTCACCGCAGATTTGGGCTTTTGTTTGGACAAACGAGACGGTTTTATTACCAGGGAGATCACAAACGGGAAGATCCCACTTGCTAAAACCAAAAACACACTTCATAATGACATTCAAAATGCTATAGTATTCCGCTTATACTCTTCTTGATTATGAGACTCTAATTACGGTTTGCCCCTAGAGTTTATTGTGGGCTAAAAGATAAAAATGATTTCTCAGAAGTTGACGATAGCCCCTTTTTTTTGAGCATACAATCCCTTGGTGTGCGGAGTAGTTAATATAAGATCTATTAAAAAAAATAAAACTTGTCTTTTCGTTTTTCTCTTAGTTTATTGGAATGCTGTTCATTAATGGAGCTAATTAGTTACGTGATTTCGAAAGGATAATTCAATTTCATATTGTTGCAAAAAGTGGGAAGGGGGTTCAATTTTGTTGAAGTTTTGCTCAAAAAGAACCAAAAGTTTACAAACTAAATTCATTTCACCAATAAATAAGATATGTATTTTTCGTGAATAGATATATGGACACTAAAACCAAAAACTTATAGAATACTAAAAAAACCAAATGCAAAATAAAACTGATACACAAAAATCCCTAATTTAAACCCCAAATTTAAATGTCTGGACCAGCAGCTTTAACTTCTTCGGTAGCTTGATCAGCATATATCTTGAAGTTTTCAGCAAATTTACCACCAAGAGATTTAATTTCTTTTTCAAAAGCGGCAGTACCTTCGGTCCAAGCTTTAGTTGGGTTCAAGATTTCACTTGGAACACCAGGACAAGATTTAGGAACATTCAAGTTGAAAACTGGGAAGGATTCATATTCAACTTTAGCCAATTCACCCGAGTGAATGGCATCCAAGATGGCTCTGGTGTATTTCAAGGAACATCTCTTACCACCACTGGCGACAGAAGCACCAACCCAACCAGTGTTCAACAACCAGGCATTAGCATTGTGTTGAGAAATCTTATCAGATAATTGTTGAGCATACCTCATTGGATGTAAAACCAAGAATGGTTGACCGAAACAAGCAGAGAAAGTAGCTTCAGGCTCAGTGACACCTTCTTCAGTACCGGCCATCTTTGAAGTATAACCGGAAATGAAATGATACATGACTTGGGCATTAGTCAATTTAGAAACTGGTGGTAATACTCCAGAGGCATCACATGTCAATAAGACAATGTTAGTTGGATGGGTATCAGCCAAACATGGAATTTTAGCAGATGGAATGAAATCAATTGGGTAAGCACATCTAGTGTTTTCGGTAATAGTTGAATCGGTATAATCAACAACTTTAGTAACAGGGTCGTAAACAACATTTTCTAAAATTGAACCAAATTTAATTGAATTAAAAATCTCTGGTTCTTTTTCTGCTGATAAATCTAAGCATTTAGCGTAACAACCACCTTCAATGTTGAAAACACCATTGTCGGACCAACAGTGTTCATCGTCACCGATCAACTGTCTGTTTGGATCAGCAGATAATGTGGTTTTACCGGTACCAGATAAACCAAAAAATAATGTGACATCACCGGTCTGAACCCCTTGATTACAAGATGAGTGCAAGGTCAAAACCTTGTGTTTGATAGGCATCAAATAAAACATAACAGTGAAGATACCTTTCTTCATTTCACCAGCGTATTCAGTACCCAAGATGACCATTTCCATATCTTTAAAGTTGATTTCAACAGAGGTAGAAGAAGTCATACCTTTGGTGTGAACATTAGCAGGGAATTGACCAGCATTGTAGATGGTGAAATCTGGCTCTCCGAAGTTAGCCAATTCTTCTTCCGTTGGTCTGATCAACATATTGGTCATGAACAAGGCATGATAAGCTCTAGCACAGATAATTCTGACCTTGATTCTGTATCTTGGGTCCCAACCAGCAAAAGCATCAACAACAAACAATTTTTCTCTAGTTCTCAAGTAATCAAGAGCTCTTGATCTGGAGATTTTCCAGGTTAACTCATCAACTTGTTTATTCACAGGTCCCCACCAAATGTTGTGTGATGAAGTTACTTCATCAACAATTCTTTTATCTTTTGGTGATCTACCGGTTTTTTTACCAGAGTAAGCCATTAAAGCACCAGTTGATGAAATGGTGGTGCCTTTTTCCAATAAACCATCTTCGTATAAAGTTGGTGGTGGTGAATTGTGTCTAATCACGGTGTCTTCATTAAGGGACAACTTCTTAACCAATGGGTCTTGAGTAGATCTGATAGTTGGATGACCCTCAAAGTTAATTGAGGATTCGACAGCAGTTGGAGGAGCCATTATTATAGTATTAATTTAGTAGCAGCGGGAGCAGTCGCAGTAGTAGTAATATTAATAGAAATTAGAAAAGTCGAAAAGGGATGGTAAACGTTGAGATTGAGGTGAGAATTACAGACTTATTTATAAGATTCTCCAACCCTTCTTCAACTCCTGTTTGTTGAAAAATTTTCCTTTTCGTATGACCGGAGCACATGATATATGTAATTGTATGCGCTGTTGGGAGCATTACCCCATAGTTTTTGTTTTTGTGTCGCGAAACTGTGAAAACTTTTGATGTGGAAGAAAGAGGGAAGCTCTTGATTGCCTCCATTTATCCAGAGGTTTTTTTCCTTCCTTAAACAACCGTCGCCGGGGCCGGAAAATCTCGGGATTTTTTCGTTGCTTACGTAAGCGACAGTAAGGGAGTCCGTTTATAGAAATAGAATGATAAATACATTAGCGTATATGTATCTCAAGCCGTTTAGAAAGGAAAGGGAGATTCAAGGCAGTATCTGATAAAAAAACCCATGACCCGAGCCTTAAAGTTGCCAAGTAGGCGAGGCGAAGACTAGTGTTGTAATTTTTCTCTGATTTGTTCTACTGGCTACCCTGTTAGCAAGAGCACCGTTAGCTGTATCTGAACCTAAGGCTTGAAACTGAACTGAACTGAACTGAACTGAGCTGAACTGAACTGAACTGAAGTGAGCTGAACTCAGAACTGAACTGACTTGAACCGACCTGAAACGAACCGCACTGAACTGCACTGAACCTCACCAGGTATGAATGAGTTGCCAAAAACTAAGGATACTTTAAAACCAATGTGCAGGTTAGCGATAAAGAGAAAAAAGCAAGACTCTGCTTCTGGAACGCCTGATTTGTAGCTTATGGGATGACACAGTGAATACGGTTTAAGCTGTCATTGTGGTAGCTAGGCTATATATCGAAAAACCATTTTCAAGGCTCGTTTGCTCACAAGACCTTTAAACCGCAGTTGTTACGAAAATGAACTGGAATTAACCATTACTTTGATATAAACCTATGCGTTGAATGAAATAGAAACTGTAAATAATGGCCTTGCATTAAATTGCGCGTTAATTGAGAAAAAAGGTATACTGTACCTACACTGCACATACCTGTAAGAAAACAGTAGCAAGTAAGGATTGTCGCCTATAGAAAAGAGCCTATAATTAGTGGTAATAGTATCAAATAGAGTGTGCACTTGATGTGATTTGTGTCTCTCGATTGATGAAATTGACATTGACAATTGTACCAGTCGACTTTGTTCGTGTTTGATTTCTGAGTAGAAGAAAAAAAGGTGGGGAAGGGTTCTTCAGGAAAAGCAGGGTAAATGAATGAAAGTAACGCAACAACCAAACAAAAACAAACAGAACGCACGACAAACAAACAAAATATCATGATTATTATTACAATGTAAAAGGGCATTGAGAAAACCTAGACGGTATCAATATATCGTGGTCCACAAATTACCAATTAAGCTTTTTCATTCATTCATTCTTACTGTCATTCATTTCAATCGGAACTAATTTGCTTTTCTCTATTTCCGTGGATCGAGTAATTGAATTGCTAGGGGTAATAATTAGTAGACTGGAACTCCAATTCAATTTGTCCTGTAACAAAAATCTGTTTCTCCGAATACTTAGCTCAGTTGTAGTTTATTTATTAATAATAACATAGTCAGTTCCACCCATTGCACCTTTGTTCCCCAACCACTGTTCTTAGGTTCAGTATCCTACTTTCGATAAAAATGAGGGGAAAGAAAGTGCAATTAATCCGTCAACTGATTAAACATAAAGTACCCCTATCGTAGAACACAACAGTGAAATGGAATCATATCCGATGAAATCCGGTGCATCTCTCAGCTTTGTAACTCTACACAAGGCCTCCCTGTTTTGCTAATGGCAATAAAACTCTGCCTTCTCATTTCATAAGCCAAATGTAAAGCCCGTGGATATTAAAAACAAAAAAAGCCAAGATAACCTGCGCCATTTCCTTCATTGCTATTGCTTCTACGTTTAACCAGTCGTTTTTAAAGTAAATCAAAGAAAGAAATGAAGTGATAAAAGAAAGCAGCTTAACCAAGCTTTCTCTTTGTCAGCTGGTAACACCATGCAAGTATTTCGGCTAAGTTGGCAATTCAATTACATTGAATCTCATCTCATAATAAAACTTACTCGCACCTTAATGTTACATGGCGCGTATACAAGATTCTTTGTGATATAGAGTTTTATAACGATCTCTCACGTGAATTGCCTCGCTTTCAATTTGCTGAATAATAAAAATGTCTAAAATACACCACCACAGTTGGTATTCTGGTTCTCTGCGAGACGTTCCGACTAATTCTCGTTACTCTTTCATTTCATTGATCTATACTTTACATAATGCTACAAATTAAACGTTTTTTCGGAGTTTGTCTTTCTATCGTAATAATCGTAATAGTTTTTCCATTTATCAAATCCAATTTCTTTAAACCCATCGGCAGATTTATCATCAACAACATTCAACATAAGACACTGATTCATCTCTCCTTCATTCATCGAGGGCTTTAAAAACGTAATACCACTACAGATCAAACCATACTTGAATATCTCAGTTAAATTGGAATACAGCGAATCTATGATAGGCCCCATTATGCCTCCAACCAACGGCACATCGTCTTGGTCGTTAATCGATTTGTCAATGCATTCATCAATAAACGGATAATACTTTGAGAGCTTCGATTTGTTCGTAAATATAATTATGCTTCCAATGACATTTTGTGTGGTTGGTTCAAGGGCGATAATAATTTTGACCTCGTATGGTGAATTGATTTTAAAGTACTTCATGGCTTCGAAATATAGTTGCTTCAAGTTGACGCATGCTTCATCATTATTTGTTAATGAATTATTAATCAACTTTTTCAATTCTGCAGCATCATTACATATATCAAATCTGACACCAACAATCATTAATTCTCGCAAAATCTTTTGTGGAACCAGCCAATTGGTCAAATTGTTTAATATCATAACTGATTTCTTAACTGATTTGTTGATTTGCCATCCAACGCTATTCATAAATGATGCAATTTTAGGACTCATATTATCCAGAAGCATTATCAATGGAATAGAACTGCCTAGTAACAATTCAGTACATTTTTGTTCCTTAATCAAGTACCTAATTGCTCTGGCATGTAAGTTTTTACCAATGCTTTGTGACCTTTTTGATTGTTCCACCAAAATGTAAACTATATGCCCTCGTTTATTAATATCAACCCAGGTTAATACAAACCCATATAGAATATTCAAGGATGAATTTCGAACCACAAAATGTGTCTGTTTAGAAGAGCTTAACAATCCATATAATCGCTTGAAGAAACGCTCATTTTGATAGCTAACTTTATTGCTTCCACCCTCAAAATTATCGCCATGGCTTTTCCATAATTTTACTAAACCAGTCCAATCTCTTTCCATGTCAAATTCATCAACTAGCCATCTTCTTTTCGGAATTGATGGCCTCGCCGCAGCTTTTTCCTTGCCATCACTCAGTTTTCTCTTTTTCAATGGAAACCTCTTTTCGCCTGGGATACAACCTTGCGGTTCAAAATCTCCCATCAATACACCCACCAACTTTTCTAACGCATTATTGGTATAGTCATAACAACACAAGTATGTACTTCCAATACTTCTATTATAAAAAAAATCATATGGTGACAGCGTTGCTACTATAATTAATGGTTTCCTCAATTGAGAATAACTAACTTGACCAGCTTTGCCCTTAGTAAATGATGAAGGATTGGTACCACAAAGTATAGAAACGTACTTTACAATACCAATTTGATACATATTTCTTGATGCTTCGCTAGTGAGAATAATTACAATCTTAGAACTTTCAATTAAAGATTCGTGTAATGGAGTTAACCCATTAGCTGTATAAGTTGTGTGAAGGACGTTATACGATTTGCTTTCATTAATGGGGTGATCCGATAGGCACTCACCAAACTTTTGAAATACTTCCTCCCCTGTGTATAATCGACTTTTATCGTCAACTTTTTCATAGTTATATATCGGATTCAATAATGGGGTCAATAATAAGATTGAATCAACTTCACCACTATCATTTTTTGGGGTGAGATGTTTCGATATAGGTAGCGTACCATTATAATCACGTACTAATGTAATCGATTTCTGATAAGCTAATGACGACAATTGTTGATGCTGATACCAAAGATCCGGATGTTCTTTTTTGAATAAAGTCGGTGGCTCTTTGGCAGATTTTTCACCTTGAGGAAGCAATTCGGTCCATTTAGGCAACTTTGATTGTAACCTCCGTATACGGTTTAGACTAGCCATCACAGTTTCTTCATCCAAGTTTCCATTCGCCATACCTTTTTTAATCGACTCTATTGCTTCATTCTGAAGTCTCGAATCATGGCAAACCATGACCAAATCACATCCCGCTGTTATTGCCAATATTACCCCTTGTCCTAATCCTATTGAATGATATAATGCCTCCATTTCTAAACATTCACTAATCACAAACCCTTGAAAATTTAGTTGTTCTCTGAGTAATTGAGTAAGCACTACAGGTGACAAACATGCATGTGTCTCATCAGGACTAATATTAGGAACACCGCATCCGGCAGCACTTATTCCATCAAGCACTCCTTCTTGTATCAACTTCGCAAATGGTACGCTATTGAAATGTTTGATTTGATCTAAAGAATCACCAATCATCGGTAATTCCAACATCGAGTCCACCGTAGCATTGCCAATCCCGGGAAAATGTTTGCCCACAGTGAATAATCCACCATCTTGTAAACCTTTAGCGCACATTAACCCATATGTAGTAACATCTTCGATGGTGGTTCCAAAACTCCTTACTCCAACTAATTGGTGCGAGAGTTTGGTGACCACATCTAAAACCGGACCCAATATTATTGAAAATCCAATCTTTTTAATTTCGATAGCTATAGCTTTCAGAATTTCATAGACTAACAGTGGGTCACCAGTTGCAGCCAATGCCATAGCTCCGGGATATTGAGTTAAGAAGTCAGGATCAAACAATGCGTTCATCATTCCTCCTTCTTCATCTATTGCAAACATTATAGGATATTTGTAGTTACCTTGTGTAAATGCAATATATTGTAGATCTTTGATTAATTTAGACATCTGTTCCACATCAACCGCATTTTTCCTCGATAGAATCATCGATGATACATGATGCTCAACAATCAAGTGATACGCCTGAGGTGTAACCGTAGTACCTTGAAACCCACCGCATAATAGTTGACCTGCTTGGAAGTTACTACTCATCACTTTCAAAATGGGTTAGAATCTGATCAGGTACTGAATGCAAGTAATCTATGGTGAATAAAGAAACCTTTTTTTTGTTTTGCTTTGTTTGATACTACCTGGTCTGTTAAAAACTGGAGATAGTTTTCTTGGTTTCTGTTTTTGTCAAATTTAACACAAACATCAAATAATAACACCATTACATGGGAATCCCAGAGTTATGGGACTTGCTAAAACCAGCATTTGGGAAACGAATTTCAATAGATGTGCTAGTGGATGAGTATATTCAACAATACGGGAGGCCGCCCAGAATTGCCATAGATGCCTATATGTTCATATTCCAATCAGATCACAGTAATATATTATTAGAGGACAAGGAGGAAATATTAATTCAGAATTTCATGTCCAAAGTTCTTGCGTTAATTAGCTTGAATGTGTCTGTTTTTATTGTATTTGATGGGATATTGAAACCGGATAAATCGAGAAATGGAAGAGCCTTGAATTATGAAGATGAAATAAAAAGACTTGAATCAACCACAAACTATTCGGAGAATAACCCATTTGTTGAACGATTAAAGAGTATACTTCGAAACAACAAAATTGAATACGTTCAAGCTGCAGGTGAAGGAGAAGCTCAATGTGCTTTTATACAGAAACTTGGTATTGTAGATTACGTTATATCCAATGATGTTGATGCAATCGTATTTGGTGCTCCAAGAATTTTGCGTAATTATAGTAGATTTATCGAGGATATAGGTCAGTCGCCAGTTAAGAAATCTGGAGAAATAACCATGAAACCAACATATTATGTTACTCCAATTGAGATGACGAGAATCGAGAAAATTACCAGTTTATCATTACCAAGAATAATATTTTTGGCATCATTGAGAGGAGGCGATTATTCGGCAGGAGTGAAAAAAATGGGCATAGTGAATGCTAAAAACTTGGCTTTGTGTGGAACTCCTTCATCTATGTATTATACCAGAACAAAGACCAAGCAAGAACTCAAAGAAGCGAAAAAGTTAGAATGCAAAGTAAAAGAGTCAGTACCACCCGATTTTGCCATGCAACTAATGGACTGTTTTGTTTCCAATACGAAATCAAGTTTAATCCATCCCTGGAAACTGAGATCGGATCCTGAAATACGTAAGCAGAAATTTGCTAGATTATTACAGCTAATGAATGAATCACTAAGGTCTCAAAACCGTGATATATTTGGTCGTAAAGTCACAATCAACGAGTATTTCATATTTGATGAGTATTATACATTGTTATACCTATTTCCATTGATCAATGACCAATTGCCCATTTTTCTTCCTACAACCCTAAGTTTTGGTGAATATGAAATAGACACAAAAATTGAAGGTCCAGCAACAACTATGGTAGACGAATTGATAATTAGAAAAAGCGAAGTCAACAATGAAGCATATATTCAACAATATAATGCGCAGGCTAGTACGTTAGAAGGACTTCCTGAGTATACTCTGTCATTATTCATTCCGAAAGCATATAGCTGGGGAATTAAACATATAATTTGCAGGTTGATAACCCATAATTCTACATTGATTAAGGTTACAAATGCGAAAGAAGATAATGGTATTGAAAAGGTGATGCTAAAATATAACATTAGCGGCATATGCAAAGACTTTCCACACTCAAAAGAAGCAAGGAAAGGAATAGTATCACCGGAAAAGGATTCAAGTTATATTTGGGTTCCTGCGTCATTAGTTAGACAATACTGCGCCAAATTGATTGATGCTTATATCGAGTCTAAAAAAGAACAAGAGTATATTCAAAAGTACAAATGTTCTCCCCAAAAGACAACGTTGGATTCATTGGGAATATCACCAACGAAAAAACCCTCTCGCAAGTATGATCTTACAAAGGGACCAATACCTTTTGACATGAAGAAAGTTTCCCCGAAGAAATCATCACCAAAGAAACCGCCCTCTAAGAAGCGTAAAGTGTCTACACCAGCAGTGGGTCAAAAACAACTTGATTTCTTCACAAGATCAAAGGATATTGGACAAAAGGATAACAATTTAGAAAACCCTTTTATGGAAAACAAATTGGAGAATATTCCAGATCTAAGAAAACAGGCATCACAAGCTAGCAAAAGCACAACGCAGAATTCTAAAGATGTTATAGATATAGATAGCGATCGTGATACTTTTGATAGTTCCCTAATTGAAATATCACAGAAGGAATTTAACGAGCAGAATCACACAGCCAAAAAAACAAAAACAAATGTGTAATGTATAGCAAACTCTCTTTTTCATATAGACAATGAATAATGAATGGACAACTCCAACCAAAAAGATATATGATACCACTGATTTGAAGAATTTTGAAAAGTCTGTTGCATTTCACAAACTACAGAAAGTCTTGAGACATGTGGTGCAACTCGTACAAGGTCATAAAGTACCTCCCGGAATACTAGATATGGAGATTGTTGCTAGGCCAGGAAAGCAAACGACATCGCTAATGCCACCATTGATAGAAACGAATCAGGAGAAGGTTGAATTCCGTCATAATATCAGCTCCCTAGTTGAATGTTTTGATGAGTTGAATAAGTGCATTGATGAAACTCCGCCGTTGAACGAACCAACCAGGTTTGGAAATCTTGCTTGTCGCACCTGGCATGACAAGGTAGATCAAACCTTGCTGAACCTACTCAAGGACAAGCTACAGTTTCGTGACAGCTTGGATGTCGATGGGTTTTTAAAGGAGGCGGTGTGCTATTTACAAAACTCATTCGGATCAAAAACTAGACTAGATTATGGAACTGGTCATGAGCTAGCGTTTCTTGCATTTTTAGGTGCCTTAATGGAGTGCAAAGTACTTGAAAATCCAACTGGAGTGGAATTGCTAGTTATTATTTCGAAATATTATGATCTAGTACGTAGATTGATTTTGATTTACAATTTAGAGCCAGCTGGATCCCACGGTGTTTGGGGCTTAGATGATCATTTTCATTTAATTTATATTTTAGGAGCTTCGCAATTTTGCGAGGACAAATTAGCCCCTGTGGTGCAAAGAGCATTGTCCAGCCAGGTTATTAATTCTTACAAGGCAAATAATTTATACGTTAATGCCGTTGCATTTATATTCAAACTCAAAAATGGACCTTTCAATGAACATTCGCCTATTATTTATGATATCCATACAACGGTGTACCTGTGGACAAAAGTGAGACAGGGCTTGTTGAAAATGTATATGGTCGAAGTGTTGGGTAAATTTCCCGTTGTACAACACTTCTGGTTTGGTGAAGTTTTATACCCTTGGAAAGATATATACACCAGAGAGAATTTACCAGTAGTCCAAAAAAAAGAGCTAGAGAATAGCGATGATGTCGTTGGATTAAACAAGTCCACAAAAAGTAAAATACCAATGACAGCAGCACCATGGGCAAATACTAGTAGATTTCTTAATACACCAAATTCTATACATCGTAAATAGTTCTAATTTCTAATTCTAAAATTGAATGCAGAACGACAAAGTGGACAAGTACTAGAGCCAGAACTCTTGAACCATTTATAAAGACAGGCAGCATGGAACCTGTTATTACATGTCGAGCATGTCTTGGAAGGTAATGATAAATCTTGGTGAAGAATTGAATAGCAAATTGCACAGTCTTCGAAACCCGAAAAATGCAAATTGACATTTTTACAAAATAACTCAATTGATTCCACCACAGAGCCATTGGTCATCGAAATGATTCTTTGTGAGGCTAATAGCCAAGCTTTCCATTGATTCTCCTTCACACCAAGACGAAGAGGACCTTCTACTGAAACATTCTCTAACGGATAATTGTATGGGATCCTAATGACCATTTCCATTTTCTGCTCATCTATAATGTATGAAGTTTTAATTTCATTAGTTATTGAATTAACTCTGATATTCATATTTTCTTCCTTTCCTTGTATTCTTTCTTTTTCCTTAGAAACTTGATTTAAAATTTCGGTGACTAAAATAGGAGAAACGAATTTTGTGGTAAATTTTTCAATTTTATTCTTAAGCTGCTTATCTCTAACTTCTTTAAACCAATATTGGAGTTGTGATCCACAATACTTCGCACATTTATAATACATGTAAACAGCCAAGTACTTAATTTCATAATCTAATTCTTCCGTTTGCGACATTTCAATTAAATCATAAAATGAAACGGCATTTTCCTTGTCTATCAAACTGTTCATAAATTTGTCATCTAAATCACTGTATTCAAAAATAAAATCAAATAATACTTGAAGTTCTTTATGTTTAGTAAGCTGGTTTATATATTCAGCTCGAATTTTTAAAGTGATATCCTCAAAGTGTGTAAAAATCAATAGCCAAGTCCAAAAGTATCTTGTAATCTCATATTCTTGATTAGTTTCAAGGTGATTGACAATTTTTATAAGTTCATTTATTGATTTTGCTTCCAATTCCTCACTTTTACTCAATTGATATTCCACCACGAAATCTTGCTGTTCCTTTAGCATCACTTTTGCCAAGTACCAAGTACATACTCTTTGACAAGAAATTGATTTGGAAATACTGAACAATTGTAGCAATTTATCCTTTTCTGGGCCTAGGACCTTAATTCCAATGGATGTCTGTAGAAGGGCTCTTTCCAATCTTTGTTCCACCAACAAACCCGCTTGATTATTCGATGCTTTGCTGTTTGCAAAGACATCGAGAAGAACTTCATCATATTTATCTAACGCGCCTGGATTAATTTTTAAAAGTATGGTGTATAATTTCAATGTGTAGTATTCCAAGTCTATTCTTTCAGGTTCAGTTAAAACTAAATCAAAATTATCATTCAAAAGCCTGTTTGCTAGTTCATATAAGTCATAAGGTAAGTTCTTTTGCTTTTGAATAATAAATCCTAAGAATCTTGAGAGTTGCACCCTCATATCAATAAATTCTTGATCGAATGCAATCGTTGAGTCCAACCACTTACTAAATTGATTCAACACCATGGAGAGCTTATGAACCTGGATTGCCTCGTAGTCGACCTCAGTATTGAGAAAAGGAATGCTCAATGTAACCCATTTCAATCCCTTGCTTAATATTTCAGTCTCCGAAATAACTCCTAGTATTTCTGAAAATACATAATTTCTCACACGATCGAGCTTCTTAGAATTTATAAATGTAGAAAATCCACTGATAAGAGCAATGAACTTTAACGGTGATTTTATTAATTGGGTATAATTGATATTCTGTGATTCAAAATTAGCCAAACTTTCAGATTCTAATGCATTTTCAGCAATTCTTTTAATTGCTCTAGCCGCAAAGTAGGAGCGCATATCATTTCCTTCTGCAAGTGCAAAAAGTGAGCCTAAAGTGCCACTTTCATCCAAACCTTCCACGACTTCAGTAAAGGTGAAACTGTTCATTTCCAATTGTTTCAAAACATTTGATACTTCATCAAAATCAAATTTATCATTATCTTGAATAAATACGTAATCGGATAGATACTCTCGCACAAGAAAAACTACACTTCCCCATTCTTGAAGTTTTTGATCGGAAAGTGAAATAAGAAATTTACCTATTACGGGAATAAAGTCATCAAGTTCAGCCAGTTCGTGGGTACATAAATAGTTAGCCAGTTCCAATGGGTTGGATATAGCAATGATATAAGGATTTATTTTGTTCACACTAATTCTGACTATTTCATTTATTTCAGTAAAGGGTAATGGTCCATTTTCAACAAATCTTGCAAAGTCTGTAAAATCTGTGTGGATAGATGAAGTTCTTAAGCATTTGATTATAGAATCAAGATAAATATGTTCATAATTCTTTAAAGTCACTAAAAAGTCTCTAGTAGTAGTCAAGTTCCTCCAAGCCACTTGTATAATATCATCAATCCTTTGATCTGCGATAATTGACAAGAGATTGTCTTTACTCACAAATTTGATGAAATATAAAGCTGAATCATCTTTTATGTTGTTGGATAGGTTTTGTAAGATCGTTTTATCTTTAGTTGCACATAGCATTTCCATTTGTGAATCATTGACTGCTCTATTAGACATTTCCAACAAGTATGAATAAATTTCGGGGAATCTTATGCTATTAATGTTGATATTCATACTCTTTATGAAGAAGTCAATTTTCTTTGGATTGACTAGACTGATCTTCAAATAGAAGTCATTAATTGTTTTGTCCAACATATCATCCGACAAAAAACTCTGTTTTATTGCTTTCAGCAATAACTTTATAGGTACATCAACAAAGTGCTCCTCAACAAATGAAGGAAGCTCATTCAAAAAATCGATAACTTCTTCAACTGGTTTGAAAGTATGCTCTAAATATAAATGAACAACATAGAATGATGTATTGAGATCAGCATCTTGATTTTCAAGTTGCAATATCACTTTTTTCACGAGGTCATCCATGAGCTTAGAAAACCCAACTTTGGACAACACATCAAAATATATCTTTAAAAACTCTTCTCTTGATACGTCTATGATAGTAGGGTCACCTATTAACTTTTCCACTTTTAAATTCAATTTGCCAAAGACTTCACTCACTCCCTCCACTGTACCGCTTCTTGAAATGCAATCTATGATATCATCTTTGACGCTTTCAATCCTTATATCAACCAAGGTTTTGAGCACTTCTAATATGATATCATTCAATAAGGACACTTTATCAACTTCAAAATGATTTATAACTTTAAAGATACAGTTCAATGCAGCTGCTTTAAATCTTCCTTGATCAGTTGAAAATCTTTTCAATAATGTATCAACTACAAATTTACATTCAACTGCATTTTTGAAGTCAACAACTGCAATTTCTTTTCTCTTCAAAAGATCGAAAAGTATACTAATTAATTCATAATAACTTGGATCCAGATTACATGGTCCAGCTTTGAAGTATTCATAAAACCTAGTGGCACTTTTACTACCACCTAGGTCCCAAAAGTTCTTCTTCAATTCTTTATCATAGGAAAACTCAGTCAAAATCAAGATTGTCTTCCAAAACTGTAGTATAACGTTTGAAAAAACTATATTCAGTTTACTTGTTTTCAATTTTATTTTCATGAACTTTTTCGAAACTAGCTTGTATAGTAACTTCGTATTTAAATCATCAAGTAAATTATTATGTTCTGAAAAAATGCACGATATTAACTCCAAAAGTGGTTTAAACAATGCTAAATCCATCGAGTCTTCTTTCACGCTAGAACTTAAAGAGCCCCATAATGATTCCAGTTCCAATATTGTTTCAATTTTTTCTTTTTGTCCGTCACCTTGTTTCAATAGTCTGATCAACATATTCACGGCACCGATTAGAGCTCTATCATATTTCATAATCATTTCAGATTGATTCGTGTATCTTTTATCTGACATTGTTTCAGGACTTTCGATAGTCGTGATTGTACCTATTAGATTTATAATCTGTTCGTTGAAAATTGACCAAGTTTTGTCAATTTTTGTTACGTCACCGTCAAGCGACTCGAGCAAGACTTTGTATGCTATGCTCGAAACAGATTTGTCTGAATCATTAACACCCATTAGCCAAATAGGCATTGAGCTTTTGAGATACTTACTATAGTTCTTGCCTCCAACCACTTTGAGAAAGATACTTTGTACCCGGTGGGCTAAAATACGTGCGTTTCTGGAATTATCAATAGCAAGTTTCGGGTACATTTTGATCCATGTAATAATCGTATATTCGTCGATGGGATTCTTGATATTTTCGAGATACGAGCATAGATCATTCAACGCTTTTTCTTTCGTCTTAGAGTCTTTTTTCAATAATAATTTGAATATTACAACAAAATCTCCATTCAGTATCATTGACACATCAGGTATTGAGGTGAAATAATTAAGAGATACAGAAAATCCATTATACCCCAAGTCACCTGTGAATTTGCTATTGTTGTCATACTCTGACATATTTATGTTTAAAAGATGGTTGAAGTTAGTTGAATTCTTTTTAAGTTTTTTTTTTTTCGAGTTTCTATATGTTGCTCTATTTACTCACAATACATCATAATTCAGAATAGATATATTGATTAGTACATGGTTTCCATACTTTCATAAAATTTCCTTACTACGGCCGAAGTCATGACTTTGTTAGGGCTAAAATTTCTTATTTCTAAGCAATTTTTTGAAGTAGCCCTGGATAATGCCACATAAGCTTGACCGTTTTCAAAGCTTCGACCCAAATCGATTCTCACCCTTTCTAGTGTTTGACCTTGGGATTTATGAATAGACATTGCCCACGCCAATATAAGAGGTAATTGCGATCTAGTTATTTCACTGCTTGAGTCTGACATGGGCAGAATAGATTTAGCTCTGCCAGTTTCTATTTTAAAATCGTGTCTTTCAACAAGGGTAACGAAATCATCGCCGTTAATTTTAAAATTGATAACCGGCAATTTTTCAGACAGCGCCTCTTGAGCAGCAATATTACAAATCAGTTGAACGATGGATTTTCTTTCTTCTGGAACTTGTGCAAATATTTTGGCTTCGTCATTGGTCCATTCATCAGCATTACCGATTCTTGAACAAAACAATCTCATTTCACTGAGCACTTGAGAATCATATGGATCAACGAATTTGTATTTCTCAATAATTTTGAACCACACTCTTTGTGTGGTAAAAAACAAAACAGTGCCAAGTGAGCCATTAATCAAATGATCGCTAGTGTTTCTGATATTCATAACCTGTGCACCTTCTTTCAAAAGTAAAACTTCTTCGCACATGAGGGCATCAAATTGCTTTCTGAACTGTTCTCCTGAATGACTATCTTGTGCTTTAAAAGTCACTATTGGAGAATCTATCTGATCCAAACGTTTTCGGTTAGCACGATTCACTTCATTTCTTGTAGGAAATAACTCAGTGGGTTCAATACCATCTGAATAGTGTATATTCCTAGATAGAAGTGTAAATTTCACTATTATCTCGTTAGTTAGTTGACCACATCTTAATGCATTGAGCATATCGATAAGTTCAGTATCACCTTTTTGTCTGAAGACTTGTTGAAGCAAAATATTTCTCTTTATTACTTTATTCCAAGATTTAGATTGAAAGCAAAATGAGGATCTTCTCTCTTTATCAGGAACAGGAGGTAATTGATAAAAATCACCGGTACAAATTATTTGGATTCCGCCAAAGGGTTTGGTGTTTCCTCTCACAATTCGAGCAACTTCCTCTAGTTTATCAAACAAAACACCATCGATCATAGAAACTTCATCAATGATCAATACTTTTAGCAGTGTCCACTTTCTTTGAGTTGCCTGATGATTATTGACCTTTTTAGCAATCTTCAAGGGAGGCTCTTTAGCAAGGCCAATATTCAAAAATCTGAAAATAGTTTGACCATCTATATTACAAGCAGCCATACCAGTTGGAGCAGTAACGCCTACATTTTCTCTATAAAGAGCCTTCAATTTTTTCACAAGTTCACGAAGAACAACAGATTTACCAGTACCAGCACTACCTGTATAAAAGACATTGAGCTTTTGATTGACTACTGCATCAATCACTTGCAACTGTTCGGAACTCAATTCGATTTCTTTTTTCCTCGCTGCTTTGGCTGCAATTGGAGGTGATGGTAACTTCATTACTTTCTTGGCCTGACCATTTAGATTGTCCAAAAAGTCAGTGTTAGATCTTTTCAATGAAGCAGGGAGTCTTTTATCAACATTGGTATCCTTAGAGCCAAGTATTTGTGTATTATCAGCGTCTTTATTCTGGGATGATATTGATAATTTTTTCTTCAGAAAAGACTCTGAAAGCTTTGGATCTCTGAAGTTCACGACTTCGACGCTAGTATCAAACGAAGTATCATCACTACGAGGTTCATCAAATCCCGAGTTTGTACTTATTGCTTTCGATAGAAAAGAACTTTGTCTGCTTAATGCAGTTTTTTCAACTGTTGTAGATATGCTACTTCTTCTTTTTAAAGCTTTGGAATTGGCAAAAAAACCTTCTAAAGTTTGCTGGCCCTTCGGTACATTCTTTCTATTCTTCACAGTCATTGTTGCATGAGGGTGAAGTTATGTCGTGCAGTAGAAGATCCATCAATTGATGGTTGTATAAAACTCGTTGTAAAAAAATGCTGAAATCATAGGGAAAAATAAACAATACGCGTTTTCAAGATCTATCTACAAAAGAGGATAAATTGATAATCAAACTATTTACCTCTCCGTTGTATGTCTCTTTAGCTATTACTATTGCAGGCTTTACCATCTACCAGGTGAGCTGCTGAAGAGTCACCCGTGTTTCTTTATAATTAATAGTGCTGTATCTCTCCTGCCTGCCTGATTTTATATGGCTTACAAGGTATTCCCACTGTATTGGTGACAATGCTGCAAAGCCGTCACCCAATTCAGCGGCACGTATAAGCTCGCTAGCACTGTGATCACACTGTCATTTACGAGTTTCACGCTTGCTCGATAAGCATTAACCTAATGCTCTGGCTGCATTGCCTAAGCACTTTGTGAAGGTCGCCACTCTGCCCAATACAACTTATTCGTCGTACCTTCTGGTATTACTTTTTACATCCTCTATGAAACTATCTCTCAATTCATCAGCATTCTCTACTACTAGCGACAACGATCCTCGTCCATTAGTGTACTGGTTACTGTCATCTGGCCTAAAATCATTAACATGGATTTCAAGATTTTCGTATAAACTTCTGTTTGTACAGTTCAGTTCAGTGCAGCACAGTACATACACATTCACGATCTATTCGCTTGGAGTATTTTAATTGTTAAATACGGAAAAAAGTATTTACCATCCAGATCAAATCAAATCAATCAATCCACATAATTTTAATCACAAATACACACACAATTACTTATATGGCTGAAACTTAAGTGGATATACTATTGTTATCACATCCACTCAACACGTCTTAAACTCGATTTTAATTCAGTTGTAGATTATCACAACCCATCTTATCCATCTTATTCAATTCCATCATATTCTTGTGTTACTATTATATTTTTACCACCGGAATAGTAGATGAATGGTTCACATTCACAAAATGACCATGAAGGTCAACAGCAAGGTCTAAAGCCTAAAAGGCCGAGTGTGTTCTCAAAAGGGATGAAACGATTACAGAAATCAAGATCGCTACTCAACTTTAATCAACTAATGGATTATAAATCACAAGACCAACAGTCACAACGACTGCCAGAATTAATTAGTTCACCAGTGCTATCTTCACAGCAATACCCAGAACACTCATTGGCAAGAACAAACAAGATTTATTCAGAAAATACAGGAAGTACAGAAAGTTTCTCATCACTAGATCCGAAATCCAGAAATGACCTGAGTTCTGTTGCTTTAAATTTGTCTGGGTATGGTTTGTCTAATGATGATTTGATTCCACCACGACGGTTTGGGCGAAGAGTTAATTCTGACTCTTCCATAAGCGATAGCGAGTCCACATCATCAAGATATTTAACAAATAGAAAAAACTCCCCAACATTGCATGTAACTCCCAAGTTCAGTTCAAATCAGGTAGTTGAATCGTTCAACACTGCGTCAAATTTCAAAAATCAGATACCAAGAGAAGAGATTGTAGACAAATTATTTGAGAAACTATTATCAATCAGAGTATTCCCCGATGAAGCCATAGCGACATTGAAACAACAGCCAATTGAAAGAAAATGGGAATTATTATTGAGTGAACATGAAACCAATAATCAGTTCGATTTATCAAAATTATCTCTTCAAGCAGACAGCTATTTTGCCAGTAGAGACAAAAACAGAGAAAGAGAGATTTACACGCTACCCAACTCAGAAACAATAGACCCTAAAATGGGATTGAGACTGGCGCGGCTGACGTTTGATCATGAGTACGTATCAGATGAACGAGAATCGCAGAATTCGCAAGATACGTTCAATACAGAAGTGCTACCGCACACCAAGAAAAATGATCGCAGAACTGTTATTGTAACCAAAATATTTGCCGATGATCCTGATGTTAGCAAATTGTCGCTAGAGTCTTTGGGATCAGGCAATTCTGAAAATGATAGTTTCTTGGGTGTGATGAATAAGAAGCTCAAATTTAAAGATGGCTCTCCTGAATGGTTTGTCTCTAGGATTATGGCTAATAAATTGAGCATAAGGGATATCAAGAAACTTGAAAAGAAATTGGCTGAGAATTCATTTATCTCTAAACAAGGTACAAAGTGGATTCGAGGTTTTGTGCTTGCACAAGGAGAGACAGCCCTTGCAGTAGTTTTATCACGAATAAACAAAAAGAGCATCAAATCGAATGAAGAATTTGATAAAGAATATTTGATTGTAAAGTGTTTGAAACATGTCAACTCAGAGAAAACGGAGGAATTAGATGGCCAGGAATCGTCTGTAACTAAAAATAAAGTTCACGTAATCAAAGCATTAGTTTTTTCGCTAATTTCTCCTAGGATGACCACAAGAATCTTGGTAACAGAAGTTATGGTGATGTTGATGTTGTATCGAGGCAAAATCCTATTGAAAAGTGCTCTTGAAAGTCTAACTAATCTACAGGATCTGACTGGTGATTATCTGATTTTTCAACCTTGGTTGAATGCATTCGAAGAAATCATTATCAAGAATTCATGGGGTAATAAAGCGACTGAGTCCAATTTGAGAAATTATGCAACAATTACTTTAATCTTGATCAATTCTATGGTAGAATTATCAGGTTCTTTAAGAAGACGCATTTCTATTAGAAGAGATTTTGGAAATGCTCGAATATTGAATATATTTGAAAAGCTAAGAAACTTTGAAGATCAAAGAATTGAAAATGAAATAGAAAAATATGAGGCATATGCAGAAGAAGACTATAATGAGTATATGGAAGAAAAGAGGAAAAGAAGCAGCAAGCAACTACCGAGTTTACCTGCTAGAAGACTAAGAATATCAGACTTTATTGATGGAGCAGTTGATCTGGCGTCTGATACTTTATTGGTTGAGAGTGAGAATAAGAGAGAGCTGTATGGTAGTAGTGATATTGTATCAACTAATATGGAGGGAAATGGAAAGAGTCTTCAGATCGTGAAAGATTATGGACATGAAAAGAATTTGCTGACTGAATTGAGGGAGGCACAAATAGCAGAACTGGATCAGAGCATAAAGAACGTATTACTGAAGTTAGTGAATTTGAAGCAGAGCAATAGACCCAAAGATCAAGTTCAAAAAATGTTGGTCTTAGTAGATTCAATATTGGAGCACGTCACGAACGAATCACGAGTGGTTGGTACAGATGCCGAATCTGTGTTGAATATTACCATTCAAAAATTGATGGATCGAATGTCTTCTGATTACATAGCGCGTAGAGCTATAGCAGAATCTAAACAATTGGAAAAAGAATTGAGTATTGTGAAACAGGAAAAGAAATTACTTGAAGAAGAATTGGGTATTGATCAAATCAGAACCATTCAAGGGTTAAGAACTGATAACATTAATCAAAATGAGAAGCTACAAGTACAAGAGAAGCAGATTTCTTTATTACAACGCCAAATTAAACAACTAGAAGATGAAAAAAAAAGGGCAGCGAAAAATCAATCACCAAATCACTCATTTGGCGATATTACGGAAGTTGCTCTATCCAAGGACACGCTAGAGTCTTCAATCCAGAAGGGCGAAATTACACATGAATTAGAATCAATTATTGGCAAAGCGTCCTATGGTGAGTTAAATGATACTGGTTCATCAAGTGTTTTAAAAAGGCCCCCAACTCCCCCAGGATTGTATACTAAGACATCCAGTAGAAAACAAAAAGAAAACAAAGCTCCATTGGTAGCTTCCCCACCACCAAGATTTATGCGAGATGATGCAGATGTAACTGACAAACCTTCTAGAATTGAGGTACTTGTTCCTGCTGATCCTTCACCGTTGCCATCGTCAGTTCAGCTTAAAGAAGAAAAGTTGGATTCTTCTGCACCAATCCCACGTCCAATTCCGACACAATTACCAAGTATTCTTCATTGCAACAATGCTCCAGTGCCACCACCGCTACCTGATTTTATGACTAAGGCAATAAAAAGTCTGCCATTACCTCCTCCACCACCATTGCCCGCTTTTTTGACTAACGGAAATGCTTCATTACCTCCACAAGTGTCAGGGATCACTAGTCAAGATAAATTTTCAACTCCGCCACCACCACCACTTCCAGCCTTTATGAGTCATGATAAAATTTCAACCGTGGACCTTACTGTACCACCGCCACCACCGCCACCACCACCACCACCACCTTTACCGTTTTCGGATATCTTGTCGTCAGGAAAAGTGAAAGAATTGGGAACTGCACTCACGGAGAAGAAGCAAGAGGAACCACCTAGAACCAAGAGTACAACAAAAACTAAAGCTGATGTAGTTCCATCCATGCGACCAAAAACTAAATTAAAACAGATGCACTGGAATAAATTAGATGACATTGAGAGGACATTCTGGAATGATCTTGAAGATTCTGTGTTATCTAACAAATTGATTGAACAGGGTGTCTTGGGAGAAGTAGAGAAAGTTTTTGTCGCTAAAGTTTCAGCAACCAAGAAGAAGAAAGAGATTGACTCTAAAGCACAAATATGGATGAAGCCAACTAAGATTTCATTTCTTTCAAGAGACTTGGCGCAACAATTTGGTATTAATTTACATATGTTTGCTGGTATAAGTGAAGAAAAGTTTGTACTGAAAGTATTACGCTGCAGCTCCGATATCATGGAAAATTTAAGCGTATTAGAATTTTTTAATAGTGATTCTTTGACTGAGTTCAGTGATAGTTTATTTAGAAACTTGGCACCGTATTCAAGTGATCCAACGAGTAAAAAGAAGGCAAAAAAGGATCCAGAAGAATTAGAGAGGGCTGATAGAATTTTTTTGGAATTATGCTTCAATTTAAGGCATTATTGGAAAGCAAGATCTCGTGCTTTATTATTTAGCCGTACATACCATAAGGATTACTTGGATTTAAAGAGAAAATTGAGTATTGTTGATGATGCGAATAATTGCTTAAGAAAATCAGAAAGTATAAAGAATGTGTTAGGTATAATTAGATCAGTTGGTAACTTTATGAATGAAGATGCTAGACAGGCAATGGGTTTCAAGCTAGATACCTTGCAAAGATTGAAATTTATGAAGGATGAGCTGAATTCAATGAATTTCCTACATTATATTGAAAAGATAATTCGGCATTCCTTTCCAGAGTATGGTACTTTTGTTGATGATTTGAACGCATTAGCTCACCTACAGAATATTTCAATTGAACAACTAGAAACTGATTGTCAAGAAATGGCGAAATCTGTTAACAATATTACTGATTCAATGGATAAAGGAAAACTCAGTAAGCCGAGTGATATGCATCCGAATGATAGAGTATTGTCAACTATCAGAACACCAATGCAAAATGCAAAACATAAAAATGCTATGTTACAATCTCATTTGAAGAGAACAGTGACGGAACTAAACTCTTTAATATTATATTTTGGTGAAAATCCCAAAGATTCTAGCGCAAGAAACACATTTTTTCACAAGTTTGTATCATTTATTAATGAGTTCAAAAAGGCACATGTCGAAAACATTCAAAGAGAAGAAGAACAAAAAGCTTACGAAGCACGTAAAAAGATCTTAGAAGATAGGTTAGCTAAGAAAGAAAAAGAGAGAGAAAAAGAAGATGGCGATGAAAAGTCCGTTGTTGACACTGCTGAAGAATCATCAGCTGTTATTGATTCATTATTAGAAAAGTTGAAGACAAGTACAACTACCAGTGGGACCAGACCGAAGGAAAAGCGAAATAGAAGAAGCAAAGCATTATCGTTTTATTCTACACTGGACGAGCCATGGCTTGAACTTGAACTCGATCCTGCTATATTTGATGATAGCAAATACGAAAGTGTCAATAATTTGAAGCGAAGAATGACTACCAGAAAGAGAAACATAGAAGGTGAAACTACATTAAAAAATGATCAAGTTTTACTGAGAGCACAGGCAATGTTACATCAGTTAAGAAACAAAAAAGATGGTTTGGAGAAGGAAGAGATAGAGAAGGAAGAAGTTGAGGTCGCTTAACAAAACTGAGTTTATAGGTTGTTCGGGTTATTTTTAATTTATAGTATACTAATAGATTTATCAGGGGTTCATTCTACAGGTGTTGCCGAGGGAGTTGAACATTTGACTCTCCTTGAGAAGTCAAATAATGCAGGTTGGACTCGGGTCAAATTATTTTCTTATCTTTTGTCGCAATTTGACTCTGAAGTGGTTGACATTGAAACGGTTTTCTATACATATTCAACGGGTTTGAAATATAAGCTAAATATGTTTAGTTTGCTAGTAATCAGTCTCTTCAATAGCTTGATTGAATATTCTAATCCAACAACTAACGTTTTCTTGAATTAACCAATCATATTCGTAATTAATGACTCATCACACACCGGAGAATTCCTGTTCGAAAAATTTTTCACTTTTTTTGACAGTTGTGCATATAAAAGAATATTCCGGATTTACAAAGATCATCACCTAATACGTTCTATAGAAGCACGTATATTCCACTTTTCAAAAGAGATTTTACTGGCTTGAAAACTAAATATCCATTCTTTGACTTACAGCACAGCTTCGTTCTAGCCTTCGTAACAGCCTTTTCACGAAATTCTTGAAGATAATGCTTAGATTAAGACAAAGCTCCAAGTTGCTTAGGTTAAGTTTCACTCAATCCAGAAACTTCCAGCAGTCCTCAATAAACTTGGATGCAGTGGTGATATCAGGAACACAACTAGCCAAAGAATTAAGACATAAAATAGCGGCAAAGGTTGTAGATTATAATAGGGAACATTTTGGCATAAATGAAACATCATTCGATAAGTTGAAATTTAAACCAAGTTTGACTATTGTTCAAGTCGGCTCAAGACCTGATTCCTCGTCATATGTTAAATCAAAGTTGAAAGCAGCAGCATCGTCTAATATAAAATCCAATTTAATCAAATTGGATGAGAATATCAGCCAGGAGGATTTAGTTGAAGAAATTGATCGTCTAAACAAAAATCCAAAAGTCCACGGTATATTAATTCAATTACCCCTACCCAAACACATCGATGAAACTTTGATCACCAATTCTGTTGTTACTGACAAAGATGTTGATGGGTTCGATCATTATAATGTTGGTCAATTATCGAAAAGAGGTGGTACCCCATATTTCAAGCCATGTACCCCTAATGGTATAATTGAATTGATCAAAACTACTGGTGTTTCATTAAGAGGTAAAACTGCTGTTGTTATTGGTAGATCAGATATCGTTGGTACACCGGTCGCTACCATGTTGAGAAATGAAGATTGTACGGTTACTATTTGTCATCGTCACACAAAAAATTTGCCAGATGTTGTAGCACAAGCAGATATTATTGTGGCTGCTGTTGGTATACCTGAATATGTTAGAGGTGACTGGGTTAAAGAAGGAGCTATAGTCATTGATGTTGGTATCAATTTTAAAGACGATGTAAACGCGAAAAATAAAAGAAAGCTAGTTGGTGATGTAGCATATGATGAAGTAGCTACTAAAGCTTCATATATCACTCCTGTTCCAGGTGGAGTTGGTCCGATGACTGTTGCAATGTTGTGTTCGAATGTGTATGATGCAGCATTGATTCATGCTAAGAATGCTCACGAACATAAGTTTAAGAAATTACCATTAGATATCAAAACGCCCGTTCCTTCAGATATTGCAATATCAAGATCCCAGCATCCAAAAAAGATAACCAGAATTGCACAAGAGTTGGGAATCCTTGATAGGGAATTAGAGCCTTTTGGTCATTTCAAAGCTAAGGTTGACCCAAAGAGCGTTATTGAAAGATTAGATGAGCAAGTCGAAGGTTCGACCGAAGATAAAGGTTATTATGTTTTAGTTGCTGGTATTACTCCAACTCCATTGGGTGAAGGTAAATCAACCACTACTATGGGATTAACACAAGCTCTTGGTGCTCATTTGAATTATAACTCTATTGCTAATGTTAGACAACCTTCAATGGGACCAACTTTTGGTGTTAAGGGTGGTGCTGCTGGTGGCGGTTATGCTCAAGTTATTCCTATGGATGAGTTTAATATGCATTTGACTGGTGATATCCATGCTATTTCTGCAGCTCAAAATTTATTATGTGCTGCTGTTGACACAAGAATGTTCCACGAAGCTACTTCTAAGAGCATTGGTGGGTTTTACAAGAGATTAGTCCCCCTTAAGAAAGGCAAAAGAAGTTTTACTCCATCTATGTTGAAAAGGTTGGAAAAATTAGGAATATCCAAGGTAAATCCCGACGATTTGAATGCTGAAGAAATTAAAAAGTTTGCCAAATTAAACATTGATCCCAATTCAATCACTATAAAAAGAGTTGTTGATTGCAATGATCGGTTTCTTAGGGAAATAACTATTGGTCAAGGAAAAAATGAAGCTAGTACGTACCTCCCAAGAAAAACTGGTATGGACATTACAGTCGCCTGTGAATTAATGGCCATCTTAGCACTTTCAACGTCATTGAAAGATTTAAGAGAAAGGGTCGGTAAAATTGTTGTTGGTACTCAAGCGAAAACTGGTATCGCTATTACAGCCGAAGATATCGGTTGTGCTGGTGCAATTACTGCATTATTGAAAGATGCTATCAAGCCAAATTTAATGCAAACTATTGAAGGTACCCCTGTTTTTGTCCATGCTGGTCCATTTGCTAACATTTCTATTGGTGCTTCATCAATTGTTGCTGATCAGGTAGCATTGAAATTGACTTCTCCCTCTAATCCTATCAATAACGGTGAAAAAGGTTTCGTCGTTACCGAAGCTGGATTCGACTTCACTATGGGCGGTGAAAGATTTTTTAACATAAAATGCAGAACGTCCGGTTTGAAACCAGATACCGTGGTTTTAGTTGCTACTTCTAGGGCTTTGAAATTACACGGTGGTGCAACAGATGTTAAACCAGGTCAACCATTACCTGCTGAATATGTTACAGAAAATCTCGAATATCTTGAAAAAGGCTGTGCCAATTTAGCCAAACAGATATCAAATATAAAGGAATATAATGTTCCTGTGGTTGTTGCAATAAATCAATTTGAAACTGATACGGATGCAGAAATCAAGTTGATTCAAAAACAGGCTTTGAAAGCTGGTGCGGATTTTGCAGTTCCTTCAAACCACTGGGCAAAAGGTGGTGCTGGAGCTTTAGATTTGGCTAAAGTTGTTGTCGACGCCGTTAAGAAGGCACCATTGGAAGAACAAAAATATCTCTATGATGTAAATGATACCGTAGAGAACAAATTATTGGCTATTGTTACAAAGATGTATGGTGCTTCAAATATAGAATTATCACCCTTGGCAAAGCAGCAAATTGCTACTTACACTAAACAAGGACATGATAAATTACCAATTTGTATAGCAAAAACTCAGTATTCATTATCTCATGATCCAACATTGAAGGGTGTTCCAACCGGATTTACAGTTCCAATAAGAGAAGTTAGATGTTCTGCAGGTGCTGGATATTTATATGCTTTGGCAGCTGAAATTAGGACTATTCCTGGTTTGCCTACACATGCTGGGTTCATGAACGTTGAAATTAACGACGAGGGAGAAATAGAAGGATTATTCTGATAGACATTTTTATACAAATAATAGATCTACTTATAGATAGAAGAGTTGGTTATATCTAAATTGCCATTTGTAATGTTGTAACTCTTACCAAAGGTATTTTTGTTACCAAGAATTTCGAGAATTACCCTTGCTACATCCCCTCTAGTAATCGTACCTATATTTTCATCAAGACTGTTGATAAAATTTATTTTGCCGGTAGCTTCGTAATCCGTCAATGCAGTAGGTTTTAAAATGGTAAACTCCAATTTATCTGAAAACTCATCAATCAAAATTCTATCAGCATAGTGTTTAGAAATAAAATAATCTCTGATTCCGGATTTTGCACCAAATTCACGATTATCGGCATGACAAGCACTGATAAGTATAAATCTTTTGACTTTAGCTTGAACACTTGCTTCAAAGGTCTTCACAGCTCCGTCTAAATCAACCCGTAAGAGATTCTTGCCTGCAGAACCTGCAGTAAACACTAAGGCATCATGACCTTTGATAGCAGTCACCAAGTCAGAAACTGATGAATCGTCCAAAGTAAGATTCACTGTGGAAATATTGGAAGAATTGGAAGAAATATTCTTGATGGTGTTTGCTTGCTCATCGTTTCTAACCACTGCTGTAGCTTTATACTTAGTCAGTTGAGAAATTAAGCGAATGAGCTGTTGGCCAATTTTGCCATGGGCTCCAAAAATGATTAAGTTTTTGATATTTGACATGTTTGAATTAGTAATAGCAACGAGAAAGAAGAAGAAATGGTAACGAAGTTTTATATGGAAAATGGGGAGATGTTTTATATGGAAAATGGGGAGGTGGAAGAGAATGAGAGGGAAATGGAGAAAGAAAGGATCGATCTTATGCAAAGTTTAAATTATAGCAATTCTAATTTGGTGTGGAAAGAATACCCTGTCGAAGGAACGCACTTGTGCCTAAAACTTTGCGACCACAGAATCAAAATATAATCAAATATTAGTATACAAATTAAACTATAATACAATTAGATCTGTCAAAATTGCAAATCTCTATAAAATCATTCATATACATAAGATTCATGCATAATCATGTCATTAAAAATCGTCTGATGTATCTTCAACTGATGAATTGATGAACTACTGTTCTTCCTCGAATCACAATGACAACACTAACATTAAATAATACTGATTTAGCTCAACCCATACTTGATTGACTGGGAGTTCTGCGAGCAGCTCCAGATTGATTCATTGTATTTTGAGCCTGTGGAACTGGCTTTGATGAATTCGAAACGAGCTTTTGCTGAAGACGTTGTTGGGAATTTGGTGTTGTTCGCTTTTGGTGTTGATGTTGATGATGCTGCTGTTGGGTTGGTTGCTGTTGCAGTTCTTGTTGACTCTGTTGTTGAGCATGTTTATTTGCTATTTGTTGTTGTTGTAATGCCCTCATTCTAGCTTGTTGTAAATATAGCTGCTGCTTTTGTTGAACTGACTCCTTTAATAAACCATACGACTTGGATAGCAACATGGAACCAAAACGAATAGCTTGTGTATCATCACTAATACTGTTGAGCTTCGAAGGATCTAGGCTAAATGGGTCTAATGCACCTCTTTGACTTTCAGATAAATCATTATCAAATTTCCAATTAGAATGGAGTCTTTTTATTGCATCAATTTTACTGTCATAAACATTAGGAATTTCTTCTTCATCTGAAAAATTCAAAAACTCATTTGTGACATCATTTAATCCAGATATCAATCCTCTTCTATCAATAAATGTTCTATTAGCTCTGCCAACTCTTTTACGTAATCTGAAAATTGGATCTGACAACTTTGATTCCTGTTCATCTTCCTGTTGTTGCTTTCTCTGTTGATAACCATAACCATTATTATACGCACTGAAATTATGTGTTTCTATATTTTGCAATAATTGTGCAATATAACTAGTTGAATTATACTTGTTGTTGGACAATTTCTCATGTAGTAGTGACAGAATATGAGGAAACGCTTTGGTGGGAATCAATTCACCATTGGGTCCACGAAGTGTTCGAACACCAGGCAAAGGTTTGCCATCTTCGAGTAATTTTTTTAACGGTTCGCCAATGTAATTTGAAGTGTTAAACTGATGAAAATTTGTTGCTGCAATTGATGAGTAGGGAATGTGGCGTAATTCTTCGGTACAATTATTGGTAGATATTTCAAATATTGGCTCATATGGATCATCAGTAAGATTAACAAATCCCTTGTCTTGTTCTTTTCTCTTGCGTAATTTTTCAAGTACAGCGCGCTTGATAGTTTCGTTTTTCTCTTTCAAAACTAACGAAACTGTAACAAGATCCATATCGGGGATTTTTGAAGGCGGCAATTTGACATATGGTTGATTGGTGGAAGTGCCTTCCTGTTGTTGCTGGACTTGTTGCTGAGTTTGTTGCTGTTGCTGATGTTGAAGTTTTGTCGTAGCTTCCGCATCTTGTTTTTTCTTTTCCCTCCTCTTGTCTTTTTCTTCATCTTCTTCTTTGGGTTTAACAACTTTTCTTCTTTTATGCGGAAAGAACAAATAATCATCGCCCTTAATTCCAAGCTCTCGCTTAAGCTTTTTAGCCTCACAGCGTATTTTAAAAAGATTACATTCAGATTGTAAATTTTCAAACTTCAAGATTTCCCTTTCACTAATACTCATTATTAAATTACGAGCTCTATGCAAAGATTTTTGCAACACTCTTATTCGTTCTGCTCCTATGGTATCAGCCCTTCTTGTTTTACGTGCTTGTCTGAATTCACGTCGTCTAAAACAAATATACGGATCATTATCATTATCTTTCTCATTGGCATTCGGATCTTCAAACTTTAAGCTTGGCTGTATGCTTTTACCTTTTCTTTCGATTTTCCTTTCTTTCCAGTGATCATATATAGGTTTACCAAACAATTCTAACAACTTGGGTACGGGTCTGACCAGTGCGTTTGATAATGGCTCTTGATTCTTATCAAAAATAGTCGTGAATGGTTCATACTTCAATTCCTTAGATAATCGTTCTTTCAAAGTTGTTGCTGATATGTACTCAAGATTTCCCACACCAGATTCAATATACGGATTACTTGTTTTGACGGTGGTCTTATATTGATCAACAATATAAGTGGACAATTCTTCATAAGATAAGATGTTTGTCGGATCCATGGAAAGAAAAGGTTGCTTCGCTTCAATGGTTTTTTCTAGCTTATCGCATATGGTTTCAAATTCAAGTTCAGTACATTTTCTAGTATTTTCCTCTAATTTCTTTTTAGAATTAGCTTTGGGGTAGTTTTTAGAAAGTACATTTTTAAAGAAATCTTCATCTACTTCATCCATGTTGTATTGCACTCCCACTGTATCTTCTACAGCTGCACTAAATTTAATATATGATTCTGGTTCTTTGAATTTTTGATCTTTATAATACTTGTATGCCTCTGGCCATATTTTTGATGCATCTGGTGTAGGTATATAGACAGAGCTATCGGATTTTATTGAATCTTCTTTCTTTGATCCTAGCAACGCCTTTTGAGCTGCGCTTATAACCTGCTGTAAATGTACTTCATCTTCTTCATTTTTATCCACCCCGGTTTCAACTGCATGTATATCTCGTGGTGTTTGCCCGGAAGTATTCGAATTTAAATGATGTACCTGACTTGGTTCTAATTCATTACTATCTAGCGAAGGTAAATCTCGCTGTTTATATATTGTTAATGGTTGTTTAACAGAAATTTTCCTCTGACGAAACCGGACACCAGCTGCATGTTGTTTGGCTTTACTGGGATTCTTTGCTGGTGGTATTGCCATGCTGGGAGAAACCCACTAGATTGCTACTGTTCTAAAGATTGATCGATGGAGCAGATGTCGATGACAATAGTGATGATGGCAGTGATTGTTGATGGTCGGTGAATGTTGTGATTTAATGAAGTTGGTGAGCCTTAAGTATTGTGGTTTGGGTGTTTTTTTTTCTTTTCTTCTGGTCGTTGGATGAGTATATTTTGTTGTTGTGCGTATAATGTGTGTTGTCCAGTAAAAAAAAATAGGGAGGGAAGGGGGAAGGAAGGCAATCAAGTGTTAAAACAATTTCATTCAAGAAAAAACAATGATAATCAAACCTTCTGAGAAATCCAAGTATAGAGAATAATTATTTGGTTTTATATCAACAAGATTATCCCCTTTTTTTGATTGATTAACACAGGTAGATACCTTATTTTGATTGATGGATTACTTGGTTGAAATGTGTTCTTGGAAGACTCGACACATTTTTTTTTTTTTCTGCTGGTGTATTTTATTCTTCTATCATTTCCATACTTAAGGCTTATAATTTTGTGCAACTTATACTTGCACGTGATAGATTCTGATTCAGTCCATGGTAAGACTAAACGAGAAAACAGGTAAAAAGAACCCACCTTAGATCAATGACCGTAGCATGCTAAAGTGATCAAACAGTTAACTTTTGAACATAAAGCTAATCTGATTTCGTATATTGGCTTGGAGCAATTAGTTGGCTGTTATGAAAATTCAATAACTTTGCCGCCACTAATACGATATGATGATCACAAAACATTGTGATGATGAGACGTATCTTGTTGATACGACGCACTTTATACAAATCTGTAACGGCATTCTAAATGTAGTCTTTCCAAGCCAAAAAGTTATAAGCTACTGAGAATAGCTTCAGGTGTATATGAAATTCTGTGGCAAGAAAACATGATAGTGATACATTCTTTCCATACCGTAAAAACCCCTGGTTGAAGGGGAAAAAGTGAAACACTGATGTACTTAAGTTGATGAATTAAAAACCATATATCAAGCAACATTCATATCATACTAATAGATGATACCGATGTCTTTTGGTTATTTTATCCAAGTGAAGAAAGGTAGTAAAAAAAGTAGAGAAAGAAAGAGAGAAAGAGAGAATTCCCTGCTAGTTTTCTTTTGTTTCATCAATACTGGAGAGTCTCCATCAGAGACACCGAGACATCAGAGACATCCGTGAGACATTAGAGACATTAGAGAGACATTAGCGACATTAGAGATTTTAATGAGACACTAAATACGGAGACTTATATACAGTTCTCTTCATTTTTAATTCTTCCGATGCATCATTTTTCAACCTACAATGCATTGGTTTTGTTTATGACACTGTGCTTCAATTCCAATTCCAAACGCCAATACCCGCTTTTTTTCTATTATATATCGTACAGGTGACCACTCTGCGAGTTTAAAAGCATTTTACCTTCACACACATGTCATTCTGAAGTTGCACAGAGATCATCAAATCAGTCACCCAGTTGATATATTTTAAGTATAATACGCATTATGACACTGCTAAATATACCAATAGACCAGTTACCAAATGCTGCTCCATTTTTGAATTCTGTATGTCCGGGTTTTACTCAGTTGGATGATAATGTTCATTATTCATTGGTTGGCGAAAGTATTCCTAAACGATCCAGTGAAATATCTTGGCCAATGCCTTCTACCTCTACCGATACTATTCTAAAAATGGATGATTCATTTTTAAATATTGCTCGACCGGAATTGAGTAAATTTGAGTCTACAACTTATGTATCATTACCTTATCATGTTACAAACTTGTTTAAAAAGGTTGTCAAGAACAGCGAAAAGGGATCAGAAGGTAATATGCACATTGGTGCTAATGTAAATCCTTTAGCTCATGATCCTTTTAAATTTGTGAAAATGAATCCTGGTTCAATGACAAGAATTATTAATATCACTTCAAAGTCACAAGTGAGGATCCGTTCTGGTGAAAACAAAAACCCATTCAACAAATTAACAAATAATATTAACAAATTATTTGCCAAGAGTAATAGTGCATTTTGCAGTCTTCATGATAATGATGATATGAAGATTATGGGTCATAAAAATTATGATGCCTCAAAACTATTAATCTCTTCACACGTGAATGTACTAAATGTATTTGCATTGGATGAATATTCACAATACGTTCACACTAAGACAATAGAATCCAAAATACCAATAGCAGTATGTCATGAAGAACAGGAGGTGGATCCAGTTCAAAAAGTAATCGAAGAACCTATTCTACGACTCCAATTCAAAGAGCCTTCTATAATCACGGCAATCTCGACGTTTGTCGTAAATAACGAACCAGTAATACTTTGTGGTTTTCACTTTGGGGAGATTATAATGATTAAAATGCGAGAAATGACTTATAGAAAATTTGATCTTGAGTTAAATCATAGCCAATCTCTTGAAATCATTGGTGTTACTACAATTGAAGCGATTCGTCATCCAAAATATGAATTCTTGATAGTTGCGGGGTACTCGAACGGTGAAATTTTGATTATAAATCCATTCGCTTTAGAATCAAATGAAGATAGAAAATATACTAAAACCGTGGTTGGTAAAGATCCAAGCATTACTTACTTTAAGAAATTTGATTTAAGTCCATCAAGTAAATGCACAAATGATCATTATTTATTAGGACATTTCAAAATAAGTCATAAACCAATTACTGCCGTTAGTTCAACGATACCAATAAATGACTCATTACAATCAAGCGAATCACAGCCATTGATTTTAGCTATTGCTTCTGATGATGGCATTGTCAAATTCATTGACCTTATATTTACATATAATTGCAAGTATGGTGATGAAAAGGACAAGAATAATCATGTGATTGTGACAGACATAATTTCCAATTATTTTAATACCGGTATAACTGATATTGCATTTTCCCAAGATTTTAGATTTTTTTGCATTGTTGGAGAAGGAGACTTAATAGAGATCTTTAAAATGCGTTACTATAATGTTAATGGATTATTAAACAAAAAAACTGGGCATCGATCAAGAAGTGCAACAGTCAATAGTTCAAATTCACAAATCTTCTTATCTCCATTTGCATCGAATGAACCAGTTTCATCATCGCCTTCACAGCCGCCGCCGCCACCTCCTCCAATATTGTATCCGCCAATGATTAAAGATATACAAATTGTATGTACATTTAAGGGCCATACCAACACGATAAAAAAGGTCCAATTCATAAAGGATGACGAAATTACTCTGGTGTATAAATTAATTAGTTGTGGATATGATGGCAAGACGTTTATTTGGGAATTTGATTACAGGGCATTACCCAAAGTTAAAAAGCCAATTCAGCATCCAAAAACTAGAGAAAGTCGTCGCTCCATACACGAGCGCTCGATGCATGAAAAGAGATCTTCGATTCAAATATTGAATCATAGTCCTAGTCCCATGCCTCGTAAGGCTAGATCTCACGCCAGAAATAAATCCGAGGATGTCCTTTTTAATTCTCCCTCATTTACAAATTTATTGGCCACTAATAGTATGAACATGACCAGTATGTTACAACAACAACCACAGGAAGAAGAAGAAAAAGAAATGGTTCCAAGATCACCTACGTCTAATCAAATTGAAATTGTTGTATCGTTGTACAAATCATTATTTGACGTTAGATTGAAAAAGAATTACAAAAAGAAGCACGACAGATTTGCTAGTATTATATCACCGATTATAAATCATAAGTTAGTTCCGTCGGTTGAAATTCCACTCGTTACTATTGACTTATCATTTCTTGTACACGATGGAAAAATCGATTCATTTCATATAGATGAATCCACATTTTGGTGCTTTGGTAAAAATGGTGATGTATTTAGATACGTGATTATATAAAAGTGCGATTAAGTAAAAAAATCTACATGTTACCATCCAAACCAAATCCGAGCTCTTCTTCTAAACGGAAATACTCTGCTCCCAGTGGTGTCTGATGTTGTAGTTGTTGTTGGTGTAAATTCTGATACAACTGTTCGTTCAATTCATTTGTTGTTGCTGATTCTAGATTTAAAAATGTAAAATCTTCTAATTCTTGTGGTTTTGGGTAATCTTCTTCCAACTGAGGTGATGCATGCATGTTTGTTTGTAGGTTGGTGCCAAAGTAAGGAGTTTGTGATACATTCAATTGATCCTGACGTTGATCTTGCTCTTCCTGGTGCTTTTGTTCTTGTTGTTGCTGTTCTTGTTGTCTTTGTCTTTCCTCATAATCTTGTTTTTCGCGTTGCTGTATTTGCAACTGTAATTGGATTTGCTGTTGTTCTTCGATCGGTCTCCTTACGAACTCTCGGAAATTTTTGACTTCATCAATTATTAGCTGTTTCATTTCCGGCAATTCTTCAACCGTCTCAAATGATTTGAAATCAAATTTTACTTGACACTCTGGCTCATCTCTAGGATCATGCCAAACTTCCAAATATTTATGACTTAATGCATCTTCAACACTTATTCTCTCGTATGGATCCAAAGTTAACATTTTCTCTATTAAATCTAGCGCTAATGGGTTGGCATCGGGAAATAGGCGCTTATAACTAACTTTTCTCATTATTGGTAGTGACCTTACATAATTTTGGGCTCTTTGTGATCCAATTTTGGTTAAGGTGGATTCTGGTGGAGTTCCTAAAATCATTAAGATTTGATTCAATTGATCAACATAATCTTTGCCTCTAAATATGGGTTTTCCACCCAACAATTCAGCCAATATACAGCCAACGGACCAAATATCTATCGCCTTGGTGTAATTTGTAAAACTCAACATTATTTCAGGGGCTCTGTACCATCTAGTGGCCACGTATTCCGTCATGAACCCTGCATTTTGCTCAGGATTTTCTGAAAACCCTCTCGCTAAGCCAAAATCACAAATTTTTAGTTCACAATCGGCATTCACCAACAAATTCCCTGGTTTTAGATCTCGATGCAAGACATCTGCCGAGTGAATATACTTCAATCCACATAGAATCTGATATATAAACGATTGATGGTGCAGGTCAGTTAATGGCTGGCCTGATCTTATGATTTGATGCATGTCACATTCCATTAACTCCTCGTATAAGTAGATTTCATTGAACTCGCCTGTCATGGGATTGGGGATTATGTCTAAATCGTATAAGCATGTTATGTTCTTATGGCCTCTGAAGAATTGTAACAATTTTAGCTCACGTAATGCACGTTTACATAATATTCTTTTACTAAATATGTTGGTGATTTTCTTGATAGCAACGTACGATCCATCTGATGAGGATGAAGAGTTGTTGTTGTTGTTGAAGTCGGTTTCCTTGCTTGATCCATCGTCATACTTTGCTGAACACACTATCCCATAGGCTCCATGACCTAGTTCCTTGACAATTTTGAATCGACGATCTATTATGAACTCTTGATTATACACTTTGTTAACGGACCTGCCATAATAAATGGGAGGGTTATTATTTTCACTCATGGAGACAAGATAACCTTTTCTACTGTAATGTATTGTATTTTTTTTTTTGCTGCTTGAACGAAATCTATCTAGAATCTAGAACAATAAAGAAAGTGTAATTAATGGTAGATCTAATAATAGTTGATTATGGTCTGTTCCTACAAATCTATGATAATTTGCTTTTGATTCTCGCTTTATTTCCTACTTGTTTTCGCTTTTATTTTTCTTCTTTTTTATTATATTTTGTTCCTTTGAGGACTAAGGCTTTGATTTACTAGATTGATTAATACTCAATACGGATGGGTGCCAATTAATTGCTAAGGTACTATGTTTGAAGAAATTGGATACATAAATTGCATGTATTGACTCTTTATATGAAAATCACGAGCTAGGTTTCGTTAAGTACCAATTATAAGATAGGGCTTGATTTATTAAGGTAAAATATATGATTTCATAAACTAATGCAAGACAATGTTAAGTAAGATAATATTGAATTAGGCAATGTTGAGTGTCTACTGGATAATTATGTAAGAATGTACTAGCTGATTGGTTGCCACACCAATAGTCTTTGATATTGCCTGTTGTTATTAACTACAAAAAGAAATAAAAGGTAAACTTCTACTCCGAAAAGACCACGTATATATATACATTACAAGTTGAATTGAAAGCACGATTTCGAAATTACTAATAATAGGCTATCAGATAATCAAAACAAATTCAAAACAAATCATCTATTAGTAACTATCTATTTTTATCCATGTAATTTAAAAGTGAAACCAAGCGATTCACAAACAATTATTTACTTGCATTTGTTGCGCCCTTCTATTTTTCAGGAGAACAATTATTATACGTATTTTTCAGTTACGATCAGCTTGATGGGTTCTATACAAGGTTCCCCCAGAAGACTTTGTAGAACTATTTCTTTGCTTTGTTTTTGGGTTTGTATACCTTGTTTCTAAAAATAGTTTCTAAGTAAAAGCAATGTTTCTAATTACGTTACTCTGAGTACTCTCCATTTACTTGTGATTTATGTTATTATTTTTAGGAGCTGGCTGGTGGAAGAGAGGGACTAATGATAGCCGCTCAATATATACCCCTATGTGTATGCATCTTCATGTCAATATTGTTCTGGGTACATTACAAAGCCTATCCTATTCATAATAGAAGAATAGTTTTTTATTTAGCGCTATGCTTCTGGAAATATGTTGAAATTCATTTGCGATTTCATTTGATAGGAATATTCTAAAATTAGTATTCTAGGCTAAAATCATCATCTTCCTATCAACAAAACCAGTCCTTTCTGAAGTCGCGTGAATGAAAATGAAGAAAAGACAAAGTTATTGTAATCTTTGCACTAATTGATAATTTTTTATTTAAACTGCTTTTTTAACTGGGTTTCATTGAAGAGCATAATCCGCTATTCTATTCTATCTAGTTTAGTTTTTTACTATAAAACGAATACGAACTATGCATTCATTCTAAGTCATATTTGCTACTAAGTTGAAACTGATTTCTTATTCGTATCCTTTGCTCTTAAAATATAAGGCTAATTGCGCTAAGCCATTTCTTATATTTTCAGTACTATTACCAAACCCAATTCTCAAGTATCCTCTTCTATTATCGAAAACTTCTCCCGGCACAATCAAAGTACTGTACTGTTCTGCTAGCTCTTCACACATTTTCATAGTATCAATTCCATCAATATTCACCTTAATGAAACATGTACTGCCGCCATTTGGTTTGATCCATGATAACAACGGAGTATTGTTAATATACGCATCAAGAATCTCCAAATTTTTTTGGCAAATCGCATAGTTTCGTTCAAGAATGGTTTGGTAATTTTGCATCGCAGCGGCGGCTAACATATCATCAATTACGGATATTGAAATGGTATTATAATCACGCTTGGAGTATAAATTCCGGATCACGGATTGATCTCTAGTCACTATCCATCCCAATCGTAATCCAGCCAATGAAAATGCCTTGGATATTGAAGACGTGGAGATTGTCTTGTCGTACCCGTAGTTAACAATAGATTTTGGTTTATCTCGAGTTGAATGGTATAATGGACGATACACTTCATCACACAAAATATAAACATCGTTACATGAGCATACATCAACAATCTTTTGAATAAGACTGTCTCCCCACACAACACCAGTCGGGTTATTTGGGTTATTGATAACTACACCCTTGGGATCATGTAATTTAATCAATTCTTCCAATTCCTTTATGCTAGGTTTATAATTATTTTCAACTTTCAAGTTCCAAGAAATGATATTGGTTACTTCACCACTGAAGACTTTGGATACTGATGCCAACTGCTGATATGTGGGACTCACCACAATGACTTTATCACCGGGATCAACTATGGAATATAACGTTAAGAAATTAGCACCTATTGCACCATTGGTGATTACGATATCATCAGGGGTAATTGGATCTTCTCCTTCCTCGTAAAGCTTGCTGATTGCTGCTTTCAATTCAGGTGATCCTTTTATATGTCCATATGTTAGTTTCGTATCAAATATCTTGTTTGCTAATTGCTGAGAGATGGTCTTATCGGGAATTAAGTCAAATAATTGATTAAAGCTGAGTGAATCCGTGCAAGTTTCCGCCATGTTATAACTGATGCCTGTTTCATATTTATCCATATATTGCTCTACCGCAAAATCTTCTTGTTTGACCATTATTGACTTGGCAAGGAACTTTTGAATAAAGCCTGGAGTGCGAATATGATTAAATGCCAGCAGATTCATATCAACATCGATCCCGCGCAGGATTTCTTATCTTTTTTAACGAATGCAGTTAACAATTCCGCGTCGATGTAGCCAACCGAGAGTCAACTCAGGGCGTGGTTTTTTTGCAATCCTTTTTAACGCAGCTTGAAATTTGATACGCTTGCATAGTTTGTGACAACCTCAAAGATGAATTATTGTAACCTCATATAAGCCTAAATCATTTGAAAATTACCTTTTTCTTGGGACTAAGAAGAATATAGTTTTGGAAACATTATCAAAATGGCTGCTATGCCGCCAAAGCGGTTATATTAAGCTGGCTCTTCTTTTAATTGTTTGACCTATAAAGCACTAACCTTAGAAGGAATCTTGATTCTTTCGCTATCATATATGATGTCATGCAAATTAATAGAGAGTGATTAATACTTGGTAGCTACAAAAGTCCAGCAATTAGCCCCAACATGAAAATATAAACTTTTATGAATACACAATCGTGCAAATTAAAGATTATTCATCATAGAGTCCGAAGTTGAATAAAATGTAATCAAACTGATATTTAGTTAGTTAGAGCGGACGATAAATCTGTAGCATTTCAGTGAAGAAAGTGCTAGAACTGCAGATACTGAGTGATACCTAATATAGAGAAAGCTGACGGCGACGAAGTAGGAACGGACTATAAAGAGCCACACATTAGGCTGTGCAAGACAAGTTCGAATTATTCAAATTGATTTACAGAATACCGTATTCTATCTTTGTACATTGGGACAAAAACCATATCAATGCTACATCCAATCAAATAGAAAATAACAATTGCACTCTAAAATTCCATATTTCCATTATTTTACTTTATATTTGTTGACTTTTGAGTATTATTTAGTTTTATTCCTTTAGTATAACATTTAATTTATTCCACCATTTTTTTGCACAATTGGCCTCAGAAATATGTCATTTAGATAACCACTTTTGGGCAATTGTGTTGAGAATGTTCCAAAATAAGAATCCAATATATCCCGATGATTAGTCTTCAACCTCTGCTTCCTATGATTCATAAATCATACGTCCCCCGCCCGTAGGCTTTTCAAAGTTTTATTTTTTTTACGTACCTAGCTTATCCACTCGATAGTGAATATATACTGTTTAACAATAAAGCTACGCATACTCACACTACAAAACCTTCTCGACTTAAACCCAATTACAGCTTATGAAATCCAGAAACTCAGTCTACTCACGGAACACGACACGATTCTTAATTATTAGCGCAATCTTTCAGCTTGAACTCCAACTGTTCTTCCTCGGCCCCTTAAATTAAATAGGGTTCAATGCTTGAATTTAAATCGGCCCATTTAATTCTGGACACCTAATGTTTTTTAAAAAAGGTAGCAAATCAGGATCCCTAATAGAGATAGCCACGTTAAGAAAAGTGTCGTCATAGGACACAAAAAAAAAGCACCGGCGTGCTGCTTTAAGCTTTCAATGTATTATTTAGCTAAGAAAGATAGCGGGAGGAAAAAAAGAGCAGAGCAGAGTTTATTGCAAATGAGACGTGAAAACTAGGGGGAACGGAATGCATTTGGCACCTCTCAATATGATCACCTTTCCAAACGTCTGAAAACTCTCAACTTTGGCTTTGTCTACTAGAAAATATATATGCATGTACTTATCACTTGTACCTACACCTACAATTATAATTGGCCTCTTCTGCGTGATCTGCTTAGCTAAGAAAAACTATATGAAAACAGGAAAGAACTTGAGAAAAACTAGTTTAAATTCTTTGATAAAAAACGACGAACGATACGACACGGAATGCATATTAAAGCCAAAGATCATGTTAAATTAATGACCGGGAAAGAGCATTTTGCTTGTACGATAGGCTTCAAATTATCCAACATAATGGATTTCTTTTCCACGTGTTTCCTTGGCAAATAGATATCGATAATGATTTGGCCCGTCAATTTAAGAAGGCGGCACAAAGAGTATATATATAACAACTTATGGTCATATCCTTTCTAGATTGCAACATTAACCGGCATCTCTCTGTTTCAAAGAAGAGACATACATATTTACGGAAAAAAATGAATTAAAATTAAAACAGGGAAACTCAACACCTTCAACTGATTGATACAGTGAACTTTTGATTTCAACTTTTGCCCTAATATTAATTCATCAAATTAATTATGATTATGATATGCATAATATTTTTTTTACCAATGTAGCTTAAGCTTTTAATATACAAAAATCGCAATTCTACAAACTGCTAGCGGTTTTCTTTCACTTCCCTATGAGTTTTGCCAGTAGGTTACCTAGACACGTATTTGGATGCAAAAAAGGACTTTAATTAATGATGTATATCTTTACGGCCTTGTTCACCAGCTCTAAATTGATGAGTTCTTGGTATTGAACGCCTCAAGATTTGTTCCCTTCAGGCCCAAACAGTATTGCGTGCCATCTGACAAGTGTTTGCCACAGGAAAAAGTTATAATAATATTATATATGTCATATATATGAACATCTGGTTTTACGCAAGCCATACGCTTACATCAGTCACCCACTACACCTTCCCCCGCCCCATTCATCCGCCTTCCTCTATAACGTTGAATGTCTCAAGAATGAGGCGGAAGAAATAAGCTTTCCATTGGCTAGGGAACTTCTTTCCAGTAATCATGCAAAAAATAGTCAATTCGATGAATTTTTAGTATTTTTTGACCGAGACTAAAGTCTTCGTTAATCTGCGTAAGAAGATTTAAGATACTGCCGTATAGAGACTTATTTTTCAGAATTAGTTTTATTTTTCAAAGTTTGTTCTTCATAAATCTCAAATTGTTGAGAAAATAAAGCTTCTACTTGTTCGAATCTGATGTACAAATATGCAAGAGAAAACAAAAATAAAAAAAAATGAGTATTATACAATCGCACTGGATTTGACTTATTCACGGCCAGTTATGATGAATCTTGCCAAAAATTATAAAAGTAAATTGTTCGTTTTTGTGTTAAAGTGAAGAATTTTGGAAAGACTTTTTCTTGTCAGTCAACTAAATTAGCTCCTCCCCTCTCAATCAAGATGGCTGGATAGTGAGATAGTTTCTATCCTTCTTTATCTTACGGGTTGATTTGGCCTTGTATAGTGCTATTAGTAATATAATTATTTTTTTTTCTGTAGTGGTAAATCACGTCAGTCCAGGGGAACTAAAACACGAAAGTGCGGCATAGTAAATCAACTTTCAATGATTAGTAGTGTGGAAGGGAACTCTTTGGCCCAAATGTGTAGCGTTTGCGAACAGTACTATATATTGTGTATTTCTTTGTGTCACCTTAATATCTACTAAATTATGAACCCACAGATTCAAATAAAACACCCAGAGTTGTTGTCAATAGAATCTGGCTAAAAGCGGCCACGGGCCACAACCATAAAAAAAAAAGAGCGCTCCCATTCCCTTTAATAACCAGGCGTGCTTCAATGTTGAATATTATTGTAGATAAGTATAATATCATATTTCCCAGCACTTGTTTCTCTTGGGCCTTTTTCTTGTCGATTATTATCATCAGCATCGTCTTTGGTGATCAATTTACAAGTGACCTGGGCGGTAAGATAATTGGGCAGGAAGACAATTAATGCACTTCCTTTTCTTTCTTTACTATCTAACTGTATTACTAAGTAATAAGCAATATGTATTTAAGTACATTAATTGGAAATATACGACTCAAAGCTCTACGGGGCGATAAATTCAATTTGTGTTCTTATTATTTTCTTTCTTTCTTTCTCGTTTCTGTCTTCCTCTTTGGTGATTCCTTTGCCTTTTTTCTCGTAGTTCTTTTTCTCTTGTTTGTTTTGCAGTCAAAAACAAAAAACTGCACGCTACGCCAATCATCTTTCCTTGATGCCCACATTTTAAGAAGAATCCAACAAGATATATAAGTAGTCATATATTCCTCCACAAACTCTACTCAGAAGGAAACTAATTTTGTTTGGTTTGCTTATTCTCAGTGAAACCTTAGTATTATATACTTTTGCTTGACTTTGAGTTTGTACCATAATCTTCTTTACTCCAAAGCATCCCTATTGAAGGTTTACTAAATATTAAGTATCCATCGCCACAACAAAACTGGTGTTTCAAAAACCTTAAATAAAACATCCCCTAAAGTATTCTTTTATTAAATAAAAAAGAGAATCCTTTATTTGCATTGGTCCTTGTTTTGCTCCTCCAACCATTAGATCGAATCCAATATTTTCCCGATATTTAGGCAGTATTTGACAATCCAGCAAATCTCCATATAATACTATAACATAGAGCAATCTTCTAGATACTATCAAATTGGTCTGAAGGTATTGACATAGTTAATTAAAAATAAATAAAGAATAGTGAAGAGAATTTTTCAAGAGACATTTTTCTACCATATTACCAAACCATAAACCATTAGAGCGCAAAAGAGAAACCTAAAACTACACTAAACTAAACTAAAACCAAAATATAATAAACAAAATATAATAAATTAGAATAAAATAATTTTATTTTAAATTGGAAAAAGAAAAATAAAAAAGGACACAAAAAGAAATAAAAAACGGTCATACACACACTAACACTATTACCACTAACATACAGTACCACCACCACCAGGCACATTCTTTGTTTATATAAAACAACCACTCGGCTTGCGTTACCTACTCAAACAAACAAAACAAAACAAAGCAAAGCAAAACCGACCGAAAAAGAATCTATTTCAACTGGCGAATAGAGAATAGATAATAGAGAATAGAGAATAGAGAACAGCTTTTAAATTGGACCTCCAGATCCATAATATTATTAGATTTGTTAGCTATTACAGTTAACATCACCTTTTTATCACAAAAAACAAACTAGTCGTATAATAACAAGACGTTTCCAAAATGGACACATCTAATAAAGAGAGACTCGACGATTTGGCCTCACTTTTTCTACCTGATATCCTACATCCTATTCAACAGGCATCATCTTCTTCTGCCTCACGAAACTCTGTTGCAAATAATCGTGAGAGAAACAGCAACAGCCATACCGATACCAACAGTAATATTAGTCATGCTTCTGCAGATCGCAATAGCAATACAAGGATTAAAGCTGAAGATTATGACTTGGATTCTAGTTTTTTATTGCCTCGAGACAGCGCAACAAGTCTTGAAATAGCAAATGCCAGTAACAATACAACACCAACTGCTTCTACAAATCCAACTAGCTATCAAGACTTTTTGAGCAGCAACAACTTCATCACTAGATCCAGCAACGAAATGGAGTCAAATCAGTCCTTTTCTCATGTAAATCACTATGCTCCCTATATACCACTTGAGGCCAATCCTGGAATGTCTCAACATTTATTCACCCCTGCTTTCCAACAAATGTTCCCCCCTCCCCCTCCTCCGCAACAGCAACAACAGCAGCAATATCAACAACAGCAATTTCAATTACTGCAACAACAACTACTATCGCAATATCAAGGTCATGGACAACGGCAATCACCACTGCCCGCCCCTCAACAAGGTTTCAATTTCAATGCACCATATCCTACCAAATTCAATGATTATAATGAATGGATCACAAGCGCAAGTAATAGCAATGCCAATTTGAATAGCCTATATCAGAATCAGTTTCAACCAGAAATAAGACAAGTTACCCCCAAAATTACAGAAACAAAAAGTGGGTCATCTTCACCAAAGAGGAAAAAACCTAAAGGTAAAAAACGGGATTTGAAAAGTATCGATATCCAAATTGATTACAAGTCTAGTAAATTGAAAAGATTGCTTGATTTTAAACAATCTGGTATAACTAGCATTAATGATTATAAGATAATCGATCGAAATAGTAATCAAGTTGGCATTGATTTTAATGGCTTTTTAAATGGTAGGTTTTTAACTAACGATATTGATAATAATAATTATATATTCACTCAAAATGAATTGCAGGGAGGAGGTGAAAGAGGTAATGGTGGTGATGAAATGCCGAAAAAAATGCCTAATAAAAAAGAAGATGCCAAAGTTATATCATGCTATAGAAGGAACTACATTCAGATATCTTTGAATATGAACATTCATGGTTTTAAAGACGACTCCAAGTTGTTAAAGCTTCAAACAAGTGAATATGGTTATACTACAACTAGAGTGATCAAATATTTCAAGATCGAGATTATGGCAGTTACAAATATTGCCAATAGTAAAAATGTTCCAATTCTAATCCGGAGTGATCCTAAAGATTTGGAAAAGGAAAAAGAAAAAGAGAATAGAAAATTCCAACTTCATTCAAATTATGAATACAAGGATGATTTTGTACAACCTAGTTTGATTCATTTCCATGAGCACGTTGTCATTTTAAACGACGATTCAATAATTGAAAATAATGGACAAATTGATAAGTATTTCTGTGTCAAAAAATTACAATTTAAAAATGCAACTCCTAATAATGGAAACTTGACATTTCAAAATTACTACCACTTGAAAGTCAAGTTGAGTTGTATTGTTGCTGATATATATTATGACGATTATGTCGATGGTGTCGAGAATGTTGCCGCGGATAATAATAATAATAATAACAACAACGAAATCTTATTAGCTGAACTAATTAGTGAGCCTATCATTGTACGTGGGCGTAATCCAAGTTTCTATGCTGAAAGAAAAGACATATTGATCAAAGGCAGATCTCCCAATTCTCGAAAATCTTTCAAAATAGCGGCACAGTTATCTCAGCCAATGTCAAACAAAGAGGATTTTCATCAACAAGGAGAAGAGCATGAAGAAGAGGAAGAGGAAGACGATGATATTGGAGACGAAGATGACGAAAATAAAGACAGTCATGGGGGGTCACAAGAAGAACCTCCTAATGACGACGCGAGTGATGCTTCTCCAATATCCATGGAAACCAATGGCACAGGAGACAGCTCTCAAATCTCCCCGTTAGCTTACTCAACGAATAGTGCTGCATTAGATGTGAAGTCGGTTAAAAAGTATAAATATTTTCCAATTTCAAATGTTTATTATTTACCGCCTATCAATGTTGTTTATTTTCCTCATCGAGCCCATCAAACCCAAAAAGATGACTCTGAAGCTCAACTAGAACCAGTTATAAACGAAAACAGAAAGAGCTCCAATGTGTACTTTAAGTGAGAATTATCAGAAAAGTAAAAAGTAGGTAGCATTAGATAATTAAAACAAGGTCCAATCTATACTCTAAATGATTAGGAATATTGCCGCTAATGTAATATTGTAATGACTTTTAATGTAAATAATTAAACGAGAATATAATGATAATTATTTAAAATTTACAAGGGCTGTTTTCGCATTGAACTAGTAAACACAGAAATATTTGATGGGGATTGCAAAACAAAAAGCAAAAACCTCCCATCGATCCCATCGTCACCTTTAATCTGTGACTATACCGGTGGATAAAGAGCAATTTATTTATCATCTACGGCGTAGAGCTTCCTATGTAATTTAATCCAATTTATTTGTTTTATATATTTATTTATTTTTCCTGTCAATAAATATAAACAATTGATATATTAACTAATCTACTTATTCCTTAACAATAATAGAAGCAGCACCCATACCAGTACCAATACACATGGAGGTTAAACCAATTTCACCCGCTTTCAACAATCTCAAAATCGTGGCGTATTGTCTAGCACCAGTGACACCCAATGGATGGCCTATAGCGATGGCACCACCATTAAGATTCAATTTTTCAGCAGGAACATTACATTGTTCAGCAGAGTAAAGACATTGTGCGGCAAAGGCTTCGTTTATTTCAAACACATCAATGTCATCTACTGATAAACCAGTTCTTTGTAAAACTTCTGGAATGGCATAAGCTGGACCAACGCCCATGATTTCTGGTGGAACACCAACGGTAGAGCAGGCAATATACTTGGCGACAATTGGGTATCCTTTAGCTTCGGCTAAAGACCTTCTCATCAACAAGACAGCAGCAGCACCGTCAGAAATTTGAGATGCATTACCTGCAGTGGTGGAGCCGCCAAATGCTGGTCTTAATTTAGCTAAAGACTCGGCAGTAACACCCTTCCTTGGTCCTTCATCGGTGTCAACAGTGATTTCCTTTTCAGTAACATTGCCGTTTTCATCTTCAACTCTGATGATTGATTTGATGGGCAAAATTTCATCCCTGAAAGCACCTGAAGAAACCGCCTTTTCTGCTTTTCTATATGATTCAGCCGAAAAAGCATCTTGTTTTTCTCTGGAAATGTTGAATTGGTTAGCAACATTTTCATTGGTGATACCCATAGGAATCAAACACTTGGCCACTTGTTCATCATCACCCAAATGAGGATCAATCTTTGGCATTGCCTTATGGTAATATTGGGACATGGATTCACAACCACCACCAATACCACATTCAATTTCCCCACATTTGATCTTGTTGGCGATATCAGAAATAGCCATCAAACCCGAAGAACAAAATCTATTGATGGCAATAAAAGCAGCGGTATATGGAATACCGGCAGCCAAACAAGCACCTCTATGTTCAGTTGCACCAGCTGCTTGATTTAAAACATTACCCATGGCAACATCTTCAATTAAAGAAGGATCGACACCGGTTTTTTTGACAAATTCCCTCAAGAATTCAGTCAAGATGTATTCAGAACCTACTGATTTGAAACCACCTTTGAAACCTTTACCAACGGCGGTTCTATAAGCACCAACAATAACTACATCGTCAGGGTTTTTTTGTTTTAAGGATTGTTTTGTTGATGGATTTAATTGTCCACTTAATTGATTAAGTCTATCCATGATGTGTTGATTTTGTTTGAATATATGTGTATGTAAAGGGAATAAACCAGGAACAGGAAAGAAAAAATGGTTGTAAAAAAGTGTTGAGATTTAATCAAGTGGAATTTAATGTGATAATTGTAAAAATAAGTATCATCCAAGTCAGTTGTAGTTTAAGGTAGAACTTCATAGTATATATATATGAATGTATTGCCTGTGAAAATAACTGTACCTTCTTTTCCACCAGTAAAAGAAAATAAGTAGTGTGAAAGTCAATATCCCCACATTATCACAATCCATTGGAATATACTGAATACACTGCTGTACAGCAATTCCAGTAGAGATAAGTATCCGAGGATGCTATTTAAGTATACTGTGTCCATATGCAGTACGCAACCGAGATGTGCATACATTTTCACACATTTCACACAAAGATTATTCATTTCTGATTTCCATTTCCATTTCTTCTATTTCTATTCTTCAATATATATTTACATATTTTTTATGAGCAATTGGATGAGGGAACAGCTGTAAATTACTTCTTTTTTTTTTTGGCAGCATATCCATTGAACAAATAGAGCCAAAAAAAAAGACGTTTGGTCATCAGTTGAATAGAACTGTCGACAAGAATTGTTTTTTTGCCTTCAGCCGCCATTTCAATTTGTAACTACACCTGTGGCAACTAATGAATCTTACCAGATTGATGACAGCTTTTCTGAAAAGTTCGCGTTGCACTCCAAGCGTGTCAATTTAGGTCAACTGGGATAATGACTATAATACCATTACAAAAAACAACATTGCAACCTACATAATCCTCATTTGTGGGGTGAAGATAAAAGTACTATCTCCCACTAGCGGGTTTTAACTGTAATCATCATACAAAGAAATGCGACAATATTTTCCTTTTTTCGCTTCTTTGCCGAAAACAAGCTCCAGTTTAGCACTCGGATCTCGGTAGTAGAATCGTAGACTATTAACTGGTATACGAAACTGTTATCATTTATTAATACAACTGCAAAAGAAATTCTATCCACAACTTATAAAAGCGACATTCAAGCTTCTCTTTCAAACGAAAAAATTCCAATGAATGGTTCAACATCATCTGGTCGCCCTTCAGGACATTTACCCTTGAACACCAAAGTTGGTTCCTCTTCTTCTAATAATAATTCTTCATTTGCGAGTTTTTTTTGGTCATTTTTGTCATCTTCTTTCTGTGAACCGAATATTTTGGTGAAATCAATCCTCAACATTCCTTCTTCGTCGACTATAACATATAGCTTGTACTTTTGATCAACCAAATCAGTACTATCATTATAGTGTATCAAACCTCTCGTAGATCCTGTGATTAATCCCATTGTTGATCCTATACCCATGATGTTTGTACCATTGATCTTGATGTATAGCCCACTCAATCCGAACGGTGAGCAATGTATTTCTAAATCGCATTCGTTAGCATATTGAAAGGTTATTTGTTTTTCTGTTGTGATTGATCCAGATTCCGATGTTGTTGTGGCTGTTGTCGTCGTCGTGGTATTTGTACTTGATGTGTTTGTCAGCGTCGTTGTAGATGGTTCTGTAGCTGTAGAATTCATGATTAAAGATAAAGAAATGGGAATAGGAACTTGGTCAAAAGGCTCGATCTTGATTAGGCTATTGTTTTGTTCATTTGTATTTTTTTTTCCAATGTCTTTGTAGAGGTAATGATAGAATTAATAGTTGTATGTAATACTTGATTACAACTACGAAAATAGCTATATACTCCTACGATAAATTTCTATAGTTTCAATCCATTCTTTGAAATGCTTCTCATCAAGTGTAAATTTTCCAATATTATTACACAACCAGTTAAGAATTTTCAATAAATCGGTAGTGCCAAAGTCATACAAACCAAAATTGGTTGCTAGATTTTTTTCATACATTCTATATTGCTTGGTGATCTTGACTAATTCAAATTGATCTTTATCTGCGTAAGTTTTCAAAATAAGATTAGAGTTAAAGTTGTTGGCTAAACTTATCAGCGGCTTAGACTCTGGATAATCAATTGGTATTGTAAGCATAATATCAATACTTTTCTTAAGTGTCCATAACTGCGGTGCTTGCTCGAGAACCGGTAACGTGACCTTAAAGTAACTTTCCTGATTGGTTTTTTTGAAGAGCTTTACTGACGATTTCAATTTAGCGCACATTTCTTCAATCAACTCATTTCTCACGCTTAATATTTCAGGATTGACAACTGGAATCTTTTTGGATTTTGTGTTGGGTTCTTGCTTTTTTGGTTCAGGCTTCTTCTCTACCTTCGCTTCCACTTTTGGTGACCCTTTCTTCACATTTTTCACGAACTTGATTGTTTCCCTCTTTTCTTGCTTTAAAAATAATTCTAAATACCTATCCAAAGTTAAAATCATCGAGTATAAACCTGGCCCTTCAACTAATTCTATCTCTTCGTCATCTTTGATCAACCCTTGAGCAATGTCAACTATTCTTTTGAACCCCAATTCGATATTCACGGCAAATCCCCTAGGAATTTCTTCATTCAAAACCAAGATTTTTGGTCGCTGGGTCTTATCCTTAGGAAAATTACTAGGTATACTCATATTAAGTTTTAATTTTTGTAAATTGTATGGAAACTCGGGATCCGAAGGTTTTATTACAAATGATAAGTATATTATTGAATCCGGTTGACTCGTCATAAACTCCAATAGGTACTTTTGCGGGTTCGATAGTCTTGCATAGTTCTTATATTTCTTGAAGTAGTCCGGTTCGGTTGTTTCCTTATCTTTAATTTGTTGAATGATTATCCTTGTGGGAGTACCGTTAATAGTGATTGGTCTGAATTTACGTATTAATTTTGAAATTTGTAAAAATTTAGGAGATGATGCGAGGTCTTTGAATTTGCGCTTTTGATTCATAATACTCTATAAATAATTTGAAGGTAAATAAGATGTGGATGGATAGATAGTATCAGTTTCTGGCACTATTTTTATAGTCTTAGGTGACTAATAGAATTTACTGTGTTTACAAAACATCAAACATAAATATTTTCGCATCTGTAAAAGTATTAAGACCGACATCGTGATTACTTGTTGTTAACCTGCTACCTAAAGTCTAACTGCAATAAACTTTGGAATAGATATTTACAGTAAGACATTGATATTGAGTTTGGTAAGATATACTTATATTAACTATTACAACTAGTAAATATTTATGGTCTCTCTATAATAATAGTTTGCGTCGCTTTCTTCAAATTTCTCGCTATGCGGAAAGTCTGCCTTTCTCTATATGTAAAGAATTATCACTTAAGTATCTTTGTTTAAATCGCTGTTTCTCGCTGTCAAGCCTAACCTTCATATAGTCTCAATAGAACTATACGATGGAGTTATTGTTAAAAGCTTTGATTTAACAGTATCGTAGCATACATTCAAATTGATTAAACTTCCTTGATTTCTATAATTACGACGAAAATAACAGGTCCTCGGATGTTCTAGAGATGACTGATACGACAAAGCCGGCTAGAGACTTTTGATTGGTTGACATGGCCCTATAGCTGATCATATCAGGAAGGATCATATTGATTGGGGTCGTGATCATGGCTGGATCAGTCATTGAATATGAGACAGTCCTTGGCTGTTACCTTGGGTGCTAACGAAGGTACTATTTGATCTGAAAATGAATGGTCATCACCATTACAGGAAACACATCAACTAGTAACCTTGGGAGGACAGAACGAGGCACCGCGATCGGATCTCGCTCGATAAATGTAAATAGAGAAGATATTTCTCTGAAAAGTGTTTAGTGTATGGAAGTAATCAATAATAATATAAAGAATAATTGTATTAGAAAACATCTACTGAGAGCAATTCAAGCGCTACCACACCCCGGCTTGCCCAACCTCAACACAAATGCGTTTAAATATCGTTACGGCGCTGACCCAAAACTAATAATATAAATTTCTCTGTCAAATTCTACGAAAATGGATCAATTCGCTCCTTATTTCAGAAATCAAGTCACCATCTTCATTGATGAATTCTTGCCATAATTCCCTATCATACTTATTATGTATTGGAAAAATAAATTCCTCCTTCTCATTATTACGCTCCAATATCAATAACCCTGAATGTAACCCAATTTGATTACTCTTGTATAGCTTACTATTTACATCAGATTCTTTTATTGATCTCACTTTGAAATCTTTATAATTATCATCATTTAATAAGGGAGTACCAAATGCTTGTATTACATGGTCTCTAATTTGATTCTTTCGACCAGTCTCTAATTCAAGTATGATCGGAACAAGCCTTTTCCCACGAAACAAAGATTTTGGGTTCTTGGATTCTCTAGACAATTCATGGAGTACTTTGAAATGCGTGACTGCTGAATAATTCAACATTTTGCGTTCACTTTCTTCATCATTTCTGTAATCTTTCTGTAATGCTTCGATATTGTAATCTATAACCCCTCTATTATTGTCCATCTTTACCTTACATTTTAACTCATTAGTCACCGGTATTAACCCCACATACCGTCTAGTTATACCCAAATTACCTTGAGTATAAAACGATTTCCTTATCTTGTCGGCCCATTTCTTATTTCGTGCTACTATTAGTCCTCCAGTTACAAATTTATCTAATCTCTGTACAATTCTAAACTGAGATGAATTAACGGTAGGTAAAAACTGTTTGAATTGTTCCGTTAAATCTGTTATTATATTGTTCGGACGAGATGAATCACAAATTAACCCCGATGGTTTGTTTATAATAACGTAGTTGAATGTACGTTTGACTATGTGCAATTTCATCAGGTGGGAAAATCCGATGAGATGATGATGATGCTCTTGCTTTTGCTGTTGAGATTAGATGTAAGTGCTAATTAGACATTGTATCTTTTTCGCTCATCACGTGTACAAATCATGCGGCTACGCATTGTTGCATTGCAGTATTTCAACAATATCTTATTAACGACACCTTGACCCACTAGTTGTATGAAACGTCATGTCTTGCCTAACTGACTCACTTATCTCATTGTTTTCAATATCTTCTTTCTTTTAGTTTTATACGTTTAGTAAAGATATTTGCTACTAGCGGTTTATTAAATAGTCATTTATTCTATTGTAATTCATTAAACTTTATTAACTTAATGAATATGGAAAAACAAAACTACTATTTGAAACGCTGACATTTGAATTAGAAAGATAAATTCAAGAAAATAACGAGAAATCTATAATGGAAAAGTTTTGCTGCATTCAGTCTGGAAAGACGGTTACACTGAAAACCTGAAAAAAGAAAACTACATTTTTCTAGTAACTTGAAGTATTATTGATGCATGACTATGAAAATATAAGTACAAAGAATGTTAGAATGATTAGGTACCCGAGTCTTGTAGGATTAGCTTCTGATACATCCCTTTTGTATAAACCAGTAGGAGCAGGCGCCACTGTAGTAGTAAGTGTGATGTAAGTTGTTACCTCAGCTGCGGCGGGTATAGTTGAATATACTGTTTGGAGCGTGGTTGATGTAGTTATGGATGCTTCGTCGCCAAATAATCCCCACCAGTTAAATTCAGTTGTTGAGGTAGCAGCAGGGTTTGCAGTTGCTCTAAACGAAACGCTTACTGCAGGCGAAGTGGTGATAAGTGTGGTTGCGCTAGCTGTAGAAGGGGAATCTCCAAATAAACTGTCAATCCAGTCAAGTAAACCGTTTGAAGTGGCGGTGGTCGTTGGTATATACGTTACTGGGGTATTGGCATTAGTTGCTATAGCGTTGGTTGCAATGGAATTACTTGAAGGGGTATTAGCATAAGAATTGGTTGCAAAAGTGCTGCTAGCAACAAAAGATTGTGTATTGACGGAACTGACAGGTGAATCAGTGTTAACACCAGAGGCGCCTCCTAATGCCTCTTTCAAGCCATTAAGGAAATCATCATTTTCAGCTGAAGATATATCCCAAACTGATATTCCTCCAAACGACGAATCGCTTTTTATGGTTGCTAATGCGCTTTGAACTGTTGAAAGACCAGCATAACCTGAACCAGCAGATGATGTAGATCCTGGTAAACCTAAATATAATTTGATGTTTTTTCCACTGGCATATTGACTCCAAGTGTTCCAATTGAAGCTAGAATCAAGTGAACAGTAGTTGTTATAGAACTGAATAAATGCAAAATCTAAATCGACTTGTGATAATAAGTCACCAACTGATTCGTCTGGATAAGGACATTGCGGAGCTGCCGATAAGAAGTATTTTTTGGAACTCGAGCTAAAGTATTGTCTTAATTTATTCGCTAATGCAACATAACCAGTCTGATCTTTATTTTCAATATCGAAATCAAATCCATCAATTATGGCATCGTCAAATGGTCTTTCGTTATCAGAGCCACCCCCAAATTTGTTCCATAACGTGGTTGCAAATATTTCAGCTTCAGAATCGGAACTGAACCCGTAATTTCCAGTGGCTCCACCTAATGAAAGCAATATTATTTTTCCTTTATTTTGGCATTGTTTGATATCATAGCCGATTTGCGAACAATGTAAAAGTCCATTGCTGAACGTGTCTGAACATTGGTTGGCGAAATTTAACTGTAAATTAGGAAATCCACTCATGAAGGATAATATGATTATATCAGCCGAGTTCGAAGAGCAGTAATCTCCCAATGACTGTTGATTTCCTCCCGCATTTTGACCCCAATAAGCAGCTATATTAGATGCAAATGTTAGTGAAACAAAGCTAATTATTGCAAACAAAGTCGAAATCATCGGATGCAAAATGAAGTGAGATTCATGATGATTTCATCAAAAAAAAAATCGAGGTTTCATTGGCATTATATACTCCACTGAAAGGAGGGAATCTCCAAATGAACCAACGTGAAACAATTCAGTTTCGTATTGCAACATTTTACGAAAAAGAAATTTGATTTATTACCGAAAAGAGGAAGAGAAAAAAACAAAGTTGAAAGCCGCCGAAGGGGCTGAAGGAGTTGTTTGGGAAAAAAACAAAAATAAATAAAAAAACACCTTAATTTTCGTTCCTTTTTTATGTCACGGGTTCCTCAGTGTTTTTACTGGAATAATTTACGCGTCGAAAGGGTGACAACTAAGATATGAAAGAATATATAGGAAGAATCTACTGTTTCGCTGGTCTCTTGTAGTAGCTTCTTAACTCGTATCTTTCTTTGGCGTGTTCAATTATTGCACTGACATTAATTTTGTAGAAGCTTTAACTCAATTAGGAAATTTAGAACTGTCAAAAAACTGCGAAATCAAATTCTAAAAAGCATTTTCAGCATCTTTTAGATCAATTTCTGTATACAGAAAGATATGAAGTCGATGCAATCATATATATGTAAGATTTGCGTTTCGTTTAGTTGTGATTTACAATGCTTCTGGCACTCTTTAATCCGTTTTAATCTATCTGAACTCTCTAGTCGTGACCCGTTCTCGAATAATCATCATTCATTGCCAAGCAGTTTTTAGTGGTCGATAAATTCTCATCACAATTTATATTCCTTTTAAGAGAAGTCAAGAAGCCTAAGCCTTTTAGGTTAATCAAAACAAAAATTATAACGATGGTAAAGAATGTCTTTCATTAGTGTTACATAACTGACATTCAATTGATTGTCAGTTCATGATCGTAAGAACAAATCTATAAGAAAAGTATACCTCCAGGCTAAATGTATTAAAAGAAGTGACACCTGTATCTGAGCCCGAGCATAATAAATATGGTTCAGCTGAGGCGGAAATAGACAATTTTCTTCTCCTAGTGCCAAAGGCACTCTTCAGAAAACAACTTTTAAAAACTGTGATATTGTCAATCACGCTAACTTCACCGCCTGATTCTAATGCTTTTTTAAGGATTTGTACTATCAGCTGCATAATTTTCAGGTCCAGCATTTCGCGTGTTTCCAATTCTTAGCTACCAGGTTTTTGGTTTTTAAAAGTGTAGTTTCTCAGGTTCTGTCTTGCTATTCATTTCATATACTATTGGCACAATTCCAAGTGCACCTTGATCATAAATGTCAGCTTATTTCAATCGTAGACATGTAGTCTATCAATCGCAAGAATATATCCAGTATTCGAAATCAACACAAGAATTGGCAGTACCTCAGTTGTTTTCACTGTCCACTTTTGTATGAACCTCCGTTCTCAAGTGTAGCGGGCTTTACCAGTTGAGCTGCTTACCAGCATCATAAAATTATTTAGAATACTCTGGTCTTGTGCTAAACTATAAAATTGAATATTGTGTGAGTACATTTGACGTTTCACACGTATACAGAAAATAATAAAACCCATTAAAGAATCGGAATATTTTACAAAAGAATTCGAGAGAAGAAAAGTATACTAAGGCCAGCTCTAGAGCCAATAGTAATCAATGCGCGAAACATCAAAATCATGATGCAAATGTATTAATATGACAAATCGGAGAGTGTCATTGAAGAGCGAGGAAACAAATCCGTATTAAGGATAGTTGTCGTGTACCATTTATTGTGAGTGTTGCAAAAACTGTTTCGCAGCAAAAGGCATATATTTGACAGAGAACGAAAATGCCTTTAGAACAGGGAATCGCGGGCGGATAATTTAAAATGAAAAGAATTAAACAAGCATTCGTGGTCAAAAACTCGATACAGCATACGAAGACGGGGGTATATAACAAGTCCACAAAGTTTAAGTTAAATAACAAGAACAACTCGCCATATGAGGAGAGACATTTTTTTTTGCAAAATGAACAGATTTATTCTGGGACTAGACAAAGCCAATATATAATACTACGAATGAAACACTTTCTATTTAAAAGTACTTACAATGGTAGACTATAAGAGGTAGAATAATGCTTGCAAACTTAATTTTATGTATAGGAGATATATAAGCTATTGAGCAGCATTGTTAAGAAAACTTCCTAAAAGGAATAATGCGCAGAATTTATGGCTATCATAAAGTCAATAAATATACTACTTTTTGCAATTTCTGAGACAGGAACTAATTCGGCAAACTGAACATTATCCGTCTCGCATGACAAAACTATATCATTGCTGTCGGTGACATTCACACCAAAACTGTCTCTTTAAACATCACCAACAAACTAATTATTACTTCCATTCAAACAACTTAGAGGATTTATCTTGGTGAAAAAATTACGCCAGAAAGCAAAGATGGAACAGTGGAGACTTCAAACGCACAGCATTATGATTATTGCCGTGCGTTTGAAGTGTAAAAAATATGGACGACAAGAAATAAAAACTAAACAAATTGGAGAGTTAAGACTTATTACAAGTTTATGCAAAAGTCATTCTTGGTAATATGCAGTAGACTATCTACATATATAATTATGATAAGGATAAGAAAAAAACAAACTGATAACGAGAAAGCAGTACAGTACAATACTAGACAGCACCACACGATACAGTACAAGTAATACTCTTGCTTTTCTTTTTCTTTTGTGTTTCATAGTTAAACATCAAATCAACCCCTCCCCACTTTTCTCATTTTAACAACCAAGTGACAACTTTATTACTACTAGGTGTTTTCTTCACCATATCTATTCCTACAGTGATCAATCAATCAATCAATCAATCAATCCAACCAATTTATCAGTATACCGATAAACCCAGAAACTAACCAATCATACCTGTCAATAATGGCCAATGATAATACCGAACAGAATCAGTTGATAAATACTCCTTCAATTAGAAAATTACTAACACCACATCTGTCTATTTATAACGTGTTAAATAATCCTGAGCTAGACATTCCAAGTGTTCTCGCTCCTGATCAATTCTCCATTACCTCATGGCAATCTATTCCGGAGAACCGTGTTCCAAGTGTGATTTCGATAACTTCCGATGAAGAATTATCCGTCCCGAATACGCCTACAATGGTATTTGAAAAGGAGGACGATCAAGAAGACGCAAAAGAAGAAGAAACAACGTTTATAATGCCGAAAATGTCCATGTCCTCAAGCACGTTTCCTAGAATAACCATTGTATCTTCAATAGATGTTGATAAACTAATAAATTCTTTGAAGGAGATTGCCAATGTACAGTATGTCAACAAGGAAGGAACAATAAATTCAAGTACGGTGTTTGTGATTAATGATGGGTCTCAAAACGTCCTTGAATGTGTTAAATCAATTAGCGATGCTAAAGTAATAATAATTAATCTAGTTACCACTAACTATTTTGCCAATTTATTTGAATTGATTAGCATAGTACGACCTTATCAAATGTGGAAAGCTTCTTCATTAGATTTGTGTGATAGATTCAAGGATTTTTTTGAGTTAGAGCAACAGATTTTCCGTAAAACTGATCATAAACTACTTGAAAAACAGTTCAAGATCGATCTTCAAGCTTCTACTACCTTCCAGGATCCTTTGAAACTAAATAACATCAAAAAATCTCTTTGTTCAAACATATGGATAGTTTTTAGTTTTACATTGGGTATTGGGTTTGGTATTGGTATTGCTAATGGAATTGTATCATTATTAGACAATTCACCAATAGAATCTCCTCCACCTTGTCCTCATCCACCAAAAGAACCAATTGATCTATTATTAGAGCTTTCTTTGAAGCTTGTGAATTGTATTAGAGGTGGTTTAGAAAAAGTTTTATATTTACTTAGCTAGTCATAAAACTTACATTTCTATAAAAATCCAACATTGGGTTTTCGCCGTCTTTCGTTGTAGTTATATCAGTATCTGCCCATTGATTAAGAAATTCCTTATGGGTTTCAACCCTCGGAAGTTTACCCGTGACTTGTTTATATAATTCACTTGCAATTCCAAAATCAGTAGCAAACATAATATCAAAATATCCTTGATGGACCATATAAGTACTGACATCCACCATTTGATTCTGTAAAACTGTCTGTACTACAGGACCATTATAACAACCTTTGATACGTTTAGGTAAATAATGAAAATCTGAACATATTAAAGAATGATTAGGGAACCTGTGTTTAAGAATCTGGAAAAATTGTAAAAGTCTTGTAGGAATAAATTCTCCTGGTGTTAAATTGTCGTCAAAGGGAAGAAAAGCATGTTTCAATTTGAGTTTAGCTGATGACTGTAATAAAGGATGTATTTTATCTTGATTAAAAGGCAATAAGCTTTTCATTGTTTCTAGTTTCCCAGCCAAGGAAGATGATTGTTTAAGTACAGAATAATTCCCATTTTCTCTCAATTGTAAGTAAGCATTGGAATAATAACTCAATTCTGGAGTAAAAAATTCATAAAAATCACCATGCTCGTCAATTAATACTTTTCCTTCATGTGGTTGACCAGTAATATTATCATACCTTATCAAATCATGGGAAAAATTATCAAATACTTCTAATGCAATGAAAAAACAAGGGTTTTCAACAATTCTATCCCATTTAAATATAGACTTGTTGAAAATTTCCAATTTAGATGAATCCAAACCCACAGAAACTAGCTTGGTCCTAAATGCATGTTCTTGTTTTGATGCTAATTGATTTGATATTTCTATAATTTTATACTGAGTTTTTTCATAAATTTCTGGTTGATGCTCACGTATATAGTTTAATATATTACACATCAATGTACCATTACCACCGCCCATTTCATATATGATTAAATCTTCATAAGGATAGTTACCATTCAACTTATAGTTGACAACTATGTACCTTGCTAATGCTTCCCCATAATATGGTTGAAACAATTCTGTTGGTGTATGCCATAATTGTAAAGATTTTCTATTAACCGTTGGTGCTACTACTTCATTATCCATTTTTTGAATTTCTTGTGCTCTAGAGGCAAATTTGGAATTGGTAGAAAGTGCCGGAACTGCATTTGGTGATGCTAATACTTTGTCGTACTTCTCATACGATTTATGCCAATCTTCCATAAAATCATCGATATCTTTAATATTGTTATAATCAAATGGTTTATCAGGTTGATATATTTCTACTTCCTTTGAAAAGTAACCATATTTCGGGTGATATAAGGAATCTTCAATGAAATCTGATGTCGACATCTTGACTCTTTTGGGACGGTGATTGAAGCGTGCTAATTTATTAGAATTCGTCACAGGATATGAGTTGTAAACTTCTGTAGGTGATGACTCGAATGGAAAATTCACGGCTTTTTGATATATGATCCGTATGGGATTCGAATGTCTATTCGTATTCGGGACTTTGAATGCATAAGTATCAGGTCGTATGGAATACTCATGATGGAATTCAGTGATTTCTTGCTTAAATTTAAGCTTCCCTTTAAATAAGGTACGTCGAAATGATATCATATCATTGGTTGGTTCGAAGGAAAAATAGAAAAAAAATTTTCAAGGTAGGTATATATATTATAAACTTAGAAGTACATAAATACTAATCATTCCGTTAACCATTTAAGACTTCATCTTCGATTTCCCATGCTTTGCTCTTATTTCCGTCAAATTCATCCATACACTCGACAATCGTCTTTACATTATCGATAACATTACTAATTGCAACTCTTATCACTCTATCGCTTATACCTGAAAATTTACATTGTAGTATGTTATCATTTGCAATATAATCAACAGCTAACTCACTGACTTTTAGTATAGGATCCGGAGATAATGTATTTTTGGCGATTAGGGCTTGATTTGGGGTTTCAAAAGGAATATTTAGCACAAGATTGTAGGCAAGGCACATTTATTATTGCGAGAAATTACTAATTAGAAGGGAAAATCTTCTTGATTCTAGGGCAATATTATAGGGCAATAAGTTATTTTTCTATGTCAATTAGTCTTTGTATTTAATAACTCTGTTCTATGGATTCCCTTGGGCAGTGTTGGATGGCTATTCCTTATTCCTCTTCGTCTTTTTTAAGAAAACATGATATCTCAATTGTTTTCGTTATGTGCACTCATTCCAAAAATATCAGTGCCGAATGGCTGGGGCAGAGAGTGAGAGTCGCCTTATGATAGCTCCTAATAAAAATGACGGTATTAATCAGTGAAAACCTTACATTATAAATAGAGACGAAACTATCCAACATTTGGTCAAATTGTTCATAGAAAATAGGAATTCATAGAACCTATTAGGAGGAGGAATACAAATGTAGATTTATTGCCATATATTCGCAGTACAAAGAGCAAAGAATTCTCATCGGAGCTCTTTTTCTTGTCGACTATTTGCAATTGAGAACACACACGTACAGAGTAACACTAGTAGGAACTAAAATTTAACAACTGGACATGCCCATGTCTCCATTTATATGCTACTTATCGCTTGACTGATATCCATTGATACATACGGGTAATTCGGTAACTGTTTTATATCTATACCGTTGCAACATGGTAATTGGATCGTTTTTTCTTGACGACATCGTCTTGACGTACGTCAATTTACGCCAACTGATTCAAAAAGTGTTCTATTAAAGTTTTATGTAAATCCAGAAGGGAGTCAACCAGTCTGATTGCTTGTTGTATATTTTAAACGTCACATTTCTTCAAGTTCTGTAGTTTGAAGTCCAAACCTGGAATTCTCCAAGTGTTGCGTGTGGATTCCCTGTAATGATTGCAAAATAATATTTGTGATGTTTCTGCGGTAACGAAATCAGAGCGTATGAAGCTCTTTAACACGAACATCTTTATTCGATAATATCTATACTAAATATTTTTAATACTATAGTTTCTCAGTAGTAATAGCTTGCCTCGCGTTCTTATAAAACCTATACTATAAGGAAATCACTTTCCATTTGTACTTTTTCCAATAGCATAGCCTTGTTTGTCTCTATTGCCCATAGTATCACTTGATAGAATCTTCATCACTATGTATTTAACTAGAAATTTAATGTAACCGTTCTATATTTTCCTTTAAATTCTCATCCATGGATTAGAATTAATTCAGAATTAGAGCGTGATCTTTTTGGTTACTCTGTGCGATTTGAGTGTATACAAGGAGCGCGTGTGTTACTTGTAGTTGTTTCTCCAAGAATTTCGTGTGGAATCATTGTTTTGATTGCAAAATAATAAATAATATTTGCGACGTTTCTGCAGCAACGAGATCAAAACTTATGAATGGTCTTTAACTCCAACATCTTTATTAGCTTATTCAGTAGGTCATTAAAAGCAGCTAAATGTAATGATGGATGATTCTAAATTAAGGTTTGATACGCAAATTTAATTCTTGCAAGCAGAACGATTATTAGTGACCCAGTTCAAGAGCTTGATTCTAAACTTTTCATCAATTTCTAAGAGTGAAGAGTGTTTTCATTATAGGTTATCCCCACAAAATTGGTCAAATTATTTTCTAAACAATTCAAATTTCTATAATAAAACGCTAAATTCAATATGAGATACCACCAGAAAGATGTAAAACACGTAAACGCTTTTCCAACACCTCTAACAT